>WOXC01006416.1:0-383107 GCA_011680675.1 Gymnobelideus leadbeateri
TTTTGCTTTTGCTTTATTTGAGATAAGGATTGCTACTCCTGTTGTTGTTTTTTTAATTTAGCTGAGGCATGATATATTTTGCTCCAGCCTTTTACCTTTACCCTGTGTGTATCCCCCTGTTTCGGATGTGTTTCTTGTAAACAGCATATTGTAGGATTATACTTTTTAATCTATTCTGCTATCTGCCTCCATTTTATTGGAAAGTTCATCCCATTCACATTCACAGTTATGATTACTATCAGTATCTTTCCTTCTATCCTCTTCCCTCCCCTGTTTATGCTTTTTTCTCCCCTTCTCCCTTCCCATCCTTAAGAGTTTTCCTTTGGACCACCACCTACCTCAGTATTCCCTTCTTATCAGCCCCCTCCCTTTTCCTCCTCTTCCCCCCTTCTAACCACCACCCCTTTTCATAGCCCTTCACCCCTGCTACTGCCTGTAGGATATGATAGATTTTTATACTTAATGTAGTATGTTATTTCTTCTTCAAACCAAGATTGACAAGAACAGAATCTCATGCAAAGTTCCTCTCCCTCCCCTCTTTCCCTCTATTATGATACACTGTGTGTCTCTTCTCAGCAGAGTCCTATACTTAATTAGTTGTGTTATTCCCTCCTTGCACCAGAACCAATGAGGGGAAAACTCATATAATGCTCATCTCCCTCCCTTCTTCCCCTCTACTATATTGTTTTTTTGCCTCTATGTGTGGCATAATTTATCCTTTTCTGCTTCATTCTTCCCTCTTTTTCCATTGCAGTCCTTTTGTAGCCCTTAATAAGGTTGGTTTTTTTAATCATCATTTTGTGTAATGTACACCCATAACCTCTATCTATAAACAGTTTGCTCTTATTAAATAACAGAGTAGGTGTGTGTTTTCCTTGTTTACCTTTCTATGTCTCTCTTGCATCCCATAAGTGGAGGTTGAATTTTCCATTGAGCTCTGGCTTTTTCATCAGGAAGGTCTGGATCTGTTATGTTGTTGAGCAACCATCACCCTGCCTGGAAGAATATGTTCCATTTCACTGAGTAAGTGATCCTTGGTTGTAACTTGAGCTCTTTTGCCTTGTGAAAAATTATATTCCACTTCCCCCAATCTTTCAGTGTAGAGGCTGCCAGATCCTGTGTGATCCTCACTGTGGTTTCAGGATATTTGAATTCTTTCTTTCTGGCTCCTTGTACTATATTCTCCTTTACCTGGTAGTTCTGGTCCCTGCAAGTCCAGATATGGGCTTTTTAAATTTCTAGGCTTGATTGATAGTCCCAGGAGTAGCTGCTGCCCCTGCTAGGGGCCCTGCATTTGGCTCTTACCCTGATCCGTCCAGTCCCGGCCCTGCAGTGATAGGCTTGGCAGTGGCCCTTGTTGGTGGGTCAACTTGCCGCCACATTGATCAGGCCTTGTCCAAATCTCTGCACATCCCAGGGTCTTGGGCTCTGTCCCACCCAGGGTCATCTTCATGGCCTCTGCCAACACTAATATATTGCTATTGGAGTTGTGAACTGATCCAATCATTCTGGAGAGAAGTTTGGAACTATGCCAAAAGAGCCATAAAACTATATATGCCCTTTAACCCAACAATACCACTTCTGGTCTCTATTCCAAAGAGATCATAAAAGTGGGAAAAGGACTCATATGTACAAAAATATTTATATCAGTTCTTTCTGTGAGGGCAAAGAATTGGAAATTAAGGGGATGCTTACCAATTGGGGAGTGTTTGGCCAAGATGCAGTATATGAATTTAATTGAATACTACTGTGCTATAAGAAATTATGAGCAGGGGGACTTCAGAAAAACCTGGAAAACTTATGTGAACTGATGCTGAATGAGGAGAGAAGAACCAGAAGAACACTGTACACAGTTACAATCACATTGTTTGATGACTTACTTTGATAGGCTTAGCCCTTCTCATCAATGCAAGGTTCTAAGACAACTCCAAAAGGCTCATGATGGAAAATATTATTCTCATCCAGAGAAAGATTTATGGAGTCTGAACGAAGATTAAATCATAATATTTGCTCCTTCTCTTTTGTGTTCTGTTTTGTTTCTTCTTTCTCATGGTTCGTTCCACTGGTTATAATTTTTTACAACATGAATAATGTGAAAATGTTTAATATGAATGTATATGTAGAGCCTATATCAGATTGCATGCCATCTTGGGGAGGGAGTAGGAGAAGGGGGTAAATATTAAAACTCAAAAGTTTGGGGAACTAAATGTTGTAAACTAAAAATAAATCAATTAATTTTAAAAATAATCAGAAGAGGGGGGACGGAGCCAAGATGGCGGAAAGGAAGCAGTAACCTCACTGAGCTCCTCTGTCACTAAGTCCAAAAGGGTAAATCTGAGCGGATTCCGGAGTGACGGGGCCCAGTGGAAGACAGAGTGTGGCAGAATCCAGCCCAGGAGGTTGCCCAGAGTGTCCGCACAGGTCGAGCACAGAGCGTGTGGGGTCTGCACAGCTCAGACCTAAGAGCAGGCAAGCAGACTACACCAGAGAGAGAAAAAGCCCCAGCCTGCAGACTTACCAAGGACGAATCACAGTCATCTCGCAAAGGGAACGGATCATTGGAGCCAGGTAGGAGAGTCGGGCCCCCAGTGGAGAGAGTGGCTTCTCAGGCTGCATTCAGCCCCCAGCCTGGAAGTTTAGAAACTGCCTGCCTGTAGAATACAGGGGCTTGAATGGCAAAGTAAATTCTAGCTGCTCCGATCCTCCCATCCCTCCTTCATGAAGCAGAAAACCCAAAGATAAGTCTCCCACCCAGACTGAAATCCCAAGTTAATGGAAATAGCCTCAGGCTTGAGAATATCCAAGAAAGGGTGTAACTGAGACAGCCAGGAATCTGAAGAGAAGAGAGGGAGGGGACCCAACAAGCCCCACCTCACCTCACCAACAAAAGCCTACTTATAGACCAGGGGTATAGAGGCAGAAATCTGAAGTGGTCAGACTCATCCCCACCTACACATCTACATTCCTCACTGACTTTCCTGACTTAGCCATAAACTAGCCACCCAGAGGTATTCAAAGTCAAGGATCAGGCCCCAAACTCATAGCCTGAGACACTAAGAAACAGGAAGTCACAATGGGAAGGAAGGAAGCTGAAAAGGAGAAGGGGAAGGCAAGAAAGTCTATTTGAGCATACTATGCAGGGCAAGAACAACAAAACACACAGGACAATATAGACTCTCTGCCCACACCAGAGACCACAGAAGGAAACATGATCTGGTCTCAAGCCCAAATAGCATTCCTGGAGGAGCTTAAGAAAAATTTTAAAGACCAAATCAGGGAGGCAATGACCAACTTGAAAAAAGAAAATACCTCCTAAAAAAGGAACTTCAAAAACTCACTGAAGACCATAATTCACTAAAAATTAGATACAATCAAACTGAAACTCAGAACTCTATGATGCAGCAGGAGTCAATCGAAAAAAACAAGATGATCGAAAAATTGCAAGAAAATGTAAAATATCTCACTGGAAAAATAACTGACCTAGAGAACAGATCCAGGAGAGACAACCTAAGAATTATTGGTCTACCAGAAAGCCATGATGAGAAAAGCAGTCTAGACAACATCCTCCAAGAGATTGTCAAAGAAAACTGTCCTGAGGTCCTGGAATCAGAAGATAAAATAGCTATTGATAGAATTCACCGGACTCCTCCTGAAAGAGATCCCAAACTGAAAACTCCAAGAAATATAGTAGCCAAATTCCAGAATTATAAGATTAAAGAAAAAATTCTACAAGCAGCCAAAAAGAAACAATTCAAATATCGAGGAACTACAGTTAGGATCACACAGGACCTAGCAGCTTCTACATTAAAAGAGCGGAGGGACTGGAATTTGATATTTCGTAGGGCAAGAGAGCTAGGACTACAACCAAGGATTAACTACCCGGCAAAACTGAGCATAATCTTTCAGGCAAGGAGATGGACGTTTAATGAAGTAAGGGACTTCCAGACTTTCCTAATGAAAAAGCCAGAGCTCAATGGAAAATTTGATCTCCAATTACAAGACTCCAGAAGAACATAAAAAGGTAAACAAGGGTAACATAGACTCACACATGCAGAAGTGCACACACCCACACCCACAAACACAAGCTCATTACCTGGGATGCAACAAGAGCAAAATGTTCACATCCCTATATGTGGAGCTGATAACTGTCAATATTTGAAATCTCTATGATTATCATGACCTGCAAAAGGGTTATACTTAGAGGGTGTGGGTATGAATGCACTAACATGGAGTCTAAAAAAAAAAAGACTATTAAGGGGATCAATGGTACTGTAATGGGAAAAAGGAAAGGATGAGCTAGGAAAAGGTAAAATATGCCATCTGAAGAGGCATCAAAACACACTATAGAAGAAGGGAAAGTAAGAGGGAGAGGAACATCATTTAAACACTATTCTCACTGGTTCTGGTTCAAAGAAGGATCAAATTAATCAGTGAAGTTTAAGAATCTAACGTGAATAGACACATAAATTCATTAAATAGAGGAATTGGAGGGAGGGAGAGGAGCAGTGTTTGAAATTTACTCTCATTGGTTTGGAATCAAATGGGGAGTAATTTACTCTGATAAGTATAAAATTTATTGTGTCCTATAGATAGTGGGAGGGTAAGGGGGGGGTGAAAAGGAGGAGACTAAAGGGAGGGATTATAAGGGAGGGAAATAGTAGTAAGGGGAGAGGGTAGGTTAAGAAGGGGGTCACTGGGTGGGAACACTGAGGGAGGGGGCGGTCAAAAGGGAAAACTTCAAGGAGGGGAAGGGAGAAGGAATAAACAAAAACATAAACAGGGGAGGGAATAGGATGGAAGGGAAGAGACAGATAGTCATCATTACTGTGAATGTGAATGGGATGAACTCTCCCATAAAACAGAGGCGGATAGCAGAATGGATTAAAAACCATAATCCTACAATATGCTGTCTTCAAGAAACACATTTGAAACAAAGGGATACCCACAGGGTAAAGGTAAAAGGTTGGAGTAAAATTTATTATGCCTCAGCTAAAGTAAAAAAAGCAGGGGTAGCAATACTTATCTCAGATAAAGCAAAAGCAAAAATAGATCTAATTAAAAGAGATAAGGAAGGAAACTATATCCTACTAAAAGGCACCATTGAGAATGAAGCAATATCACTACTTAATATATATGCACCAAGTGGTATAGCATCCAAATTCCTAGAGGAGAAGTTAAAGGAATTAGAGGAAGAAATAGATAGCAAAACTATACTAGTGGGGGACCTTAATCTCCCCCTCTCTGAACTCGATAAATCTAACCTCAAAATAAACAAGAAAGAAGTTAAGGAGGTGAATAGAATCTTAGAGAGACTAGATATGATGGATCTCTGGAGAAAACTGAATGGGGATAAAAAGGAATTTACTTTCTTCTCAGCAGTGCATGGTACATACTCAAAAATAGACCATGTACTAGGGCATAAAAACCTCACAATCCAGTGCAGAAAGGCAGAAATATTAAGCGCATCATTCTCAGATCATGATGCAATAAAAATTATATGCAATAAAGGGCCATGGAAAGATAGACTAAAAACTAATTGGAAACTAAACAATTTAATCCTAAAAAATTGGTGGGTCAAAGAAGAAATTATAGAAACAATCAATAATTTCATTCAAGAGAATGATAATAATGAAACAACATACCAAAATTTGTGGGATGCACTAAAGGCAGTTCTCAGGGGAAGTTTTATATCCCTGAGTGCATACTTAATTAAAGCAGAGAGAAGGGAGGTCAGTGAATTGGACATGCAATTGAAAAAGCTAGAAAAAGAACAAATTGAAAATCCCCAATTTAGTACTAAATTAGAAATACTGAAAACCAAAGGTGAGATTAATAAAATTGAAATTAAGAAAACCATTGAATTAATAAATAAAACCAAGAGCTGGTTTTATGAAAAAATCAACAAAATTGATAGACCCTTAGTCAATATGATAAAAAAAAAGAAAGAAGAAAACCAAATTATGAGTATCAAAAATAAAAAGGGTGAATCTACCTCCAATGAAGAGGAAATCAAAAAAATAATGAGGAATTATTTTTCCCAATTGTATTCACATAAATATGACAATCTTAGTGAAATGGATGAATATTTACAAAATCACAAATTGCCCAGATTAACTGAAGAGGAAGTGAATTACCTAAATAACCCCATCTCAGAAAAAGAAATCAAACAAGCCATCAATGAACTCCCTAGGAAAAAATCTCCAGGGCCAGATGGGTTCACTAGTGAATTCTATCAAACATTTAAAGAACAATTGATTCCAATATTCTACAAACTATTTGGGAAAATTAGTGAAGAAGAAGTCCTACCAAACTCTTTCTATGACACAAATATGGTACTGATTCCTAAATCAGGAAGAGATAAAACAGAGAAAGAAAATTATAGACCAATCCCCCTCATGAATTTAGACGCAAAAATTCTAAATAAAATAAATATTAGCCAAAAGACTCCAACAACTTATCACAAAAATAATACACCCTGATCAGGTAGGATTCATTCCAGGAATGCAAGGGTGGTTTAATATTAGGAAAACCATCAATATAATTGAGCATATCAACAACAAAACTAGCAAAAACCACATGATCATCTCAATAGATGCAGAAAAGGCTTTTGACAAAGTACAACATCCATTCCTATTAAAAACACTAGAAAGTATAGGAATAAATGGAGCCTTCCTTAAAATAGTTGCTAGCACCTATCTAAAACCATCAGCAAGTATTATATGCAATGGGGATAAACTAGAAGCCTTTCCAATAAGATCAGGAGTGAAACAAGGGTGTCCACTATCACCCCTCTTATTCAATCTGGTACTAGAAACGTTTGCAGTAGCAATTAGAGAAGAAAAAGAAATCAAAGGAATCAAATTAGGCAAAGAAGTGACCAAGCTGTCACTCTTTGCAGATGATATGATGATATACTTAGAGAATCCTAGAGAATCAAGTAAAAAAATTACTTGATAAATAAATTTGGCAAAGTTGCAGGATATAAAATAAACCCACATAAATCCTCAGCATTCCTGTACATCTCTAATGAAACTCAACAGCAAGAGATAGAAAGAGAAATCCCATTTAAAGTCACTGTGGACATTATAAAATATTTGGGAATCTACTTGCCAAAACAAACCCAGAATCTATATGATCACAACTACAAAACACTTCTCACACAAATAAAAGCAGATCTAAATAGTTGGGAAAATATCAATTGCTCATGGCTGGGTCGAGCTAATATAATAAAAATGACAATTTTACCCAAACTAAATTATATATTTAGTGCCATTCCAATCAATTTACCAAAAAACTACTTTGTAGAGTTAGACAAAATAATAACAAAATTTATTTGGAAAAACAAACGGTCTAGAATATCAAGGGAATTAATGAAAAGAAATGCTAGGGAAGGTGGACTAGCTATGCCAGATCTTAATCTGTATTATACAGCAGCAGTCATCAAAACTGCTTGGTACTGGCAGAGGTGTAGAGTAGTGGATCAATGGAATAGATTAGGTGCAGGAGACCCAGCAGTTAATGAATATAGCAATCTATTGTTCGATAAACCCAAAGACCCCAGTTTTTGGGATAAGAATGCACTATTTGACAAAAACTGCTGGGAAAACTGGAATACAGTATGGCAGAAACTGGGCATAGATCACTATCTAACACCATATACCAAAATCAAGTCTAAATGGGTGCATGATCTAGGTGTAAAGGATGATACTGTAAGCAATTTGGGAAAGCAAAGAATAGTTTACCTGACAGATCTGTGGAGAGGGGAAGATTTTAGGACCAAACAAGAATTAGAGAGCATTATAAAATGCAAAATGGATAATTTTGATTACATTAAATTGAAAAGCTTCTGCACAAACAAAGCCAATGTAACCAAGATCAAGAGGGAGGTGGGAAATTGGGAAAGAATTTTTACAACTTGTGTCTCTGATAAAGGACTCATTTCTAAAATTTATAGAGAATTGAGCCAAATCTATATGAATACAAGTCATTCCCCAATTGAGAAATGGTCAAAGGATATGAATAGGAAGTTTTCAGAGAAAGAAATTAAAGATATCTATAAGCATATGAAGAAATGCTCTAAATCACTATTAATTAGAGAAATGCAAATCAAAACAACTCTGAGATACCACATCTCTCCAGTCAGATTGGCTAAGATGACAAAACAAGAAAGTGACAAATGCTGGAGAGGATGTGGACAAATTGGAACACTAATACATTGCTGGTGGAGTTGTGAACTTATCCAACCATTCTGGAGAGCAATCTGGAATTATGCCCAAAGGATTATAAATAATTTCATACCCTTTGACCCAGCCATACCACTTCTAGGGTTATATCCCAAAGAGATCATAGAAGTGGGAGGAAGACCTATATGTACAAAAATATTTTTAGCAGCCTTTTTTGTGGTTGCAAAGAATTGGAAACTAAAGGGGTGCCCATCAATTGGGAATGGCTAAACAAGTTGTGGTATATGAATGTGATGGAATTTTATTGTGCTATAAGAAACGAGGAGGTGACGGATTTCATAATTACCTGGAGAGACTTATACAAACTGATGCTGAGCGAGAAGAGTAGAATCAGAAGAAATTTGTATACAATCACAGACATACCATATCTGTGACGACCAACTATGACAGACTGGACTCTTTTCAGCAATGCAGTGATATAAGTTAATCCCGAATGACTCAAGAAAGTGAGAAATGCGCCATCCAGAGATATAACTAGAAAGAACTGAGCCTGAATCCTGATGGAAGCAAACTAAATGATCTTGTTCTTCTCATTGTTTGGTTTTACTTCTTCCTTACCATCTTTCATCCCACCTAGTACAATATGCCTTTGTAATTGGAATAATGTTTAATATGAATGCATTTGCAGACCCTATACTGTACTATATGCTGTCATGAGGGGAGGGGGGAGGGAAGTAAAGGAAATTTGAAAATCAAGGAACTATGAAATTGAATCTTGTTAACTGAAACTAAACTAATAAATTAATTTAAAAAAAAGTATCATTGGAATGTGAAAAAAAATAATCAGAAGAAAAAGAAAAGATGCCAGCAAAAAAAAAAAAAAAAACAACCAGAACTTCATATTGGAAAAAGGACTAACATGTACAAAAATATTTATGTGAGTTCTTTTTGTAACTTCCAAGAATTGGAAATTGAGGGGGATGCCCATCAACTGGGGAATGATGGAAGAAGTTGTGGCATATGAATGTAATGGTGTCAAGGGCCAGTCTCTGACCCAGTCCATACTTGGGAAGTCTCTGGTCAAGGATTTCTCCCAAGCCAGCTTCCTGTTAAGGCTATATTATAACTTAAGATTGGCTAACCATTTCTTCCTGATTTGTAAGATTTTAGGACAAGATAACTGAGCAGTGACCCAAACATAGATGTAAGGACATTAAAACATACAGAGGTACATCAATGAACAAGGACATTAAACATTTTCTCATGGGGAATCTAAGAGATAATTGCTTTACTTTCATTATACAAACCCTGCTCTCTGAGCAATAAATTGGAACTGCTATGACAGATCCTACCTGGCTCAAGTCCACCATTCTACCCTTCTCAGCTCAGCCTGTGCCCATTTTGATGCAAGCATCATAATGGAATACTATTGTGCTATAAGAAATGATGAGCCAGCAGACTTCAGAAAAATCTGGAAAAGATTTTCATGAATTGATGCTGAGTGAGGTAAGCCAAAATAGAAGAAAATTGTACACAGTAATATGCACACTGCTTGATGACTAACTTTGATGGACTTGACTGTTCTCAGCAATGCAAAATTCTAAGACAACTCAAAAAGACTCATCATGGAAAATGCTATCCCCATCCAAAGAACTGTGAAGTCTCAATGAAAATTGAAGTGTACTGTTTGCTCTCTTTGTTGTTATTATTTACTTTTGTTTCTTCTTTCTTGTGGTTCCTCCCATTGGTCTTAATTCTTCTTTACAACATGACTAATGCGAAAATATGTTTAATATGAATATATATGTACAATATATATCAGATTGCATGCCATCTTCAGGTGGGGGAAAGAAGGAAGGAGGAGGAAATTGAAAACTCAAAAGCTTATGGAATATATATATATATATATTATATATATATATATATATATATATATATAATATATATATATATATATATATATTCCCTTCAATTATCCTCATACTGAGAAAAGTTTCATAAGTTACAATTATCGTTTTTCCATGTAGGAATACAAATAGTTGAACTTTGATAATTTCCTTATGATTTCTTTTCCCTTTTTGCCTTCTCATGTTTCTCTTGTTTTTTATATCTGGATGTCAGATTTTTCTACTCAAGTCTGTTTTTTTCTTCAAAAATGCTTGAAAATCCTCTAATCCGCTGAATGACCATATTTTCCCCTGAAACATGATACTCAGTTTTGCTTGGTAGGTGATTCTTGGTTTTAATCCCAGCTCCTTTGCACTCTGGAATATCATATTCCAGGCCCTTTGATCCCTCAGTGTAGAAGCTGCCAGATCTGTGTTATCTTGATTGTATTTCCACAATATTAAAATTCTTTCTTCTTGGCTGCTTGTAATATTTTCTCCTTGATCTGGGAACTCTGGAACCTGGCTATAATATTTCTAGGAGTTTTCTTTTGGGGATCTTTTTCAAGAGGTGATTGGTGGATTCTTTCAACCTCTATTTTGTCCTCTGGATCCTAAACATCAGGGTAATTTTTCTTAAGAATTTCTTGAAGGACAATTTCTAGGTTCTTTTTTTGATCATGGCTTTCAGGTAGTCCAATAATTTTTAAATTATCTTTCCTGGATCTATTTTCCAGGTCACTAGTTTTCTCAGTGAGATATTTCACATTGCCCTCTATTTTTTCAATTGTTTGGATCTGTTTAATAGTATCTTTGTTTCTGATAAAGTCACTAGTTTCCATTTGCTCCAATCTAATTCTGAAGGAATGATTCTCTTCAGTGAGTTTTTGAGATTCTGTTTCCATCTGGCAAATTTGACTCTTTGAGGCATTCTCCTTACTGGCTTTTTGGGCCTCTTTTTACAATTGAGTTAGTCTATTTTTTAAGGTGTTATTTTCTTCAGTCAGGTTGGTGACTACTCTTTTCATGATTTACTTGCATCATTCTCATTTCTTTTCCAAATTTTTCCTCCACTTCTCTTATTTGGTTTTCAAAATCCTTCTTAAGCTCCTCTATGGCCTGTAACCAGTTTATATTTTTCTTGGAAGATTTTGGTGCAGGAGTTGGCTTCATTGTTTTCCTGCCATTTTGTGTTTTGATTGTTTCTGTCCCCCAAAATGAAATCCAATATTGGATTGCTGTCCTTGCTTTGCTACCTTTGCTTGCTCATGTTGCTACTCAATTATTTGACTTTTGAGCTTTTTGTCACAGTAGAACTCTGATTCCAGGGAGGAGAGCTTTGTCCCAAATAGCTGCTGTGGCTATTAGTTGGTTACCGTCTCGAAGCTTTCACAGGTTCTGGCACCTGGTCACACACCCCAGGACCTCCACCCTGGACAGTGATCCAGATCCAAGCAGGTTAAAGCAAGAGTGATTACCCCTCAGAATGGTCACTTGGTCCCCCTATGGTCTGCAGGCCAGGAGCTCTGAAGCAGCCATGTGTCGGCAGCTGCTTGGCCTCTACATCTCAGGCATTTCTTTCTCCAGAGGCAAAGGCTGGACCACACACTTGATCCCCCTGTTCCCAAAGTTCATACTGACCTTTTATTTTGCCTTTGGAATTTATGGGTTGATAATTTTGGAAATCATCATAGGTGCTGGTGATCCACTCTCCCAAAGTCTGCTCCAGTCATGTCTGATTAGGGCTTTCCTGGGGCTAAAACCAGGGGCTCATGCAGGGCTAGACCTTGCTCCCATCTTGATGAGCTGGACTCTTCCTTTCTGCTTGCTTGGCTGCCTTCAGAGAGAGATTTGTTTCTCTCTGTCACTTTGTGGGTTCTGTAGCTCTAAAGTTTGTTCAGAGTCATATTTTATAAGTATTTGAGGTGGTTATGGGAGGAGCTGAGGGAATTTTCTTGCTTCTACACTGCCATCTTGGCTCTGCCCCCCTAATTCTTGTAATATTGAACCATTCTTGCATTCCTAGCCTCACTCCCACCTGGTCATAATGTATAATCTTTTTGAGATATTGTAATTTTTCTAGTGTTTTATTTGAAATTTTTCATCAGTATTCATTAAGTAAATTGGTCTATAATTTTTCTGGTTTTTTTTTTCTGTCTCAGACCAAAACCATGTTTGTGTCATAAAAGGAATGTAATAGGATTGCCATTTGCCTGTTTTTCCCAATAGTTTATATAGGATTGGAATTTATTATTCCTTCAGTGTTTGGTAGAATTCATTTGTAAATCCATCTGGTCCTAGGGATTTTGTTAAGTATTGTCCAATGTCCTGTTTTGTTAATCTGGGCAAAATTACATTTTTGTAAATATTTATCCATTTCAATTAGATTATCAGTTTTACTGGCATATAATTGGGAAAATAACTTCTTCACTTTTTCATTTTTGATACTACCAATTTGATTTTCTTTTTGAAAAACTCAAATTAACAAATGGTTAGTCTATTTTTCATATAACCAGCTCGCAGTTTTATTTATTAGTTTATTGTTTTAAACTTTCAGTTTTATTAATCCTTCCTTTGATTTTCAGAATTTCCTGTTTGGTGCATTGGTGTTCCAGTTTTCCCACATCTTCTCCAACATTTTGGTAGAAAATTAAAATTTGCTCTTCTCCTAATTTTTTTTTTTTTAGCTTTTTGGAGGGCGATTGGAGTTAAGTAACTTGCCCAAGGTCACACAGCTAGGTTTTTGTTTGTGTGTGTGTGTTAAGTGTCTGAAGCTGGATCCGGACTCAGGTCCTTCTGACTTCAGGGCCAGCACTCTACTCACTGAGCCACCTAGCCATACCCTCTCCTAGTTTTTTTTTTTTTTTTAAGAAAAATTGCATGCTCAATTTATTGATCTCCCCTTTCTTTTGTCGAGGTACAGAGAAATAAAGTCTTCTGTAAATACTGCTTTTGCTGTATCCCACAAATTTTGGATTGCTGTATCATTGTTTCCATTCTCTTTTGTCAAATTGATTATTCTTACACTTTGTTCCTCAACCTACTTATTCTTTAAGATTAGATTATTTAGTTTCCAATTAGCTTTTAATCTTTGCTCCCATAGCCCTTTAGTAAATGCATTTAATATTTCTGCTTCTTTGTATTTGTTTGTGATAGTATATGCCTTAATACATGCTCAATTTTTGTGAAGGTGAAATGTGCAACTGGGAAAAAGTTATAATCCTTACTGTTCTCATTCATTTTTTCCCCGATATGTTGTATTTAAATTTTAAAAAATTCTATTCATATTAACTTTTTCCATGTTTATTTTGTTATTAGATTTATCTTTTTCTGAGAGGGAGAAAGTTGAGGCTCCCCATTAGTATACTTTTATTGTCTATTCCCTTCTGTTACTAATTTAAATTTTCCTTTGGGAATTTGGGTGTTATGATATGTTTAGTATTGATATTACTTCATTGTCTATGATTCTTAACATAATTATACATTTTGCATTTCATAATGCTCTCTCTCTTGTTTGTCAGAAATTCATCTTATATCTCCATATGTCTGACAGGTAAACTATTTCTTGCTCTCCTAGTTTGCTTATAATATTGACCTTTATATCTCAAAATTTTCTAATTAATTAATTTTTGATTTCCAACATTTTCTTCCATAACATATTCTTTTCAACATATTCTTCCATATATATATATATATATATATATGTGTGTGTGTGTGTGTGTGTGTGTGTGTGTGTGTGTGTGTGTGTACACATATATGAATGTCTATACATGAGCATGCGTGTGTATGAATACATATGTGAATGTGTGTATATATGGGTACAGGTATACATAGACAGAGGGCACAGGATTAATTGAATAGGAACGGATGATACTTAAATGGTGAAATTGAGAGGTGAGAGAAGAATATAATGAGAAGAGATGGACAGAGACAGAATGGGGTAAATTATCTTATATAAATTAGGTAAGGGGAAAATGTTACAATGGAGGGGAAGAATAAGAAGGCAAAAGGGAATGGGTCAACTTTACTCTCATTGAATTTGGCTTAGGGAGGGAATGACATACACACTAAATAGGGTATCTCACCCTACAGGAAAGTAGGGGGGAAGAGGATGAGAGGGGGAATGATGGAGGAGAGGACATGTTAGGGGGGAGGGTAGTTAGAAGGACACACTTTTGAAAAGGCACAGGGTTAAAGTAGGGAATAGAACAAGTGGGAGACAGGATAGGATGAAGGGAAATATAGTCAGTACTATGGAAATATTTTGTGTAGCTATACATGTACAACCTATGTTGAGTTGCTTATCTGCCCAGTAAGGGTGGGTGATGAGAGAGTAAGGGAAAGAATCTGGAATTCAAAGTTTTAAAATAACTTGTTTAAAAAATATATTATTATTATTGTTGTTGTTGTTGTTGTTGTTGTTGTTGTTGTTGTTTTACATGCAACTGGGAAATAAGATATACAGGCACAGAAGGATGGAGATCTATCTTGCTTTTCCATAAAGGAAGAGGAGGTGTGGCGGAGGATATAGGAGAGAACAGACTGGGGGAGGTGAGAAAATTTGTAACTCAAAATCTTGCAGAAATGAATGATGTAAACTAAAAATAAATATAAAATTCAATTTAAAAAATATTAAGAGAATTATCAGCATAATTAACAATATAAATAACAAAAATAGCATAGGATTTTATCAATAAAAGCAGGAGGTTTTGACAAAATACAACATCTATTCCTATTAAAAAATGCTAGAAAGCATAGAAATAAGTGGAGTATTTATTAATATAATAAATACTGTCTATCTAAAACCAAGAACAAATATTATCTGTAACAGAGATAAACTTGAATCCTCCCAAACAGGAAAAGTGGCAATCAGGGGCGGCTAGGTGGCGCCATGAGTAGAGCACAGGCCCTGGAGTCAGAAGGACCTAAGTTCGGTTCTGGCCTCAGACACTTAACACACAAAAACAAAAACCTAGCCGTGTGACCTTGGGCAAGTTACTTAATCCCAATAGCCCTCCAAAAAGCAAAAAGAAAAAAAGAAAAGGGGCAATGAAAGGATGTTCATTTTGACCATTATTTTTCAATACTGTATTAGAAATGCTAGCTGTATCAATAAGACAAGAAAAATAAATTGGGATAATAAAATTAGGCAATGAAGAAAGCATGCTATCACTCTTTGTAGATGATATGATAGTAAACTTAGAAAACCATAGGGAATCAATAAAAAAAACTACCTGAAATAATAAGCAACTTCAGCAAAGTTGCAAATTACAAAATAAACCTATGTAAACCATCAGTATTTATATATATTACTGACAAAACAATACAGCAAGAGATAGGAAGATGAGTTGCATTTAAAATAACTGCAGTCAGTACACAAGCCTTGAGAGTCTACTTACCAAAACAAACCTAGGATTTATATGTATACAATTACAAAACACTTTTAAATAGAGATGTACACCATTGGGAAAGCATTTATTGCTAATGGATAAGTTGAACCAATATAAAAAATGACAATAAGTTAATTCACTTCTTGAATGACACTGCAATCAAACTACCAAAATTATTTTTTAGAACTAGAAAAAATAGGCGGAGCCAAGATGGCGGAGTAGAAACAGCTCATCCAAGCCTCTCTGCCCCCAGATTCTCCAAAAACTATGTAAAAAAGGACTCTGAACAACTTCTGGAGCCCCAGCACCCACAGAACGACACAGAGAAGCTAACCTCCCGCTGAGGACAGCCCAGCAGCCCTGCAGGAAGGACCAGCGCAGCGGTCTGGGAGCCGGCAGCACGCAGAGCGCAGAGTGCAGGAGCCGAGCCGAGCCGAGCCCAGGTCCACATGAGCCGAGGTTTTAGCCCCAGGGCGGCAGGGCCAGCAGCTGGCTGGAGGAACCCCAGAACACCAGGAGCTGTGGCGACTCCAGAATTATCAACATAGACATGCCTAGGACAAAGTAAGAGGTTAGTGTCCTATGGACTTTGGGACCTGTATTTGGGGAATGCGTCAGCTCCCTCCCCTGGGGGCTAGAAGCAGCTGAGGAGACACGCCATTTTGTAGTTTTCAGAGGCAGCTCCAGCTCCCAGCCTACAAATCGTGGGGAGATCCAGCGATCAGTCTTGGGGGGTAATCGCTCTTGCTTTAACCTCCCTGGATCTGGATTGTGATCTAGGGTGGAAGTTGTGGGTGGGTTTACAGCTTGCCAGAAACGGAAGTTGCCCCCCCACACGTTCGGGACGAAAATTCCTCTAGCTGGCCTTAAAGCCATAGTGTGGCAACAAGCCCAAAAGTCAAGCAATTAAGTGGCAACATGCCAAGGCAAAGGAAACAGAAAAATGCAACCCTAGACTCCTATTTTGGGGGCATAGAGCAGGAAAAGGACTGTGAGGTCAGAAGTCCTGCTCCAAAAGCCCCAGGGGAAAACATGAGCAGGTTGCAGGTCATAGAGGACCTTAAGAAGGACTTTAAAAATCAAATAAGAGAAGTGGAGGAAAAATTAGAAAGAGAAATGAGAAGGATGCAGGAAAAGTATGAAATGAGGGTCAACAGCCTGACTGAGGAAAACAACACCTTAAAAAATAGACTAGCTCAAATGGCAAAGGAGGCCCAAAAGGGCAATGAGGAGAAGAATGCCTTAAAAAGTCGAATTTGCCAGATGGAAAAAGAATCTCAAAAGTTCACTGAGGAGATTCATTCCTTCAGAGTTAAACTGGAGCAAATGGAAGCTAGTGACTTTATGAGAAATCAAGATGCTGTTAAGCAGATCCAAACAAATGAAAGATTAGAAGGCAATGTGAAATATCTCATGGGAAAAACCACTGACCTGGAGAATAGATCCAGGAGAGACAATTTAAAAATTATTGGACTACCTGAAAGCCATGATCAAGGAAAGAACCTAGAAATCACCCTTCAAGAAATTCTCAAGGAAAACTGCCCTGATGTTTTAGATCCAGAGGGCAAAATCGAGGTTGAAAGAATCCACCGATCACCTCCTGAAAAAGATCCCAAAAAGAAAACTCCCAGAAATATTATAGCCAGGTTCCAGAATCCCCAGATCAAGGAGAAAATACTACAAGCGGCCAGGAAGAAACAATTTCAATATTGTGGAAACACAATCAGAATAGCCCAGGACCTAGCAGCTTCTACACTGAGGGATAGAAGGGCATGGAATATGATATTCCAGAGGGCAAAAGAACTGGGAATGAACCCAAGGGTCACCTACCCAGCAAAACTGAGTATTTTGTTTCAGGGGAAAATATGGTCATTCAGTGGAATAGAGGACTTTCAAGCATTCTTGAGGAAAAAATCAGAGTTGAATAGAAAATTTGACATCCAGACGCAAGAAGTAAGAGATGCCTGAGAAGGTAATCAGGGAAAAGAAATCAAAAGGAACTTATCAAAGGTGAACTATTTACATTCCTATATGGAAAAGCAATAACTGTGACTGATGATATCTTTCTCACTATGAAAATAATGGAAGAAGGGGTGTGGTCATATGAATACATATGTGAATGTGTGTGTATATGGTTACAGTTATATATGGATAGAGGGCATAGGTTGAATTTGTTGGGAAGGGAGAATACTCAAGGGATGAAATTATGAGGTGAGAGAGGAAAGTGGCAAGAGGAGATGGGGAGAGACATGGTAGGGTAAACTATCTCATGTAGGGGAAGTGGGTGCAAAGGAGGGGGAGAATAAGGAAGGCTAAAAAGGCAAAACCACATTCACATTGAATTTGGTTCAGGGAGAAAATGACATACATACTAAATGGGATATCTCAACCTGCAGCAGGATAGGGGGAAGGGGGATGAGAGGAGGGATGATGGATGGGAGGGCATCCTTGGGGTGAGGGGAGGTTGGAAGTACCCACTATAGAAGAGGGACAGGATCATGTAGGGAATGGACCAGGTGGGGGGTGGGATGAGTGGGAGGGAATTATAAGCAGCCTTGTACAATATATCTACTATGATAATGTTTTGCATAGCTAGACATATACAACATATACTGAATTACTTATATCCCAAGAAGGAATGGGTGACAAGGGAGGAAGGAAATGGATCTGAAATTCGAGGTCGTAACATTAAATGTTTCAAATATATATATAAATACTATTATTAATACTCTTTTGCCTATAATTGGGAGATAAGATGTGCAGGCATTGGGACACAAAGATTCATCTTCCTCTAATGGAAAAGTCGATGGGGGTATGGGAGAAGGTATGGGAGAGAGCAGATTGGAGGAAGCGATATCTTGTGGGACTGCTATTCTGGGAGGTTGGGTAGGGGAATAATGGGGAGAAAATGATTGTAACTCAAAATCTGGCGGAAATGAATGATGTAAAACAGAAGTTAATAAAGTATTTCTTTAAAAAAAAAAGAACTAGAAAAAATAATAACAAAACTTACCTGGAAGAAAAAAAGGTCAAGAGTACCAAGTGAATCAATAGAAAAAATGTGAAGGAAGTCTATCTGTTACATATTCCAAAAAATATTACAAGGTAGAAATAATCAAAACAATCTGGTACTGGCTAAAAAAATATAGTGGTGGATCAGTGGGATTAATTACATAATGCACAGTAGTAAATAACCATAATAATCTAGCTTTTGTCAAACCAAGTATCCAATCTTTAGGGGATAAGAACTAAATATATGACAAGAATAGATGGAAAAACTGGAAAGCAGCTTGGAAGAAATTGTGCACAGACCAACATCTCAAACTATATACCAAAATAAAGTCAAAAGAAATAAATGTTTCAGGCATAAAGGGCAATATCATAATTAGGGGAACATGTAAAAATGGGCCTGTCAGATCTATGGATAAGGGAAAAGTCAATAATCAAAAAGGAGATTGAGAGATCATGGAAAGTAAAATGAATAATTTTGATCATCCAAAATTAAAAAGCTTTTGCACAAACAAAACTAATACAGTCAAAATTAGAAGGAAAACATTGGCAGAAAGAATTTAACAGACACACCACTTCAAATCTATGTAAAATGGGACTTTGAACAAGCTCTGGAGCTGCAGGACCCCAAAATGACACAGAGAAGCTAACCTCCCACTGAGGACAGCCTGGCAGCCCAGCAGGGAGCAGCCAGCTCAGCACTTTGGGAGCTGAGCCCAGGACCACGTGAGTCATGACTCTGAGGTTTTAGCGCCAGGGTGGCCTGACCAGCAGCCAGGTGGAGGGACTCCAGAACATTAGCAGCTATGGCTCTTCCAGAATTTTCAACACATAGATGCCAACAACAAAGTGAGAAGTCACTGAAATATGAACTTTGGAACTGGTGGGGAGAGCATGTCCAACACTTTCCCCTGGGGGCGAGAAGCTGCTGATTAGCCTGCACTGTGAGCACCATGTTGCAGCTTCAGCTCCTGGCCTGTGTATTGTAGGGGGATCTGGTGACTATTCTGGGGTGGGGGGGGGGGAATCTCTCTTGCTTTAACCTTCCTGGATCTGGATTACAGTCTCGGGTGGAGGTCTTGGGATGTGTGAATCTCAAAAGCTCAATGAAGAGAATCATTCCTTCAGAATTAGACTGGAGCAAAAGGAAGCTAGTGACTTTATGAGGAATCAAGATGCTGGTAAGCAGATCCAAACAAATGAAAGAATAGACAGCAATGTGAAATATCTCATGGGAAAAACCACTGACCTGGAGAATAGATCCAGAAGAAATAACGTAAAAATTATTGGACTACCTGAAGGCCATGATCAAAGAAAGAACCTAGAAATCATCCTCCAAGAAATTCTCAAGGAAAACTGCCCTGATGTTTTAGACCCAGAGGGCAAAATAGAGGTTGAAAGAATCCACTGACCACCTCCTGAAAAAGATCCCCAAAAGAAAACTCCTAGGAATATTATAGCCAGGTTCCAGGATTCCCAGACCAAGGAGAAAATACTACTAGCAGCCAGGAAGAAACAATTTCAATATTGTGGAAACACAATCAGAATAACACAGGACCTGGCAGCTTCTACATTGAGGGATTGAAGGGCTTGGAATATGATATTCCAGAGGTCAAATGAGCTGGGATTAAAACCAAGAATCAACTACCCAGCAAAATTGAGTATCATGTTTCAGGGGGAAATATGGTCAATCAATGGAACAGAGGACTTTCAAGCATTCTTGAGGACAAAGCCAGAGTTGAATAGAAAATTTGACATTAAGACACAAGAAGCAAGAGATGCTTGAGAAAGTAAACAGGGAAAATAAATCATAAGGAACTTATAAAAGTTAAACTATTTACATTCCTACATGGAAAAAACAATAACTGTAACTGATGAAACCTCTCAGTATGAAAATAGCTGAAGAAGGGTATATGGGCATATGCATACATATGTGAATGTATGTATTTATGTTTACAGGTTTACATAGATAGAGGGCACAAGTCGAATTTAATGGGAAGGGATGATACTTAAGGGATGAAATTGAGAGGTGATAGAGGAACGTAACAAGTGGAGATGGGGAGAGACAGAATGGCGTAAACTATCTCATGTAGAAGAGGCAAGGGAAAGTGGTTGCAGGGGAGGGGAAGGACAGGAAGGCAAAAAGGCAAAACCTTATTCTCATTGAATCTGGCTCAGGGACAGAATGACATATATACTAAATGGGATATCTCACCCTACAGGAGAGTGGGGGGAGGGAGATGGGGAGAGAGATGACGGAAGGGAGGGCAGGCTGGGGGAAGGGAAGTTGGAAGCACTCACTTTTGAAAAGGGACAGGATAAAAGTGGGGAGTGGACCAGGTGGGAGATGGGATAGGAGGGAGGGAAATATAGTCAGTCTTTTACAATATATCTACTATGGTAATGTTTTGCATAGCTACACATGTACAACATATACTGAATTGCTTATCTTCCCAGTAAGAGTGGGTGACAAGGGAGGAAGGGAATGAAATTGTAAATCAATGTTTTAAAATAAAATGTTTTAAAAATATGTAAATGCTATTATTAATACTATTTTATATGTAATTGGGAGATAAGATTGCAGTCATTGGAGCACGAGGATTCACCTTGCCCTACTGGAAAAGTCAAAGCGGGTATGGGAGAAGAGATGGAAGAGAGCAAATTGGATGAGGGGATATCCTGTGGGACTGCTATTCCGGGGTTGTGGTCTATGGGGAAAAAAATTGTAACTCAAAATCTGACGGAAATGAATGATGCAAACTAGAAGTTAATAAAGCATTGCAAAAAAACCAAATAGTCAAAGGATACAAATAGGCAGTTTTCAGAAAAAGAAACCAAAGCTATAAATATTCATATGAAAAATGTTCTAAATCACTAGGGGTTAGAAAATTAAACAACTATAGATACCACCTTTTTCATTCCTCAATCATTTTTTAGTCATGTCCAACACTTTGTGACCTCATTTGGGGTTCTTTTTTTAAACTTAAGGGATTAGTAAATATTTATTTTGGAAATACTGAGATATTTCCTTTGGCAATAAAAATTTTAAATATTCAGCTTTTGATTTTTGAGTTTCTTTTTTTAAAATATATTTTATTTTTCTGCAATTACATGTAAAAACAATTTTAACTTTTTTTTTTAATTTTTGAGTTCCAAATACACTTCTTGCCTTCCTTCCCCCAAGATAGTAAGCAATCTGATTACATGTGCAATCATGCAAAACATATGACCATATTAGTCATTTAGTTGGAAAAATAAAAAAGAAAGAAGGAAAGGGAGGATGAAAGAAGGAAGAGAAAGATGAGAGAGAGGAAGGAGGTATTATGGGAATCTAAAATCTTCCCTGTCCCTAGGTCTTTTGATAGGCTTAAGTGACTTTGAGAACCTTCCTCGATTTGAAAATATACTCTGCCCCCTAATAGGCTGAATATGGTCACATGGAGCCTGTGGTGGAAGTCCTGTTTTTCAGGAATGCTCACACCATGTTGCTTTGTGATTGGGCAGTGGGTCAAGAGGGTTGTTACATCCTCTGAGCCAGGAGAAGGTTATATATACCCTGATGTGAGGTTTTGCTTTGGGGCTCAGTTTCAGAAGAGTTCTGTGATTTGACCAGATAAGACACAGGGCAGCTGTTGAGCTCCCCGGTTTTGAAAACACAGATGTTGATGCTTCCCTGTCTGGTAACTGACTAGGTATGGATGTAATGGTCAGACAGCTGGAAGCCTGTCTGCTGAACTGTTGTTTTGCTGTATTTTTTTCTGCTTGTAACCTCTGTATTCTCTGAAGTTCAGGGTGATGACCTTTTTCCCCTGAACTAGGTAAATGACATATGTTTGATTAAAGCAAGATCCACCCTGGGTATGGTAGGGTGCTTGCTGCTACAGCCTCCTACCAAGTCTTACATGACAGTGCTGACTGGGGGGACATTTCTTTCTCCTCCCTGCCGGAGGTAGATGGCAGCTTGAGTGAGCTACTTTCTGAAGCAGGGAAAGAGAAGGGAGCCACTAGGGGGAAGAGGGCTGCCAGCAGCAGCTAGACCCATGCCAAGGTGCTGAAAGTACAAGAGAAGCTAGATGTTTTCTCTCTCGAAGGGCTACTGCCCACCATCAAGGTCATCCTGCAGTGGCTCAGGACTGAGCCAGCCCTGACAAGTCTGAGCATGCGCACTGGCCCCAGCCTGTGGAGGGTCCTACTAGTGCTGCTGAACCTGATGCCCAGGCCAGAGGAGCTTCAGGATGACAACCTTGGCTTGTCCCCCAGGCTCTAGAAATTGCTACCACACTTTGAGCAGCCATACTCCCCCATCTCTATGCCCCTGCCAGAGGATGTCATCCTGTACACCCTCTTACCCTTCCAGGCTGCCCTCCAGAGGGTAGACTTTGGACTAGACATGCCTGCTCCTTTCTCCAGGGAAGAAGTTGCTCTTCGTGCCTGTATGCTCCACACATTTGGTCATTTTGCTACCCACTTACCCAGAAGCCTTATCACCTTTGATCCCAGGCTCAGCCTCTTCATCCAGATCACCCAGGAGGGAAAGCTGCCTTCACTGCTGACCCCAGAGGAAAGGGCAGCACAGAGCTGCATCCAGGAAACGTGGTGCAGCAGCTGCCACAGAAGCAGCAACGAGAGAAGCAGCAAAAGAAGCAGTGGCAGCAGCAGCTGCAGGAAGAATTGGAGCTCATGGAGAGGCACCTACAGCAGCTCCAGCTTCAGACAGCACTTTCCCCTTATCTTGTCCTAGACAGTCTGGCACTCTGCCAGTACCTTTCTCTCATAAGGGAGATGGCCCACAGCAGGAGGTTTATCATCATTGAGCCCAGGATTGTCATCGATGAGTTGGACAGAATGAAAGAGAAATCCTCTGCCCGCCAGGCCCTGAGGTTCTCAGAAGACAAATTGAAGAAGAATAGAAGGTACCTGAGGTGTCAGGTACAAGTGGCACAGAACTTTGTGAGGCCAATGACCAAAGGAGCAGATGCTCCTCCCTGGAACCTCTATGGGATTCTCAGGACTTATGGGCCGGGGACAGCCATTGCTAGGGCTGAAAGTGAGGATGGCAAAGGCCTGGTGACAGTGCTCACTGCACTTAGCTTGGCCGATTCCACTGCTTTTTCCTATTCCCTGAAATTGGCTTTTTGGGGCTGCTGACAGCGCAGGGGTGCAAATTAAACATATCCTGGCCTTCTGTGGAAAGTGAAACCAGTATAGTGGAAGCTGATTTCCCTTTTTATTCTCCCTGGGTGTTGTGATTTTATTCAACTGAAACTCACCTTGGAGTTTCCCATGGAAATAGAAATGTTGGAATAATGTACACTCAGATGACTCTTTTGTGACCTGGGGAGGTTCTGAACCGACCATTCTGTCTACCCTATCCTTCTGGCTCACTTCACATTGCCTGAGTTCATCCAAATCTTTCTATGTTTTGCTGAAACTGTTGTTGCAGGTAGAGCATGGCTGCTTTCCATCACAAATCCTCCAGCACACCTTGGTTAGGTAAAGTACTTCTTTTTCCTTTTCTTCTCTTTTATCTTATACTGAGCTGCGAGGATCATCAGTCTTTTGGAGCAGAACTGAGTATACCTCTGCCATCAATCCACAGTTTTAAAAAGCTGAGAATTCTCTCATTCAAATACATTTCAGGTCAGATTCTGTCCCCACTGCCACCCCCACCCCACCCACTGGGATTTTGCCGTTTTGTCCTCCCCTGTGCATCTTCAATCTTCTCACTCATGGTTGGTTTGCATTAGCCATACTTTGTGTTCAAAGTCATCCTAATATGTAAGTCATTTTTTTCTTTTTTTCTTTTATGTCTTAGATGTTTATTTTTCCAAGTGAGGCTAATGTAATTCATTACCATCTATAGATGTGTGCACTTACTAGAACTTGTCTTGATTTTACTGAGCTGGCTAGAATGTCAGAGCACCATTTCCCAAAGAGAAATTCAGTAATTATTTGGAACCATAAATCAGAGAGTCAATCAGTTCTACTGCAGAATGTCTGGTCACATTAGTAATCCAACACCATCTTTACAAGAGATCCATCCCAACAAGAAATATTATAACCTGAACATTTTGCCCTTGGGAGTGAAATTTAATGCCTCAGCATTCAATTAAACTTTCTGAACACAGAAAGGCCAAGTAGGAAGACAGAAAGTTTTTTTTATGGAGGTAAATATATTCGGAGATTGGAAATTTCAGGAAGACCAAGAGAATATATTTGTTGTCCAGAAAGAGAAAGTACTTAACAGGGCCATTTAAAAAATTTAATATATATCTCTCTATTTTTTTTGAACAAGTATTTATTTAAGCTTAAGTTAGATAACTGAAGAGACTGAACTCAGGACCTCTCTACAAGTAGGATGGCATACTCTATCTCTGTAGATGAAATGAACTGGACAATTTTTGCTCTTGAGCATTGGGAACATCTACCACTATCTGAGAGTGTTCATGAATTCTTCTTTGATGAAGCAAGCTGAAAAAAATTTTTCTACAACATTCTCACACTTATTTCTGAGATCAGTTGCCCTTCTTATACCTGGCAACCCTGTCAGGCACTAAGTATTTTTATATTGAGGCTACATATTTATTCTGTCTTCTCAGAAGAACCATGTGTTAAATCATCCTTGAATTTTGAACACTATATAGTACAAGAAGAAAAAATGTAGTTATCTTACAGGCAGCATGGTAGGGAAACCACTTCCAGAGAAAAGAAATGTGAAAACATGAAGAGGCTGCTGGCGAGATATTTGTATCTTCCAAGCATTCTGCAGCCAAATGGCAGAAAGCAGAATAGACTGGGGATATTATGAGAATTTATCTTAGAAGATTTTGTTTCTCCCACTTGCCTTGGGATAACTATGCACCTCCTATTTCCTTTGATAGTAACTTTTTATCATTATGGTAGATGCCAATAGAAAATATGAGCAGAATATTTTTCCTATCATTTACTTGAGTAATACTGGACCACATATACATTACTATGATAGGATGAAAGTCTGTAAGATATTATTATTTCCTTTCTAAAACTGTAATCATTTTCATATTCTAAACAACTAAATTAAGGATTTCTTGATCTTATCAACCTGCCTGCTACTAAATATTCATGTGTATGGTTATTTCCTTGAAATAAAGGTGTATATGGAGCATGCTCTGAAATACAAACATATCACACCTCATTTTAAATGTGCTCTAATTTTGTAGGCCTTCTTTAAGACCAATGATCTATGTGCTTGTGTGTGTGTGTGTGTGTGTGTGTGTGTGTGTGTGTGTGTGTGTGTGTGTTTTGTAATATCCATTCCATCTGGACCTTGTTATCTGCTGAATAGGTTTCACTCATTTGATATTTACTGTTCTCTGCATGTAATTTTGAATTAATTACTTACTTTATTCATGTCCTAGTCCACATTTTTATTACAATTGGAATAAAAGAAGCATCTGTTAGATCAATTTATTTGTGGCCACTACAAGTCACGTAAGTCATATAAGTCATCTACTTATAAAGATCAATATTACAGGGGCAGCTAGGTGGTGCAGTGAGTAGTGTTGGTCCTGGAGTCAGAAGGACCTGAGTTCGGATCGGGCTTCAGACACTTAACACACACACAAATAAAAACCTAGCCGTGTGACCTTGGGCAAGTTACTTAACCCCAACTGCCCTCCAAAAGAAAACAAAAAAAAAAACAAAAAAAAAAAGATCATTGTTATATATGTGCTTATCTTCTGGAGGAGGGAATTAATTAGATTGGAAAATTTTGAAGAAGCAATAACCTCAAATTACTATTTATTTTAAATGTCAAAGATGTCTAATATGATATATAGTACTTACTATAAGTTCAGGATTTTATACATGCAATTGTGTTCTTCATGCTGTGCACAAATCAGGTATTTTCAATGGCTAGTTAGGTTCTGATTTCTCAGTTATTTAATTTCTTAAATATATTAACATAATTTGATAACTGAAATTTGCTCAAAATTCATCAAGTTAAATGGTAGTAAAGTTGATGAAAAATTAGAAAAGCATTGCCAACCTTAGTTTTCCTGTCTATTTTGGTAAAGAATAAATTTGGTTTGGGTTTTTTGCTTTTTGGAGGGCAATTGGGGTTAAGTAACTTGCCCAAAATATGTTAAATTTTTAACCTAAAAAACTCACTTTAAATATCAGATCTTCATAATTTTTTTTATTATTTTAGATTCTTCCTGCAGCCTATTGTTGAGAGTGTTTAAATCAAGTACAGGAGTTTAGGTAAAATTAGAAACAGAAAGGGGTTTGTAAAATCTTAAATTCTCTAAAGTTTCTTATAGATTATGGATTCCTAATTTGATGATTTTTATAGCTGTGTTTGACAGAATTAGAACCATACGGTTCGAAATGGCTTTCACCACATGGCCTAATTACTGGAAAAGCAAAATTTAAGAGGCTACACTAAGATGTCTTAAGTTTTTTAACTGGCATATTTTAACAAAAACATCTAAGAATCACTATAACTAACCTGAACGAGACAAACAGATCTCTTAGGAGATGCCTCTTCCTTCAGAAAACAGGCCCATTCTAGAATGCCCAAGAAGTTTTCAGAAACCAGATAACTACATCAAGAGATGTTTTCAGAAAACAAATAACTGCATGAAACATCTGACCCCTAAAATATGATGCACTGATGCATTCACATTTGGAATGGGTTACAAATAAAGAGACTGAATGTTCACCTTTCCCTATCAGTCTTCTCTCATGCGCCAGTGTCTCTTCTAAGGCCTAACTGCCAAAGCAGACTACCCCCGACTGTTCCTGTCAATACATCTGTCAATCTTTCTCTGCCCTCCCACACTATTCAGTCCTGGTAGAACATCTAGACCTCATAAGCAATAATCCAATTATGAATGAAGTGTTTAATACCTTCAGGTCTTTTTGTATCCTGCTGAGTCAATTGTGAGTGGCAGAAGAACTGGATACCATTTGCTAATTGCCATATCAGTTAGTGATTCATTGAGAAAACAAATGTTTCATCACTGAATGTGGGGGGGGGGTTAAAAAGATAAAAATTGATATTACCTCTAATTTTACTCTCCCAGAAAAACCTGGAGAAGATAGCATAGTAGAAACAGCACTTCTGAGGCACTCTGGACCACACCACTTCCCAATTTATGTAAAAGGGGACTCTGAAAAACCTCTGGAGCTCCAGAACCCACAAAATGATAGAAAGAAGCTAACTTCTCACTGAGGACAGCCCCGTAGCCAGGCAGGGAGCCCCTAGCTCAGCTCTCTGGAAGCTAAGCCCAGGACCCCGGGAGTCAGAGGTTTTAGCCCAAGGGCAGCCTGACCTGCAGCCAGCTGGAGGGACTCCAGAACACCAACAGCTGTGGCTTTTCCAGAATTATCAACACATAGATGACGAGGACAAAGTCCCCTTATGAAGTTTGGGACTGATGGGGAGAGCATGTCGGCCTCTTTCACTGGTGGTGAGAAGCCACTGTTTAGCTGGCACAGCAAGCAAGCACCATGTTGCAGCTTCAGCTCCTGGCCTGTGGACTGTAGGGGGATCCGGCAATCAGTCTAGGAGGGGTAATCATTCCTGGATCTAGATTATGGTCTGGGGTGGAGGTCTTGGGGTGTGTGACCAACTTGCCAGAGAGTGTGGAGGCTTCAGAGAGGAAACCCAACTATTACCTCCAGCAGATGAGAAAATCCCAGCGTTTGGGACTGAAGCTCCCCTGGCTGGTGGTAGAGTCCTACTGTGGCAACAAGCCCAAAAGTCAAGAAATTGAGTGGCAACATGGCTAGGCAAAGGAAACAAAGTAAGCAGAAAAATTCAATATTAGACTCCTACTTTGTGTGCAAAGAGGATCTAAGCATGGAACAGGAGGACTGGGAGGTCAGAACTCCTGCACCAAAAGCCACAAATGAAAATATGAGCTGGTTACAGGCCATGGACTCTTATCTGCTTTAAGAAGCAGATAAGAGAAGTGGAAGAAAAATTGGGAAGATAAATGATAAAGATGCAAGAAATTTATGAAATGAGAGTCAACAGCCTGACTGAGGAAAATAACACCTTAAAAATAGACTAACTGAAATAGCAAAAGAGGCTCAAAAAGGCAATGAAGAGAAGAATGCCTTAAAAAGCCAAATTTGCCAGATGGAAAAAGAATCCCAAAGGCTCACTGAGGAGAATCATTCCTTCAGAATTAGACTGGAGCAAATGGAAGCTAGAAACTTTATGAGAAATCAAGATGCTGGTAAGCAGATCCAAACAAATGGAAGAATAGAAGGCAATGTGAAATATCTCATGGGAAAAAAACCACTGACCTGGAAAATAGATCCAGGAGAGATAATCTAAAAATTACTGGACTCCCTGAAAGCCATGATCAAAGAAAGAAACTACAAAACATCCTTCAAGAAATTCTCAAGGAAAACTGCCCTGATGTTTTAGAACCAGAGGGCAAAATAGAAGTTGAAAGAATCCATAGATCACCTCCTGAAAAAGATCCCAAAAAGAAAACACCTAGGAATATCATAGCCAGGTTCCTGAATTCCCAGATGAAGGAGAAAATATCACAAGCAGCCAGGAAGAAACAACTTTAATATTGTGGAGACTCAATCAGGATAACTCAGGATCTGGCAGCTTCTACACTGAGGGATGGAAGGGCTTGGAATATGATATTCCAGAGGGCAAAAGAGCTGGGATTAAAACCAAGAATCACCTGCCCAGCAAAACTGAGTATCATGTTTCAGGGGAATATATGGTCATTCGGTGGAATAGAGGACTTTCAAGGATTCTTGAAGAAAAAACCAGAGTTGAATAGAAATTTTAACATTGAGATACAAGAAGCAAGAGATGCTTGAGAAGGTAAACAAGGAAAAGAAATCATAACGAACTTATCAAAGTTGAACGATTTACATTCCTACATGTAAAAACAATAACTGTGACTGATGAAACATTTCTCAGTAGAAAATAGGTGAAGAGGGGTATATGAGCATATGAATACATACATGAATGTGTGTATATATATATATATATATATATATATATATATATATATATATGTTTACAAGTATACATAGATAGAGGGCACAGGTCAAATTTAATAGGAAGGGATGACACTTAAAAGGGGAAATTAAGAGGTGAGAGAAGAATATAAGAAGAAGAGATGGAGAGAGACAGAATGGGGTAAATTATCTCATATAGAGATAGTTTTTCCCAAAATGGTTACAAGGGAGGGGAAGAACAGGAAGGCAAAAAGGCAAAACCTTATTCTCATTGGATTTGGCTCAGGGAGAGAATGACATACATATTAAATAGGATATCTCACCCTACAGGAGAATGGAGGGAAGGGTATGAAAGGGAGGATGATGGAAGGGAGGGGAGCAGGGAAGTTGAGAGCACCCACTTTTGAAAAGGGACAGGATCAAAGTAGGGAATAGACTGAGACGGAGGTGGGATAGGATGGAGGGAAATATAGTCAGTCTTTTACAATATATCTACTATAGTAATGTTTTGCATAGCTACATATGTACAACATATACTGAATTGTTTATCTTTCCAGTAAGGGTGGGTTACAAGGGAGGAAGGGAAAGAATCTAGAATTCAAACTTTGAAAATCAAATGTTTAAAAATATATAAATACTATCATTAATACTATTTTACATATATTTGGGAAATATGATATACAGGCATTGGGGCACAGAGATTCACCTTGCCCTACTGAAAAAGTCAAAGAGGATATGGGAGAAGATATGGGAGAGAATAGATAGGGTGATGGGATATCCTGTGGGACTGCTCTTCTGGGATGGGGGTAGGGAAAAAATAGGGAAAAAAACTGTAACTCAAAAATCTGACGGAAATGAATGATGTAAACCAGAAGTTAATGAAGCATTTGGAAAAAGAAAAAGAAAAACCTGGAAAGATCAATTGCTTTTCCAGTGAGATATTTCAAATTGCCTTCTATTTTTTCATTCTTTTAATTTTGTTTTATTATTTCTTGATTTCTTATAAAGTCATCAGATTCCATTTGCTCAATTCTATTTTTTAAAGAATTATTTTCTTTTGTACCTCTTTTTTCCATTAGACTAACTCTATTTTGAAAAGTTATTTTTTTTCTTCAGTGAATTTTTGTGTCTCTTTCCCCATTTGTCTAATTCTGATTTTTAAGGAGTTCTCTTTAGTGAATTATTATATATCTTTTTCCATCTGTCCAATTCTGCTTTTCAAGGTATTCTTCTACTCACTGGATTTTTATACCTTTTTTACCATTTGTCCTAGTCTGATTTTTAAAGTGTGATTTTCTTTAGCATTTTTGATACCTCCTTTACCAAGCCATTTGATTCATTTTTCATTATTTTCTTATATCACTTTCATTTCTCTTCCCAATTTTCCTCTACCTTACTTGATTATCAAAATGATTTCTTCACTCTTCCATGGCCTAAGAATAGTTCATATTTTCCTGGGAGGTTTTGGATTGTAGGAGTTTTAACTTTTGCTGTCTTTGAGTGAGTGTTTTGATCTTCCTTGTTACCCTAGTAACATTCTATCATTAATTGTTTTTTCCTGTTTGCTCATTTTTCTAGCTGTTTCTTGACTTTTAACTCCTTGCTAAAGTGGAGCTCTGCTTCCAGGGTATAGGACTCATTGTTCCAAACTTCAGGAATTTTGTGCTGCCATCATCAGACTTACTTCTAGGGACCTGTAGGTTTTCGGCTTTTCCAATGTGGTATGATCTAAGGAGAGGTCTATTTACTACTCTCCTGGCTTGTGTTCTGGTCTTTGAGTAACCACAAGCATGATTTTTCCCCAAAATGTTTTATTAACTTTTGTTTTACTTCATTCATTTCCACCAGTTTTTGTGTTACAAATTTTCTCCCTATTTTTCCCCTACCCACCTCTCCAAAATAGCAGTCACCCAGGATATACCCTCCTCTTATTTCCCAATTACATGGAAAATAGTATTAATAATAGTGTGTATATATATATATATATATATATATATATATATATATAAAGAGAGAGAGAGTGTACACATATACACATACATACATACATATAGATATATACATATATATATACATACATACATATATATGTGTGTGTATATATATATATATATATATATATATATATATATAAATATATATGGTTTTAAAACTTTGATTTCCAAATTCATTCCCTTCCTACCTTGTCACCCACCCTTACAGGGAAGATAAGCAATTCCATACATTTTGTACATGTGTAGCTAATGCAAAAGATTACCATAGTAGATACATTGTGGAAGACTAATTATATTTATAATTATATTTCCCTCCCCCCTATCCTACCTCCCACTTGTTCTATTCTATACTTTGGTCCTGCCCCTTTCAAAAGTGTGTGCTTCCTATTTCCCTCCCAGCCAGCCTGACCTCCCTTCCATCATCCCCCCTCTCATCCCCTTCCCCCCTATTCTCCTGTAGGGCGAGATACCTTATTTAGTGTGTATGTCATTCCCTCTGAGCCAAATTCAATGATTATAAGGTTGACCCAATCCCTTATGCCTTCCCGTTCTTCCCCTCCATTGTACCCATTTTCCCTTGCTTCTTCTATGTGAGATAGTTTGCCCCATTCTGTCTCTCCCCATATCCTCTCATTATATTGCTCTCTCACCTCTTGATTCCACCTTTTAAGTATCATCCCTTCCTATTAAATTGGTCCTGTGCCCTCTATGTATACCTATAAACATATATATACACATATATATATATATATATATACATATATATACATACACATATACACACACACACACATACACACACACATACACACATACACACACATATACACACACATATATACGCACACATTTACACACATATATATTTACACACATGTATATTTACACACACACACATTTACCTATGTATTCTTATGCATTCCCTCCAATAAAGACTATATATGTTTATATATATAGATAGATAGATATACATAGAGAGATATAGATATACATATAAATATACATATATGTATATATATATATATATATATATATATATATTCCCTTAAACTATTTTCATAATGAGAAGTTTCCTCAGGTACAATTATCATTTTTCCATGTAGGAATGTAAATAATTCAACTTTGATAAGTTCATTATGATTTCTTTTCATTGTTTACCTTCTCAAGCATCTCCTCCTTCTTGTATCTCAATGTCAAATTTTTCTATTCAACTCTGGTTTTTCCTCAAGAATGCTTGAAAGTCCTCTAATCCACTGAATGACCATATATTCCCCTGAAACATGATACTCAGTTTTGCTGGGTAGTTGATTCTTGGTTTTAATCCCAACTCCTTTGACCTGTAGAATTATCATATTCCAGGCCCTTAGATCCCTCAGTGTAGAAGCTGCAAGATCCTGTGTTATACTGATTGAGTTTCCACAGTATTCAAATTGTTTCTTCCTGGCTGCTTGTAATATTCACTCCTTGATCTGGGAGTTCCAGAATCTGGCTATGATATCCCTAGGAGTTTTCTTTTGGGGATCTTGTTAAAGAGGTGATTGGTGGATTCTTTCAACCTTCATTTTGCCTTCTGGTTCTAAAACATCAGGGCAATTTTCCTTGAGAATTTCTTGGAGAATGATTTCTAGTTTCTTCCTTTGATCATGGCTTTCAAGTAGCCCAATAATTTTTAAATTCTCTCTCCTGGATACATTTTGCAGGTCAGTGGTTTTTCCCATGAGATATTTCACATTGCTGTCTATTCTTTCATTTGTTTGGATCTGCTTAACAGCATCTTGATTTCTCAAAATGTGACTAGCTTCCCTTTGGTTCATTCTAAATCCAAAGGAAAGATTTTCCTCAGTGAGCCTTTGAGATTCTTTTTCCATCTGGCAAATTTGGCTTTTTAAGGTATTCCTCTCCTCATTGCCTTTTTGAGCCTCTTTTGCCATTTGAGTTAGTCTAATTTTTAGGGCATTATTTTCCTCAGTCAGGCTATTGACTCTCTTTTCATAATTTTCTTGCATTATTAACATTTCTATTCCCAATTTTCCTCCACTTGTCTTATCTGCTTCTTAAGGTCCTCTGTGGCCTATAATCACCTCATATTTCCATTTGAAGTTTTGGTGGAGGAATTCTGACCTCATAGTCCTCCTCTTGTTCCATGCATTGATCCTCTTTGCCCACAAAATAGGAGTCTAATATTGAATTTTTCTGTTTATTTTGTTTCCTTTGCCTAGCCATGTTGCCACTCAATTACTTGACTTTTGGGCTTACTACCACGGTATAACTTTGCTACCAGACAGGGAAGCTTCAGTCCCAAATGCTGGGGTTTTCTCACCTGCTGGAGGTATTAGTTGGGTACCCTCTCTGAAGCCTCCACACTCTCTGGCAAATTGGTCACACACCGCAGGACCTCCACCCCAGACTGCAATCCAGATCCAAGAACGTTTAAAAAAGAGTGATTACCCCTCAGACTGGTCGCCCCATCCCCCTACAGTCTGCAGGTTAGGAGCTGAAGCTGCAAGTGGCACCAGCTGCACCATGGCTCCTCAGCAGCTTCTTGCCCTGAGGGAAGAGGTCAAAGCACTCCCCCCTAGCGGGTACCAAAGTCCACACTGCAGTGACCTCTCACTCTGTCCTTTGCATCTATGTGTTGATAATTCTGTAATCGGCCACTGCTGCTGGTTTTCTGGAGTCCCACCAGCCAGGGGCTGATCAGGCCCTCCCTGGGGCTAAAACCTCTGGCTACTCTGGGGCTAGAGTCGGCTCCCAGAGCACTTCACTGGCCACTCCCTGCCAGCCTGCTGCACTGTCCTCAGAGGGTGATTAACTTCTCTGTGTCATCTTGTGGGTTCTGTAGCTCCAAAGTTTGTTCAGAGTCTCCTTTTACATGGATTGGTGAAAGTGGAAGCTAGAGCCATGGCAAAGTCCTGTTTCTCACAAGCATGCTTTTCTTAATCTGGGGACCATATGCATCTTAAAGTCCAAGAACAGATTTCAGCAAGTCCATGAACTTGTTAAAGGAAAGGTTCAGGGTGGCTAGGTGTCACAGTGAATAGAGTGCCGGCCCTGGAGTCAGAAATACCTGAGTTCCGTTCCGGCTTCAGACACTTAATGCACACAAACTAAAACCTAGCCGTGTGACCTTGGGCAAGTTACTTAAACCCAATTGCCCTCCAAAAAGAAAAAAGCAAAAAAAAATAAAAAGGAAAGGTTCACATCTTAATTTCAACATAATTATTTCTTCTTGTAACCCTATTCATTTTATTTTATGTATGTGAAAACATTATTCTGTTAAGGGTTCCATAATCTTCATCAAAACTTCCAAAGCGGTCCATAACACAAAATAGATTTAAGAATCCCTGGACTTGAGACATCATTTTACACCAATCAGATTGACTAAAATGATTAAAAGGAAAAGTGACAAATGTTGAAAGGAATATTGAAAAAACTGGGACACTAATTCACTATTGGTAGAACTGGATTTTTCCAACCACTTTGGAAAGCAATCTGGAATTATGCCCAAAGATATATTAAGTCTCCTATACCCTTTTGCCCAGCAATAGCACACCCAGATCTGTTTACCAAAATGATTAGGAGAAAAGGTAAAGAATCTATATATTCTAAAATAGTTATAGCAACTCTCTCTGTGGGCAAAGAACTAAAAATTGCAGTGATGCCTATCAATTGGAGAATGGCTGAACAAGTTGTGGTATATGATTGTGATGGAATACTACTGTGCTATAAGAAATTATGAGCTTAATGATCTTATAAAAACATGAATAAATATGCAAAATAATAAAGAAAAATGAGAAAAAACAATAGAAAGTTGTATACAGTAAAAACAGTATTAAGAACAACTTTGAGTGACTAAGTCATTTTGACTATTATAAATACCCAAATTAACTACAAAGGACACATGAAGGGAAATGCCATCTGCATCCAGAGACAGAACTGATAAAAAAGTATGCATAGAATGATTTTACATATGTATACATACATACACATTTGTGTCTAATAGTAGGCCATTTCTAAAGTGAAGGGGGAGGAAAAAGTTACATGATAACTTTATTATATAGTTAAAAGGGATGGGGGGGGGGCGGAGCCAAGATGGCGGAGTAGAAACAGCTCCTCCAAGCCTCTCTGCACCCAGATTCTCCACAAACTATGTAAAAAAGGACTCTGAAAAACTTCTGGAGCCCCAGCACCCACAGAACGACACAGAGAAGCTAACCTCCCGCTGAGGACAGCCCAGCACCCTGCAGGAAGGACCAGCGCAGTGGTCTGGGAGCCGGCAGCGCGCAGAGCGCAGGAGCCAAGCCGAGCCCAGGTCCACGTGAGCCGAGGTTTTAGCCCCAGGGCGGCAGGGCCAGCAGACAGCTGGAGGAACCCCAGAACACCAGGAACTGTGGAGACGCCAGAATTATCAACATAGACATGCCTAGGACAAAGTAAGAGGTTAGTGTCCTATGGACTTTGGGACCTGTATTTGGGGAATGCGTCAGCTCCCTCCCCTGGGGGCTAGAAGCCACTGAGGAGACACGCCATTTTGTAGTTTTCAGAGGCATTTCAGGCTCCCAGCCTACAAATCGTGGGGAGATCCAGCGATCAGTCTTGGGGGGCAATCGCTCTTGCTTTAACCTCCCTGGATCTGGATTGTGATCTAGGGTGGAAGTTGTGGGTAGGTTTACAGCTTGCCAGAAACGGAAGTTGCCCCCCACACGTTCGGGACGAAAATTCCTCTAGCTGGCCTTAAAGCCATAGTGTGGCAACAAGCCCAAAAGTCAAGCAATTAAGTGGCAACATGCCAAGGCAAAGGAAACAGAAAATGCAACCCTAGACTCCTATTTTGGGGGCATAGAGCAGGAAAAGGACTGTGAGGTCAGAAGTCCTGCTCCAAAAGACCCAGGGGAAAACATGAGCGGGTTGCAGGCCATAGAGGACCTTAAGAAGGACTTTAAAAATCAAATAAGAGAAGTGGAGGAAAAATTGGAAAGAAAAATGAGAAGGATGCAGGAAAAGTAGGAAATGAGGGTCAACAGCCTGACTGAGGAAAACAACACCTTAAAAAATAGACTAACTCAAATGGCAAAGGAGGCCCAAAGGGGCAATGAGGAGAAGAATGCCTTAAAAAGTCGAATTTGCCAGATGGAAAAAGAATCTCAAAAAGTTCACTGAGGAGATTCATTCCTTCAGAGTTAGACTGGAGCAAATGGAAGCTAATGACTTTATGAGAAATCAAGATACTGTTAAGCAGATCCAAACAAATGAAAGATTAGAAGGCAATGTGAAATATCTCATGGGAAAAGCCACTGACCTGGAGAATAGATCCAGGAGAGACAATTTAAAAATTATTGGACTACCTGAAAGCCATGATCAAAGAAAGAACCTAGAAATCACCCTTCAAGAAATTCTCAAGGAAAATTGCCCTGATGTTTAGATCCAGAGGGCAAAATAGAGGTTGAAAGAATCCACAGATCACCTCCTGAAAAAGATCCCAAAAGAAAACTCCCAGGAATATTATAGCCAGGTTCCAGAATCCCCAGATCAAGGAGAAAATACTACAAGCAGCCAGGAAGAAACAATTTCAATATTGTGGAAACACAATCAGTATAGCCCAGGACCTGGCAGCTTCTACACTGAGGGATCAAAGGGCATGGAATATGATATTCCAGAGGGCAAAAGAACTGAGAATGAACCCAAGGTCACCTACCCAGCAAAACTGAGTATTTTGTTTCAGGGGAAAATATGGTCATTCAGTGGAATAGAGGACTTTCAAGCATTCTTGAGAAAAAACCAGAATTGAATAGAAAATTTGACATCCAGACACAAGAAGCAAGAGATGCCTGAGAAGGTAATCAGTGAAAATAAATCAAAAGGAACTTATCAAAGTTGAACTATTTACATTCCTATATGGAAAAGCAATATCTGTAACTGATGATATCTTTCTCACTATGAAAATAATGGAAGAAGGGGGTGTGGTCATACAAATACATATGTGAATGTGTGTGTATATGGTTACAGTTATATATGGATAGAGGGCATAGGTTGATTTCGTTGGGAAGGGAGAGTACTCAAGGGATGAAATTATGAGGTGAGAGAGGAAAGTGGCAAGAGGAGATGGGGAGAGACATGGTAGGGTAAACTATCTCATGTAGGGGAAGTGGGTGCAAAGGAGGGGGAGAATAAGGAAGGCTAAAAAGGCAAAACCACATTCACATTGAATTTGGTTCAGGAGAAAATGACATACATAGTAAATGGGATATCTCAACCTGCAGCAGGATAGGGGGAAGGGGGATGAGAGGAGGGATGATGGATGGGAGGGCTTCAAAAGTGAAATGGGATATCTCAACCTGCAGCAGGATCGGGGGAAGGGGGATGAGAGGAGGGATGATGGATGGGAGGGCATCCTTGGGGTGAGGAGAGGTTGGAAGTACCCACTATAGAAGAGGGACAGGATCATGTAGGGAATGGACCAGGTGGGGGGTGGGATGAGTGGGAGGGAATTATAAGCAGCCTTGCACAATATATCTTCTATGATAATGTTTTGCATAGCTAGACATGTACAACATATACTGAATTACTTATATCCCAAGAAGGAATGGGTGACAAGGGAGGAAGGAAATGGATCTGAAATTCAAGGTCGTAACATTAAATGTTTCAAATATATATATAAATACTATTATTAATACTCTTTTGCCTATAATTGGGAGATAGGATGTGCAGGCATTGGGACACAAAGATTCATCTTCCTCTAATGGAAAAGTTGATGGGGGTATGGGAGAAGGTATGGGAGAGAGCAGATTGGAGGAAGAGATATCTTGTGGGACTGCTATTCTGGGAGGTTGGGTAGGGGAATAATGGGGGGAAAATGATTGTAACTCAAAATCTGGCGGAAATGAATGATGTAAAACAGAAGTTAATAAAGTATTTGTAAAAAAAAAAAAGGGATAGCAATTTGTACATGATAGATTTGCAATTTCATATACAATCATCTCTTTATTTTTCTATTCTACTATTGTGGAAATGCTTGTTTTATATCTTAACTTCAGAATAAGATAAATAAAAAAAATTAAAAAGAATCCCTAGACTTGGCAGAGAAGACTGGATCAAATTAAGATTATTGCATAGCACAGACCTACACAACTTGGCAGTAGATAAGGGCCAAAATTGAAATAGGTTAAGTATCTTTGGGCCGCAGATAGGTTTCTAGTGGCTCACTTTCCAAGTAAAGGTATAAGTAATGATTAAACTATTTTGCAAATAAACCATATTTAAAAAGGGAAGTTTCAATTAAATACCAATTAGCTAGCTTTGTTACTTAATCTTTTTATTTATCATGAAATCACATTAATGTTAAAAAGACTATCTTTGCTAAGCAGTACAACTTTTAATGCATTTTTCAAATTTTCTTATTGTTTACATTTAGTTAATGGGACACATTATACTTCTTGTCAGCAATCAGTTTATCATACTCTGGAATCACATTTGAAATCAATGGTTTCAAAATATCTTCCAAGTGTTCATTGATTAGAGTTGATAGTTGCCTGTTTTTATTCAAGTTCATAATGGAGAAGATTTGTTTACATATGTAGGTATATTCCAGATATGCTGCTAACCTGTAAAGCACTGTCTCACAGATTTTTAAACTTTCCCTTGTCCAAACTCTTGTCAAAGTCTCGAAGGTTTGTTTCTCTGTTTATTTCAACAAACTATTGAGCCCTGAAGTTCAATAACCTCTATCTATAAATTCATAGGGAATTCCTATGGATCCACAGACAAAAATTCTTCAATAAACTTAAATTTAATGTTGTCTTCTTTGGATAATGTCAGTGGATTTTGGATTCTGTCAAACTCCTGGAACAAAAGTTCAATGTTGTTTAAATATTTTTCTCTTAATTTGGCATGCTTACATAATGAAATATGTTTCATATGCATAGTAAAGTGGCACATTTCTCCTTTTGACAGTTGGCTTTTGAATAGCCTCAGTTTCATTTTGAAAGCCTTTACTACAGCAATAATTTGAAAAATAAGTTGACTTTTCCCTTGAAGCTATAAATTCAATTCATTTAGATGACCTGTTGATGCCACATAAAAGTAAATTATGCAACTCTGGAAAATTTTTTGATTTATTCTCTAAGAATCGAATGATTTCTTCCTTGAGAGCAACAAAATGTTGCAATACTCTTCCATGGCTCAACAAACTTGTGTGTGATAGAATATATCATTGCAGGTGTCACCAGCCTCTTTAAGAAATGCTTGAAATGACATATGTTTTAGTCCCCTTGAATGATTGTAGTTTACAATCAAAAGTACTGACATTACATGGTCAAAATTCAAAATTTCTCTGCATAATACTTGCCAATGTAAAATGCAATGATACTTAGTTGTTTTTGCTTGTTTGTTTGTTTGGGTTTGTTTGGGGTTTTTTTGCCAGCAAACTCTTCAACAAGTTACTGCACCAAGGTTTTCCTGCACATAGCTGGAATGCCATCAGTGCAAATGACGGCTAAGTTTTCAAACATTATGCCTAACTTTTCAATATATACTTGTTCCCTTAATTTGTGATTTCTTTTCCAGTAATTTGATCTCATGTGGAGTACAAACCAGCCAGTTCCTCAATTGCTTCAAAGTTGTCATCAACACCTCCAATGAAAATTAGAAGTTGGGCAGGATCTGTTGAATCAGTGTTCTTGTCCATTGCTAAAGAATAATAGTTGAATTCATTTATCTTCTGATTTAAAGTCTTTGCTGCATGGTCATATAGGACAAATTTATATTCTCAAAAACCCTTTTTTTAAAAAAAAATCAGTACATAATTCAGAAAACTGCAATCCAGCAAAGACTTCTTTATGAAATCACCTTCAGGAAAAGATTTCCCAACAGCAGCAATTTCTTTAGGAATCTAAAAACTAGCCTTAGACCTCATTTCTGAGTTTGCTTTCTTGAAAAACTGTTGTTCCTGGCTGAAATTTCTCAACAATTTGCATGCTTTAATTTGTTTTTCATTGGTGTCCAATTTGCTTAAATGAGGATGTTTGGATTCAAAATGACGACAAAGATGGTATTCTTTCAGAATGGCTATTACTTCTCAGCAAACAAGGCACAATATTTTGTCTCTCATGTAAGTTAACAAGTCTCTATTTGTCCACTCCAGATTAAACATCCTTTTGTTCTGATTTGATCTTCTGTTTCTATATATCACCCATTTTACAAAGTCACCCTCAAAACTTTAATGTTCGAACCAAAAAATCTCCAAAGCTCCTGCTCACATACAAAGAAATACTGAACTGAATGCCTGCCCTTGAAGAGAGTGTCAGACACTCATGTAACTTGGAGGGCAGTCACACAGTGAGGGGGGCAGGAAAGAAACCCTTGTGTTGTTGCCACTCATTGCATAGCAGGCATCAGCTGCATTGCACCTAGCTGCACTCACTTTGTCCCTGCTCAATGCCAGTAACACCTGAAAATACAGCAAAAAGATACGACTTTCCCTCCTTGCAGACTAGAGACAGACTGATGATGGCTGGTTGCAGCAGGTCACATGACAAACAAGAGACAGTACACAGTGGCAACCCACCCACCAAGTTATATGATGGGCACCAATATTAAGTAGTGGAAGGTGGGTTAAGCACAGCATGGACAAAGAACTTTTTACTTATTCACTTTCTTTTACATCCTTCATATTTTTTCATGGACTGCCTAAAATCCTTTGGTTGTATATTGTACAGGACTGGCACAGCAATTTTATAGGGTCATAGATTGCAGAGAACTTTGGCTATCATCAAGCTCAAGTACCTCAACATGAAATTTTTTTTAAAAATTGAGAACCTGAGAGTTTGACTTAATTTTCTAAAACCATGCAGGTAGTAAGTGGCATAACTGGATTGTGAACCCAGATCCTGACTGCACAATTAGCACCCTTTCCCCTATTCTACAATGCTTCTCTGACACACACCCCCCCAAAAAAACTTTTTTTTAAACACAAACTACCTCAGGGATGCTATAAGACCATGAATTTTGGAATACAATGATCACAGAAGAATCACAATTTTAAGGCATGCAAAGTTTAATGACAAGGCTTCTGGTTCATATATACATAAGCTGTAAAATACTACCAGGGAAAGAATTGGATAAGTATTTATGTAGAGCCTACTATGTGCTGGGCACTATGCTAAGCACTTTTATAAACATTATCTCATTTGATCCTCACAAATCTGTGAGATTAGTTTTAATTATTCCCACTTTATAGTTGAAGAAACTGAGGCAAACAGAGGTTAAGTGACATGTCCACTCTCTGACACAGAATTTGAACTCAGGTTCTCCCAACTCTAGGGTCAGTGCTCTATCTACTGTGCCACCAGTTGTCTCTGACCACCAACAATAATTTATTCATGAACCATTAGAAAAGGGAGTAGCTAGGTTGCTAAGTGGATAGAGCACTGGCCCTGTAGTCAAGAGAACCTGGGTTCAAGTCCAACCTCAGAGAATTAAAAGCTATATGACCCTGGGCAAGTCACTTAATCCCAATTGTCTCCAAAAACAAAACAAACCAAAAAAAAATGAAACACCAGAAAAGTCAGTATATCATTAAGATAGCAAATGCCAGGGATAACAGATGGAGAATTTTGCATTGATATCAACAAAATATTAAATATTAAAAGGTCTAGAGAAAGGCTTCCAGTCCATGCGGTAAATGCTCAATGGGGCATGGGGGGAAGGATGTGAATGGATATGGACAAGTCTTGCAGGATGAAAAATTTGGGTAGAGGGAGCATGCCCATCACTGAGATCAAATTTCTAAGGCAAAGTATATTGTGTATGTGTTTTGAAATTTTTGAAGTCTGTGCAATTTGAGGTAGGTGGTATAGGATGGCAATTAAGTATTAGGTAAGGTCACTTACCCTGATTATGGAGGACAAGAGTGAGACTATAAACATTACAACAGAAAAAAATATATCAGGAGAGAAACTAGAGAGAAAAGTTTTAAAATACTCCATCTCTAATTGAGTTCAACTCTGATAAGATTAGTTTGCTTGAAATATAAATATTCAGGAGCTCATTCCACCTATAAGAAGGTAATTTATATACATTATGATACATTTATTCTTCCTTCCAAGTACAGTAATAACAGTATAGTCATACTGATCTCTTAGTTAAATACAGATTTATAGTAAAGTACAATTGAATTTATATAGCACTGTAGAAGCTGAAAGCATAAAACTGATATATAAGGGGTCATAACAGCTTTATTCAAATTAGTTTGGGTCCATTATATTGTAGATTATTGTTCTGAATAGGTGCATTTCAATAGTTGTAAGAAGGCTGACTAGTTAACTCTGAAAGAAAACTGAAGAGTTGAGCTTCACAGATATGTGTGGAAGGAAAACATTGTACACTGAATCTAGTCCATCTCCCTCTAGTTCTAACATTTCCCCACCTGTCTTCATCTCTTATCCAAATTAAGTGGCTCTAAATCTTTGGAGCTTTTCCCCTTTCCTTGTTTAAATTATTTTTTTCCACTTTTGTCTTTCTGATCTTCCCATAGACTAAATGTTTTGGGGAAAATTTCAGTCACTTGCTTGTCACTAATTCTCAGTGGATCTGCTTAAATGTCAACCTAACAGACAAATTCGCGTGTCATTTTACATGAAAGGTAATAGAATGCATCCATACAAGTTGTCTGTGTGATTGGCTCTAAGTACTGGTTTTACAGTATTCAGCCATGTTTACATAGGAAACAGAAATTTTCTCATGATCTATTTGTGGATAATGAAGAGAGAAGTGGCCTAGATGTTATTTTGGTTAGATCAATTTATAACTGGTTTTATGACTGGTTACAAATAGTGGCCATTAATTGTTCTATGTCAATATGAAGGGAGGGTCCTAGTAGAATATCCCAGGGATCTATATGTCCTTGGCCCTGCTCTGTTCAGTAATTTTATCAATGACATGGATAATGACATAGTTGACATACTAATCCATTTTTCAGCTAAAAAAATGTTTGTGAGGCTAGCCAAGATATTGAATGACAGAGGCAGGATCAGAAAAAAAATATATCTTGAAAGTCTAGAACATTTGAATTAAGTGAACCATAAATATAAAGTTCTAGACAGGTTAAGCAAATAAGTTTCACAAATATAGGATGAAGGAAGAGTGCTTAAATCATACTTCCTGCAAAAATAGGATCTACAGATTTTAATGAGCAACAAAGGATATGACATGCAGTTTTCAGAAAGGAAATCAAAACTTTCTATAATCACATTAAAAAATGCTCTAAATTAGAGAAAATGATTAGAGAAATGTGAGTTAAAATAACTGAGATACCACCTCATACATATCAGATTGGATAACATGACAGAAAAGGAAAATGACAAATGCTGGGAGGCATGCTGAAAAAATAGGTACACACTCAAGTACTGTTTTTAAATTTTTTTCATTAAATATTCCCCAATTACATGTAAAATAAAGTTAAATGAACATTTTTTTAAATTTGAGTTCCAAATTCTCTCCCCCTCTCTCCTTAAGGCAATTTGTTTTTGACTTTACAAGTTAGGTCATGCAAAAGATATGTTCATATTAACATGTAGAAGAAAACAAAATAAAAATAAGGTGTTTTTTTAAAGCATGCTTAAATCTGAATTCAGAGTTCATCACTTCTCTCTATGAAGGTAAATAGTGTTTAACTGGACAAAATAACTCCTAACAATCTCTTCATTGGTGGTGCAGGCACCCTTTACATTTTTTATGTTAGCAATTTGATTTTCTTCTTTCTTTTTTAAAATCAAGTTAACCAATAGTTTTATCTATTTTATTGTTTTTTTTCATAAAATGAAATCCTAGGTGGAGCCAAGATGGCAGAGTAATGGCAGGTATTCATCTGAGTTCTTCCTCAAATCTCTCCAAATAACTTTAAATAATGACTAAACAAATTCTAGAGTGGCAGAATCCACAAAAAGGTGGAGTGAAACAACCTTCCAGTCCAAAACAACTTAGAAGGTAGGCAGGAAAAGTCTGTTGCACCAGTGTGAGAGAGGAGCACAGTACACCCAGGCTGCATAAGTGTAGACTGGGCCCAAGAAAACAAGGAGCAAGCCTTGGGGCTACTGAACAAGTGGCATCAGTGGCATTTCCCAGACCTATCAGTCTACAGATGGTAAGGAGGTCAGACAACGAGTCAAAAGGAGACTTATAGGGGTCCCTTTGCTGGCAACAGGGGCAGGACTCTGTTATGCATTTGGATCTGGGTCACAGTCCTCAGTCTTAGTCCCAGTGTGAGAAGTAGCACTAGCACAGCAGAGCTTGTGGACACAGTGGAGGAGGGACCCTGGTCACAGTTCCAGGGTTAAAAAGAGTCCTTGTGCTCACTCACAAACCAGTTCACAGTACAGGAGAGTAGTAAGCACACCTCTCCCTAGATCATACCACCTTGGAAGAGTCAAAAACTTACAGCTCCCCAGAATCACCTCTGAAAACTGCTGCACAAAAAACCTCCAAATGGTGCTCTCTCCACTTGGAAAGCAGATCACAACTTTAGCATAGAGTTAAAAATCAAGAACGGATTGGAAAAATGATCAAAAAATAGAAAAAGAAATTTTGATTATAGAAGGTTACTATGCTGAGAAGAAAGATCAACACACACATTCAGAAGATAAAGTCAAACTTCCTGCATCCAAAGCCTCAAAAAAAATACATAAATTGGTCTGAAGCCATGGAAGAGCACAATAAGTATTTTAAAAATCAATTAAGTGAAGTAGAGGAAAAATTGGGAAGAGAAATGAGAGAGATGCAAGAAAATCATAAAAAAAGAGTCAACAGCTTGGTATAAATGAGGCGCAAAAAATGCTAAAAAAAAATAACACATTAAAAAACAGAATAAGTTGTAGCAGCAAGCACCCCAACATCCCCAGGGTGGCTGCCAACACAGGTTCTTAGATCTGCCTTTCTAAAGGAAAGCAACTCAAAATGGGTTAACAAGCTTACTTTAATCAATCAAACATATATCATTTACCTAGTTCAGAGGGAAAAGGTCAGCACCCCGAACTTCAAAGTATACAGACAGAACTTACAAGACAGAGAAACAAACAGATCAAGCAGACAGGCTTCCAAACTGCCCAACCATTACATCAATACCAAATCACAGTTACCAGAGAGGGAAGCATCAACATCTGGGTTTTCAAAGCCGGAGGCCCTCAACAGCTGCCCATAGTCTCATCTGGTCAAATATCACAATACTTCTCAAGGTGAGCCCCAAAGCAAAGCCTCACATCATGGATTATATAGCCTTCTCCTGGCTCAGAGAATGTCACAGCCCTCTTGACCCACTGCCCAATCACAAAGCAACAAGGTGTGGGCAGCATTCCTGAAAACCAAGCCTCCTACCACAGGCTCCATGTGACCACATTCAGCCTATTAGGAGGCAGAGTATATTTTCAAATCAAGGACAAATGACATGGGAGAAAGAAAAAGGGAGAGGTAGAATGGGATAAATTATCTGACATAAAAGAGACCTCAAGGAGATTTGCCAGTGGAGGAGAAAGTGGGCAGAGTGGGGAGGGGGGTACATGAACCTTACTCTCATCAGTATTGGCTCAAAGAGAGAACAACATACACACTCATCTGGTGTAGAAATCTATCTTATCATACATGAAAGAAGGAAGGGAAGGGGTGGGGAGCTGATAGAAGGAAGAGGAGTTTGGGGTAGGTAAAAGTCAGAAACAAAACACTTCTGATAATGGAGAGGGTAAAAGGAGAGAGGGTAGAATAAATGGGGGAAAAAGAGGATGGAGGGAAATGTATAGTTAGCAATCATTACTGTGAAAAAAAAAACTTTATAGTGAGTTTCTCTCATAAACTCTTCATTTCTTAAACATACAGAAAGTGAGGCAAATTTATAGAAATAAGAGCCATCCTTCAGTTGACAAATGTTGAATGATATGAACAGACAGTTTACAGACAAAGTAATCAAAGATATCTGTAGTCATATAAAAAAATGCTTTAAATCACTATAGATGGGGGATGGAGCCAAGATGGCGGCATAGAAGCAGGAAAATTCCATATGCCACCTCCATAACCACCTCAAATACCTATTAAAAAATGACTCTAAACAAACTTTAGGGTTATAGAACCCAGAAAGTGACAGTGAGAAACAAACATCCCATTGAAAACAGCCTGGAAAACCATCAGGAAGGGTCCAATGCAGGGTGCTGGGAGGAGAGCCTAGCCCCATGTGAGTCCATGGTTTTAGCCTCAGGGCAGCCCAGCCAACCCTGGCTAGAGGGACTTCAGGAGAGTAGATTACTAGCAGCTGTGGTGGTTGCCAGAATTATCAACCCATAAATACCAAAGACAAAGTGAGAGGTTAGTGCAATGTGGACTTTGGGGGAGGGGGGCCAGGAGTGCAGTCCAGCCTCAGCCCCACAGAGGGAAAAGTAGCTAAGGAACAGTGGGCAACTGCCGCATGGCTGCTTCAGAGGTCCTGGCCTACAAATTATAGGGGGACCAAGCAACCAGTCTGAGGTGTAATCTATCTTGCTTTAACCTGATTGGATCTGGATTGCTATCTAGCGTGGAGGTCCTGGAGTGCCTGTCCAGTGTGCCAGAGCCAGTGGAGGCTTCAGAGAGGACACCCAACTAATAACTCTGGCAACTATGAAAACCCCAGCTATTTGGGACAAAGCTCTGCTCTCTGGAAGCAGAGTTCTACTGTGGTAAAAAGCTCAAAAGTCAAATAATTGAGTGGCAACATGAGCAAGCAAAGGAAGCAATCAAACTTTGGGTTTCTTTTTGGGGACAAAAAGGATCAAAGCATGGAACAGGAGGAAGACAGCACAGTCAGAATTCCTGCACCAAAAGCTCCCAAGAAAAATATGAACTGGTTACAAGCCATAGAGGAGCTTAAGGAAGATTTTGAAAACCAAAAAAGAGAAGTGGAGGAAAAATTGGGAAGAGAAATGAGAATGATGCAAGAAAATCATGAAAAGAATAGTCAACAACCTGACTGAAGAAGATAACACCTTAACAACAGAGTAACTCAAATGGCAAAAGAGGCTCAAAAAGCCAATGAGGAGAAGAATGCCTTAAAAAAGCCAAATTGGCTAGATGGAAAAAGAATCTCAAAAGCTCACTGAAGAGAATCATTCCTTAAGAATTAGATTGGAGCAAATGGAAGCTAGTGACTTCATGAGAAATCAAGATACTATTAAACAGATCCAAACAAATGAAAAAAATAGAAGGCAATGTGAAATATCTCACTGGAAAAATGACCAACCTAGAAAATAGATCCAGGAGAGATCATTTAAAAATTATTGGACTACCTGAAAGCTATGATCAAAAAAACAAAACAAAACCTAGAAATCATCCGTCAAGAAATTCTCAAGGAAAATGGCCCTGATGTTTTAGAATCAGAGGGTAAAATAGAGGTTGAAGAATCTACCAATCACCTCTTGAAAAAGATCCCCAAAAGAAAACTCCTAGGAATATTATAGCCAGGTTCCAGAGTTCCCAGATCAAGAAGAAAATATTATAAGCATCCAAGAAGAAACAATTTGAATACTGTAGAAAGACAATCAGGATAATGCGGGATTTGGCAGCTTCTACACTGAGGGATCAAAGGGGCTTGGAATATGATATTCTGGATGTCAAAGGAGCTAGGATTAAAACCAAGAATCACCTACCCAGCAAAACTGAGTATGATGTTTCAGGGGAAAATATAGTCATTCAATAGAGGACTAATAGAGGACTTTCAAGCTTTCTTGATGAAAAAAAAAGTTGAATATTAAATTGGACATTCAGATACAAGAAGCATGAGAAGATAAAAAGGGAAAAGAAATCATAAGGAACTTATCAAAGTCAAACTATTTACATTACTATATGGAAAAATGATAATTGTAACTCATGAAACTTTTCTCTATGAGAATAGTTGAAAGGAATATATATATATATATATGTATGTATGTATACATATATATGTATGTATACATATGTATGTATGTATACATATATGTATACATATGTATGTATGTATACATATATATGTATGTATACATTATACATATATATGTATGTATACATACATATATGTCTATATAGGAGGGTATATGGGTGTATGAATATATATGAGTATATATATATGTGTGTGTGTGTGTGTGTGTGTGTGTGTGTGTGTGTGTGTGTGTGTGTACAGGTATACATAGACAGAGGGCACAGGACCAACTGAATAGGAAGGGATGATACTTAAAAGGTGAAATTGAGAGGTGAGAGAGAAATATAATGAGAAGAGATGGACAGAGACAGAATGGGGTAAATTATCTCATGTAAAAAAGGCAAGGGAAAACTGTTACAATAGAGGGGAAGGACAGGAAGGCAAATGGGAGTGAGTCAACCTTAGTCTCATTGAATTTGTCTTAGGGAGGGAATGACATACACACTAAATTGTATCTCACCCTACAGGAGAGTAGCGGGGAAGGCGATGAGAGGGGGGATGAGGGAAGGGAGGCCAGATTGTGGCAGAGGGAAGTTAGAAGCACACACTTTTGCAGATGGAACCAAACAATGAACATTTCTTAGCCACAGGAGGGAAGGAAGAAGTTGTTGCTAGCCCCTTATTCTCAACTTCCAACCACTCATATTGTTCCCCATACCTCAGCTATCTAGGGTTATCCTCATCCCGATGATGTCACAATCCTATAATTAATTGCATTATTCCATCACCCACTCTGTTCTGTTATTTGTTCTGTAATTCCCAAAACCTATAAAAGGAGAGCTGTCCTTCTGGTCAGGTCTTTTGGCATAAGCCAAGGTGTCTATTGACCCATTGTACTGGCAGATGATGCTTTGTGAATAAAATATTAACTTGCTCAGAGGAAACATGCCTCAGTTTACCTTTGTTAAATTTTACACATGACAGCTTAGTAGTAGTAGTGAGATCAGGAAGAAAAAGCTTCCCTTAGACCCTTTAACAGAAATCTCTCCCCTACCTTGGAGCCTGGGTAGAACTTTCCACATAGGGAGAGTTTTCTATTAGGGTATCTGTGTGATGAATTAACTTTCCCCCTGAACACTCACAACAGTCTTTTTCAAAAAGAGTGTAAGTGCCTGGTTGGAGATGATTTTGTGATATGTTTTCTGTTTTATTTGTATTGTGTCTTATTTTTTTCATAAAGGATTACAGCTTATAGATATGGACATATGGGCAACACTTTTAAAATATAGGTATATTTCCTGGGTTATCCTTTGTAGGGAATTGATCCCTCAAAACAGATCAATAGGATTGGGAGATGTCCTCTCGAAGGAATTTTCATAATTTGGCATTTAACCTTCAAGGAACACTCCAAAAAGTTCAGGAGAAGGTAGAATGCGAGCCATGTTCTTTGAGCTTAAAAGGCTGAAGTAGTCTTACATTCCTGCCACAAAGTAGACACAAAATTGCTTTGAAACTGTGGTGCTTTTCTTGCTTAAGGGATTGAGGAAATAACACTACCTGGTTTCCTAGTCAGGATGTAAAAATATAGATCAAATTGATTTCTGGTTATTTTTTGCCCTCCCATGGTCTGATCAACCTGGGAAGTGTAAGATACCACAGTCTCTGGAGATATCTAGTGGTCAAAGTGAGAATAGCAGTGGCTCTTTAACTGACAGGAAAAGAGAGGGGGGAAGGGAGAAAGGGAGAGAGGGAGAGAGGGAGAGAGGGAGAGAGGGAGAGAGGGAAAGAGGGAAAAAGGGAAAGAGGGGAAAAGGGAAAGAGGGGAAAAGTGAAAGAGTCCTTTGGGTTTTGCCCAAAATTGCCCCGACTTAGATTAATAACCTTAGCACTAGATCCATGGTATTGCTGCCATGTGTTCTCTCAGGAGGGATTTTTTATTGTATTAAAACTTTATGGGGGGGTGGCTAGGTGGTGCAGTGAGTAGAGTGCCGGCCCTGGAGTCAGAAGGAACTGAGTTCAGATCAGGCCTCAGACACTTAACCCACACAAACAAAAACCTAGCTGTGTGACCTTGGGCAAGTTACTTAACCCCCCTCAAAAAAAAAAAAAACTTTATGGGGCATTGTGGAAGGTCATTTCACCTGGACAAGGAGGTACTTTACTTGATAAAGAGGTAATATTTGGAAGGCTGGTATCTGATGACTCCCATCATCATCAGTAAAGATACATGATAGCTGATATCTCACAGGTGTGTCTATTTTTCCTGTTTGTTCATCCATATTTGCTTTGTGTCTGTAAGAATTTCACTTTCCCTTTTTATAATGGGAAACTAAAATTATTAGTCTAAGATATATAAGTACCACATCTGATGTACGAAAGGAACTTTCATTTGTGCACACAAAAATTATTTTTAAGAATCTTTGTTACTATGCATATTGTCTTTGTATCTATGTCTCTGTGATTACAGCATGATATTTGGAGACACCTAGTAAATCAAACTGAGAATAGAAACCTACTTGTTTTCAACTCTGTATATGTTTTTGTGTACTTTTGTGTGACAGAGAGCCAAGAAGCATTGGAGTTTTAAAACAGTGTAACCAGTTGACAGGGATTTAACCATCAAAAATCTCTAATGAAGGAAAGCTTTGTCAGTAAGTGTTTCTATGTCGATTTTTTTGTATTACCTATGTTTAAAACTCAAACTAATATTTTTTCCTGAAGAGCAAGAATAAAGAGAAATATTTTTTTCTTGAGAATCTCTCAGGGAAGGAGACAAGAAAAAGACAAATAAGAGGGTGTCTTTGTTTTACAAGCGATACCTGCAGTTAGAGTAAATAATCTACAGAAGTATCTCAAAAAGAGAGTGGAGGAATGGTCAGACAGGTAGGAAGAAAACCAGGAGACAGTAGTATCCCAAAGAGAAAAAAATAGAAAGGAGAAGACAGAGGTCAACAGTGTCAAAGGCTACAAGAGGTCATGGAGAATGAGGACTAAGAAAAAGCCATTGGATTTGTCAAGTAAGAGATTGTTTGTTTTGTCTACCATGTTATGCTATTGATTTATAAAAAGATTTCCAAGGAATGAATAAGACTGCATAAGTCTTGCGCATTTTTCTATGTCCATCTATTCAGGTACCACTAGTGAATGATGGTTGAAAAGATGAAAAGTCAAAATTAATTGGTTCAGACCTAAGTAATATGTCTCTCCTTTTAAATTATCCCCATTATGGTGATATTATAAAATCTGTCTCTACACCTCAGCATCTTCCACCTTCAGATCTTCCACCCCTCAGAAAACTCACTTAAATCACAAAAAATTTGCTATCAGCTGAGATTTTAGTCTTTCTTGATCTTCAAGTATCCTGACAAAGCTGTGAAACCTTTACTGAAAGAAAGGTCTCCCTAGACAGAGAAATGGCTAAACAAATTATCACATCTATATAATATAAGGACTGTCCTGTAAGAAACTCTGAACTTGAAGAATGTAGAAAAATCATAGGAATATGTGTATGAAGTGCTACAAAGTGGCATAAGCAGAACCAAGAAAACAATTTACAAATAACTTCAACAACATAAATTGAAAGAATATTAAAACTAATCTGACCACTGTAATTGTAATCATTGACTTTAGCCCTGGAGAAATGTTGAGAAAGTGCATTTATCTCCATCCACTACACAGGAAAGGGAGTATGGGTAAGGGGAAAAAGTGTCAGATACAGTTCATGTGTTTGGTTGGTTTTGCTTAACTGATTCTTTTCTCTCTTTTTAAAAACTTTTTTTAATCAAAATTCAAGCAAAAATCTGTCTTCTCTCCCTTCTGCCAAACTATTCCCACCCAACACACAATTGAGAATGAAAGAAAAATAGAACTCTTGTCATTAATATCTAGAGCGAAGAAAAACAAAATTTTTCACTGACCATGTCCAAAAAAAAAATCTTATTCTGCATGCTAACTTCTTCAACTCTCTATCAAGAGGTTGGTAGCATGCTCCACCATTATTCTACTAGACCGGTTGATCATTATGCCAATAAGAGTTCCTAATTCATTAAAATTTGTTTATCTTTACTATATTGTTATTACATAAATTATTCTGATTCTAATCACTTTACCCTGCATCCATTTATACAAGTCTTCTCGGGTTCCTCTAAAATCATTTATTTCATCTTTCTTATAAAATAACAATATTCTTTCACATTTATATGCAATAACTTGCTCAGATATTCCCCAGTTCATGCCCTCAAATTTTCATTATTTGCTGCCATGAAAAGAGTTGCTATAAACATTTTTTGTACATCCTTAGAGTTAGTTTTGCTTAGGGCTAATATCCTTTTCATTCTACCTTACCTATAATTCCCCTTTCTTTCCTTCTCTTCCTATTTCCCCTCTAAGTATTTCTGTTCCTAAAGATGTGTGTACATTTTTTCCTCCTTTGACAAGTTCAGATTACAGTACAGTTCAAGTGTTAGCCACTCCTCCTTGTTTGCCTAGATATCTACTTGTGTACCCTGATTATATATGATTGTGCCTAATATTTCTTTCAACCCCCCCCCCCATTACACTGTATGCCTCTTCCCCTCTTTCCATATAGCAGAACCATTCAAAGGCCTTGTCTAATTAGACTCCCTTCATGGCCCCTAATAAGAGGACATATGTGCTGAAGGGAATACACTTAGCTCCATACATTAGAGTGTAAGCAGTTTATTTTTGTTTGGTTCTTTATCATATTCAATTATATTTGCTTTTTTATGTTTCTTTAACTCCTATGTTTGAGCATCAAATTTCCTTCACAGCTTTAGTGTTTTCATAAGGAATGCTAGGAAGTCTGCTATCTCATTAAAAATCAATGATTACCCTTGCAGAATTATATTAAGTTAAAAATGAAATGAGAGCACTAGAAGACACTATTTGTATTCATTATATTTCTTTTGGGTTGCTTGCAGTATTTTTATTTGATCTGAAAAATGTGCATTTTGGCTATAATATTCCTGGGAATTTTCATTTCAAGGGGTAACCAGTTGATTCTCTCTACTTTCACTTTGTTATCTAGCTTTAGGAGATCTGGGCAGTTTTCTTTTTATAATTTCTTGAAATGTGGTGTCTAGATCCTTTTTTAATCATAATGTTTGGGTAGTCCAATGATTCTTAAATGCTTTCCCCTTGATCTGTTTTCCAGGTCAGTTTTTGTTACATCTTACATTTTCTCCTATTTGGGGGGGGGGGGGTCTTTTGACTTTGTTTTAATATTCCTTCTTGTTTCATGGAGTGATTGGCTTCTATTTAGTCATTCTAATTTAAGGGAGTCTGTTGCTTCACCAAGGTCTTTTACCAAGTTTTTTTTTTCCTTTCCAATTCTATCTCCCCTAGTTCTCATTTCCTTTTCATTTTTGTCCTCCAGCAACTTCTACTTCAACAGAATTTTAAAATATTCCTGTGAATGGGACATTCCAACTAGGCAACCTAAGTACTACCTATCATTCAGGGACATATGTCAATAATTAGATGCAAATCTTATCTGTAAATTGAGTCATGAATCCTACAGAACCTGGATCCCTCTTTCCCAAAGGGAAAATACTGGAGGGCAAACAGGTGGGCCCAATGGGAGCTAAGTCCCCTTTCCAGAGGAAGACCATGCCTATAAAGGTCAAGAGTCAAGCTTTATTAAGCAAGTACAGACATGATCATGAGAAATAGACAGCCTAATGATGTAACAATCAGCTAGGGAAAAGCAGAGAGTGGTTTATATAATTTTCAGCCAAAGGGAGGCAAGAAATGGGTTGATTCAGAAAAGGGGCAGGGTTCAGGTTGTATTATGGGTGGAAAATTCCAGACATGCAGGGTGGAGCTTCAGGAACCGGGGTATTGACTTCTTGGTACACTGAAACAGGATAAACACAATGATGCCGAGAATCCAAGGCTATAGTACAGCAATAAGATAAAACAGATGTCTCCAAGAGTCCAAGGCTAACTGAAAGCTCACAGGCACTCAAGGCTGGTCACCAAAAAGGATTGTTGGCCCAGCAATTCTGTATCCTAATTGGTCAAGTTAGTCCCATACTGCTCCCCTTGGTTGGGGAATTAGCATATTCATTTTCACTTATCCAAAACATTGGGGACATTGCCTGCTTTTGGTTTTTGCCACATGGTGGTTTTTCCACAGAAGCAAATTCTGGATAGCAATCAGCTTGTTTATCAGTTTTCATGTATCCCAGTGTGAAATGTCATCTATGCCTGAACTGTTCTTCTTTCTTATCTCCACTTATCAGATTTCCTATCTTTCTTGAAGTCCCAAATAAAATCTCATTTTTTTACAGCAGACTTTTTCCAACCCCTCTTAATTCTGTCTTCCCTCTTTCAATTTTATGTGTGTGTATACACACACAAATACATATATACATACTGAAAGAGAGAGAGATTGTTTATATATATATATATATATATGTGTGTGTGTGTGTGTATATATATATATATATTTGCTCATTGCTTCTTCCATTACATTCTCAGTATTTTGAGAAGAGGAATGTTTTTTGGATTTGTATTTCCAGTGCCTAGCACATAATAGGTGCTTAATAAATGCTTATTGACTGACTGACTGTTCTCTCTCAAGTACTGATCATGAAAAATTCAAACACATTCCCTATGGGGCACAAAACAAATTTCAATAATTCTTTCCAAATGAAATAATAATGACTTTAGACTGTCTCTAATTCCTTCTAATTAGCCTCTGGAGGCAAGCTTAGTCAGTTGGCAGGCCTACAATACACTTCTTCAAGAAATCTACTCTGTCAGTCCTTTGAATGCTGAAAACCAAGGAAGTCAGTTGACATAGTACTTTCTTGGCCTATGTACCAATATTGGCAATTAACCTTGCCCAGAGTAGATTTCTTCTATAAAACTCTCTATCATTCATTTTAATGGGCCAAAGGTATAGATAATTCAAGTGATCAATGATTATCCAATTATTTGGATTTGGAATATCTCCTGTGACTTCCCTTGCTACAAATGTGCCATATAATAATGCTCTTCTTAGAGAAATAAGTTTACTAGTGTTCCTGAGAATGCATAGAATGCCCTGGGTAGAGCATTGGACTTGAAGTGAGAACTTGACTTTAAGTGCTGGCCCTGCCACTTGCTACTGTCATCACTTTAGGCAAGTCCCTTATTCATTCTAAGTCTCAGTTCCATCATCTGTTAAATGATGATTTCTAAAATCTCTTTACGCTCTAAATCAATTATCTTGTGAAGTTAAAGGTGAGAGATAGAAAGAAATAGTTACTGGGGAAAATATGAGTTTGCTGGTCTTTTCAATTACATAGTTGATTTATTGGGAGCAAATCTGTGTTTTGTTTCTCTTCCTTGTCCCCACAGAACTTAACAGTGTATGGTGCAAACACACAAGCATGAACACATGTGTTTAATGAATATCTCTGGGTTGGATGGATGGTTATAGGGATTGATGGATGGCAGAAAACATGTTAGGGGAACTGGTCAAAGTTTGCACATATTTTTCTCAATAATTCATTAGGAAAAAATGGTGTTTAACTATATCTATTTTTTTGCTTGCTTGTTCCATTCAGATATGGGCCCTTTGTCTAGAAATCCTCTCCAGAGCAAATATTTGAAAGATCATCATCATAAGAGGAATAAGATCTGTTTTGCTTAGTACTAATGGACAGGAATAATACCAAAGGGAAGAAGATAAAAGGAAACAGATTTCAGGCCTACATCAGAAAAATAATTCCTAACATATAAAGTGTCCTGCAGTCAGATGGCATAGCAGATATAGTGTCAAGCCCAAAGTCAGGAAGACTCATCTTGAGTTCAAATTTGACCTCAGTCATTTAGTAGTTTTATGACCATGGGAGCATCATTTAACCCTGTTTGCATTAGTTCCTCATCTGTAAAATGAGCTGGAGAAGGAAATATCAAACCACTCCAGTATCTTTGCCAGGAAAACTCCAAATGGGGTAATAAAGAGTTGGACACAATTGAAAAGTGATTGAACAGCAATATGTAATGGGCTTCCTCAATGGATAGTGAACTGCCTGTAACCAAATGAATATGAATATGAATGTCAATATGAACCTGGATGGCCACTTGGAGATTTTGTAGAAAAGATTCATGATTTTGGTAGGCATTGGACCTAGATAACCTCTGAGATTAGGTTCCCTACTCAAAAACAAAGAAAATTCTGCATAATACCTAAATTGGGAGCTAAAATATTTAAACCACAATATTAATAATAACAATATCAAAGTTAGGTTATAGAGGGCAGAAAATAGGGAGAGTCACGGAATATACTATGCAATAATCAAATTCAATAAGATTGATATTTTTAGGGCCAGCATTATGCTAAGAACACTATATAAAAATGATGGGACTACTTTCCTAAATAGAACTTCAATACAAAGCTCTAGGCCTATTCTTTTACATACTTGAGAACTATTTTTAACTCACCCTAAAATTCAATATGTCTAAAGATACACTAATCATTTCTTTCCCATTTAAATAAATTCTACTGGTTTCCATTTTTCTGGGAATGGTACCATCGTTCTCTTCCAAGCTCAGAACCTTAAAATCGTCTTTAATCAATCCTTTGCCCTTGATTCCAACATTTAGTGAGTTATCAAATCCTGTCAATTTTCCTTCTACCATCAACCTCTTTCTTTTCACTCCCATCATCCTTGCTCAGGCGCTTATTTCTTCACACATATATTATTACATATGGATTATATTTGCATTAACACTTACAAATCTCTTTGCCTCACTTATTTTTTCCTCCAATCCAAACTGTAGAATACTTTATAATTAATGTTCCTAAGATACCACTTATCATGTCTATACTTTTCCACAAATGAACAATGATCACTCTCTGTAAAGGTCAGTACTTCGTTCAGCATGGGTACTTAATAAGTATTTTTTATGGAATTACCAATGCTCATTTGCCTAAAATTCAAGAACCTCTACAATTTGACCAATACTTGCCCATGCTTATCTTCTACTATTTACCTGTATAAACTCTTTCCCAAACCGACATCCTTGAAATTGAATCAAAAAATTTTTAGTGTTTCTCAAAGGATCAAAGAATTTATAATATAAAGATGCCTTAGTCAATAACTAGTTCAACCTCAACAACCAATAGTGTGTTTCTTTGGGCATGCCTCAATCTATCAATTTCTTATCAAGAAAATAAGGGAATTGATCAAGATGCTAAGGTCCCTTCCAGCTATAAAATTCAAGGATTCTTTGATTCAACCTTTCCTTCTATACCACTCCCAGAACTGATCCTTCCTTCCTTCAAACTCCTTTATTACTAATTTATAGACTGCTCTTGGCACTTAATTACAAACTGTATTTTGATCATTTGTACACAAATATTATCCCTCCAAACAGATCATAAAAGGCAGGGGGAGCTATGTCTAATTCTTCACACATCTAACATATGGCATTGAGCCCAATACCTTGGGAACAAATGAGTGACTTGGTTGGTGACAGACTGGATAGAAAATTGACCGTGAATTCAGAAAGGTGTAAAGTTAGGAAGCTCTAAATCCCTAAGTCTGGACTTGAACACAGGTGGATAATTTGTGAGGAAAAGTAATAGGCTTGAGGTCAGATGGGAAAGCTAAATGGTTTTAGATAGAGTAATATCTATAGAAGTCTAAAGAAAAATTCCTCCCCTGCACTCAGGGATAGGCAAAACCCTTATTATGAAAATAAATGGCAGCTAGGGAAATTTGATTCAATAGATTCCTACCCCTTTCAAGGGGGGAGGGGGGGAAACCTACTTCCCCCAACTAAATGCCTGCTTAGTAAGCCTAGGAGAGTATAGTCATATTCAAATGTGTCCAGACAATTCTAATAATATGTGTTTATAAGTGATTGACAAGTTTCCATGACCATTTAGCCCATGGCTACCCAAGGTAACCAGAAGTGAATTCCAGAAATCCAAGAGAATTCAAAGCCCTTAAGGAATCTGGATTTTTAACACATTTCCCCTTTTTATTTCAGTTATTTCAAGAGGTATGTCCCTTTATGCTGGGAAAACCACTTGTCTGAAATGGATATTGCTTTTCCTAAGCCAAAGGAGAATGGAACCCACTTTAAATTTTTATTAGCTCCACGATGCTCCATTCATCCTGGCTTGTCACAAAGTGCTATTAGAGTGCAATTACTTGATGAACTCCATCAAAGAAGGGAAGAAAATACTAAATGATATTTACTTTGTTGGAACTTAAAAATCTGATCTCATTTCAGGCTGGAGTTCTTGTTATGGGAGAGGAGCAGGAAACTGTTGGAGATCAGATTATCAAGCCATAAAGTTGTGAAATCCCTGGTGTAAGAGAAGAGTTAGAAAATTCCAAGTGTCGATTCCCAAAAGGATCTGACAGTTGATTTCATGGTTCATGAAAGTGATCATTTCATGGAGTTTCTGGTTTGTTAACCTGATTTCTAATATTAAAGTGAAAAGACAAAATGGCTGAAATGTCACTTATATCCACCTTTCTTTCCCCCGCAAAGCACTTTTAACCACCAGGGAACACCACTGGCCATTTGGCAGATCTTGTTCAACAATAAGGACTGGGGTCTTGCCCTTCCCTAGCCATACATTGCACATGTGACAGAGCATTTAAGGATTCTTTGCTTTTCAGAGAGTAGGACATCAGTATCCTTTCTAGGCAGCAGTGCTTGAGTCACTAGTCTTGGGGTGAAGTCTATGGATTTACCCAAGTTATATCTTGTCTCTGCCTCCAGTCACTGGGAGACTACCTTTCCCTGTGGTCTTTCAATAGACTAATATAATAATAACTACTAGCATTTTGTGATGCTTTAATCATTCGATTCTCACAATAACTATAAAGCAGTTGCTATTATTATCCCCATATTACAGATAAGGAACTAAAGCTGAAAGGGATTAAGTGATTGGTCCAAGATCACTCAGAGGAATCAATAAACATTTGTTAAGCACCTACTATGTGCCAGGTACTATGCTAATCACTAGGGATAAAAATACAAATCTTAAAGTCCTTGCCCTCAAGAAGCTCACAGTATAAGGCACATAAAAAGAAGCTAAAAAGAGGAGGGACAGTACCTGGTGCAAAGACATGGAAAAGTCCAATAGCCTGGGATGGGAAATGATCTGGTCACTTTTTTTCAGGATCTGAGGCAGGATTTGAACTCAGTTTTTTTTTTTTTTTCTGATTCCAATTTGGCATTCTATTCATTCACCTATCTGCCTTCATAATCAGGATATAATGAGGCTGACACAAAAGCATGTGACTGATACACACACACACACACACACACACACACACACACACACACACACACACACACCCTAGATGAATAGAGTGATAGGTCTAAAGATTCATCTTCCTGTGTTCAAAATTAGCCTCAGACGCTTACTAGCTATGTTACCCTGGGCAAGTCATTTGACCCTATTTGCCTCAGTTTCCTCCTCTGTAAAATAATCTGAAGAAGGTAATGAACAGCAAGCCACTCCAGTACCTTTGTCAAGAAAACCCTCAATGGGGTCATGAAGACTTGGACAGGCCTGAAACAACTGAACAACAACAACATGCCACAAAGAGTTGGAAACAAATGAAAAGACTGAACAAGAACAATACCTATAAGTATCCAGATAGACAGAAGATAGTATAACCAGTTTAGAGATGTAACTCAAATCCAAGAGTTCTAGGAGCACAGTTCAATTACTTAGATTCAGATTTCCCCTATCAGCTAATCCCAGACATAACTAGCTAATTTGTCCAGATAATTTTCTCATAGCCCACCAGAAGGTCACCGTCCAATTATTAGGGGAAGTAGAGACCCAGTCTCTTCCTCATTCAATGCTCTATTGCTGGCTGGGACCTTGGATCTTGCCTTCCAACTATTTCTCAGAATAGTTGGCGCCTAAGCTAGAATTTATAGGACTTCAAACACATTTCATAGCTTAGTCATTACTAGTGGAGTAATAGTGTGAACTTCAGTGTGCATTCAGACAAGAAGCCTTCCCTCCATGCCCTATATTTCTCTCTTCTATCCTTGAATTTCTCATTGCTCTACGTGCTTGCCACTTCTGCCATCTGAAACAGTTACTCCATCAGTCACGTGATTTTGTTCACTTCTTCATCTTCCTCTATTGGGGTGGGGAACCTGAGGCCTTGAGGCCACATGTGGCCCTCTAGGTTCTAACTTTGGACTCAAATGGTGAGTAACTAGAGGGCCACATGTGTCCTCGAGGCTGTAGATTCCCTACCCCTGGTCTACAGGGTTTGTGTTAAAAATCCTTTAATGATGCCCTAAGTGATAAATAATTGCCAAATGATATTACAAATATATTTTTCCTCTGTAAAAAAAAAAAAAAAACAACCATGTGAATGTTTGAAGCATTATAGGTTTGTTTCTGTAGTGACTAGAAATCATCATGGTCATATGCACAATGATTTTTGTTGTCCTTGCAGTGATTATATCAAACTCACTGCTTCTGACTAAGCAGTTTCTCAACCTGTTGCCAAATTGCTTCCAAACTACCCCCAAAGGTTTGACATTCAAGTTTAAACCAATTCCCAAAGGACAGTTATGTGTATGCCCTCATTTGCATTCTGTACACTACACCAGAGTAACACCCTCATTCCCCTCTGTTACCCTGTAATTATGTCATTAGCTATGTAATCACACCACAAAGGTGTAAATTTTTGTGTTCTTGTAGAGCAAACATTAGGTTACTTGAAAACCATGATCATGTGTGTTGGCATTACACATCATCTTGAAACTATGGACTATCCCAATTGTTCTACAGAAACAAACCTTATTTTGCCCCACATATACACTAAAGGCCGTTTCCTGATTTAAATCTATTCTCTACTCATGTTACTATTCTTCAATCTTGCAAATTTTCAAATGAACTGGTTGGCAATGCTGGTCAATTGTTCAGTGGAGTTTTTATGAGAGTATAGATAGATAGTGTGACAGTAGTAGAAAAGATTCTTTCCTTGCAAAGGTTAGTTTATATATAAACATTATATTTTTTAAAAATCAATGTATGAAATTGAACCTTAAGTACATTTATCATTTAATACAACAGCTGTCATCCAGTAGAAAAGTAAATATTTTATATCATAACTAGTTATTCACTTTTTTTTTGCCTTTTTGGAGGGCAATTGGGGTTAAGTAACTTGCCCAAGGTCACACAGCTAGGTTTTTGTTTGCGTGTGCTTTAAGTGTCTGAGGTCGGATCCGAACTCAGGTCCTTCTGACTCCAGGGCCGATGCTCTACTCACTGCGCCACCTAGCCACCCCACTAGTTATTCACTTTTGTTGATTAATTGATTGACTAAAGATAAAAAAATTAATTTCTATCTTTCAGCAAGAAAGATTATAAAATTCTCCTACAATTTTCCAATTCATATTTGTGTGAGCAAGCATATTCACTTTATTCTTGTTTAAATAAAAACACAGAAATAAACATGATGCATAAGCAGCATTTATCTGGTGATTAGCTAAATATTATGAACCATTTTCAAAACTAAAAGTTCAACATCAAAATTAAGTTTATATCTCATTGTTTTATGTTAACCATCTTTGAATTTCTAATTTACTTCATTTAAACCATTTCTTATATTCAACCTAGCTTTCAAAATAAAGATATTTAATAAGAAGCCTTATAGATAGTATACATCTGAAGTTTTTCAGATTAATTCTTTTAACTCCTATAGAATATCTCATAAAATATTCATAATTATTTCATAACAAGTCTTATAAATTTATAGTTTTTGTTAATATGGGGAGAATACAATTCTATATATTACATATAATTTAATTATGATATAATATTATAGTTATAACAGAATATAAAATATGTATATAATTTGATATGTTATTATATAATGTAAATTTTAATTTGGAGCATTTTTGAACAGCAGCCTCCATATATATTGTAAGCACTTGAATAAGTCAAAAAGATATTATTAGTAGTAAGTTAAATTGCTCTGGAAGTTTGCAACATATTTTTTTGTTGTTGAAAAGGGTTCATAGGAGAAAAAACAAAGTGAATCATTGGTATAAATGAGCCCCTCATTTCTTTAAACTTGGAGGAACCCCATTTAGTATTTTCTGCTTAGCCCCTGTGCCTGAGAGATAAATATTAAAGAGTCAGGCATCAGTAAAAACCATTGGAAGATGGGAATAACAAAGAAGTGGAATAGAACCAGAGCCAGAATAATTCATGGGACAAGGAAACAATTGTAAAGTCTGTGTCTTCAGGAAAGGCATTTCTCATGGGATCTGTAAATACTCTTTATAGGATCTTATGCAGGAAAAGAATTCCTCTGGTCATGTTCCTATCAATCTTGCTGGTTCTATATACCTCCCTTTCAATTTCAAGTAAAATTCCCAAAGAGACTTGCCCTCCACGCTACTGATGTAGTGTGTTTCCAGAATTTAGGGTTTCCAGAATTATTCCTTCTGCCCTATAGCAGAATCTTTCTTTATGTATTGTCTATAGCAATTAGAATATGTTATTTCTTTGACAGAAGTATTATCTTGCATTTCTATCTGTATGTCCAGAATTTAACACAATGTTTGGCACATCATAAGCACTTAATATTTCATTCATTAATTCACTTAATATTTTTCATTCATTAATTCAAGGAGGCAGCTTAGCTCATTAGAAATATTGTTGGATTTAAAATCAGAGGACCTAGATTTTAAGTTTGTCTCTGACACTATTTGAACTTGGGAAAATTCCTCAATTACTTGGCCTTATATATAAGGCCATTTGTAAAATGAGGTTGGACTAAGTATTTCTAAGGTCTTTCTGGCTCTAAATCTATGTTTCTATGACTGTTAAGGTATCTTCCAAGACTAATGATTTTATAATTTCTTTTGGAGCAAAATTCGTAAGCCAGGCTCATTTGATGAACATTACTATTTCTTCAAGGCAGCAATCCAAAAGTTCTGTGCTAGGGAAGACTAGTCATTATACCATCAACCAGAGAAATGATAAGAGAAAGAAATTATTACTCATCTTCTGCCTATAATGCCACATTTCTCCTATGACATCAAGCCCCAGTGGTGTGGGGAAGAAGTTATGAACCACATATGTAAAATCAGAGCCAACCAGTTACAAGTGAATTAACTCACCTAATCATATTTATTTCACCTTAATTTTTAAAAAATGAGAATTGTGAATACAACACCTGATTTTTGTCATAGATTCTTTAAAGAATTTTATTAAACCTTACAGAAATTCTATATGGTTTGGATTTTAAAGATAAACTATATAATAAATTCTTATAGTCTGTCATGTACTTGAGAATTAGTAGATGCTCTGTCCTTTAGAGGCAATCATATTAATCTTCACAGGAAATAAAATTGCCAAAAACATAATTTGATTAATAATAAGCATAGTATACAGATCAAGAAAGGTGAGAGGGCTTCTGTCCTATCCCCAAGAATACATCTGGAGCATTGTGACCTATCTGAAACCTACACTGATCAAATAAATCTAGTACAGAAAAGAAGGAATGAAAACTAAATCATGTGAGGACTTGTTAGGGAAATAAGAATATTTAACCTGTACAAAGGACCTTAGGGGCCATAGGTTGTCTTTAACCTTCTGAAGGAGAGTGCACTGGATAGAGAACTGGCTTTTGGATCATATCCTGACTCTACTATTTATTACCTATGTGAGTTTAAGAAATTACTTAACCTCTCTGAGCCTTATTTCCTCATCTTTGAAAAGAAGATATTGAATTAGATGGTCTCTAAGTTTGCTTCCTGTTTTGAATCTATGAACCTATTATTCTCCTAAGAACTTCCCTCTCAAAATTGGGTAAATTATTCCATTTGGAATAGCACTGTAGCTCTGAAGGCAGAACTAGAACCAATGTCTTTTTTTTTTTAAGCAATTGGGGTTAAGTAACTTGCTCAAGGTTACACGGCTAGTCATTGTTTATGCATGGGTGCTCATTTTCTGAGGTCGGATCTGATCTTGGGTCATCCCAACTCCGAGGCCGGCGCTCTTACTCATTGCACCACCTAGCCGCCCCTTTAGGGCAATTGGGCTTAAGTAACTTGCCCAAGGTTACACGGCTAGGTTTTTGTTTGTGTGGATTAAGTGTCGGAGGCCGGCTCCGAACTCAGGTCCTTCTGACTCCAGGGCCGGCGCTCTATTCACTGCGCCACCTAGCCGCCCCTAGAACCAATGTCTTAATGTTACAGAGACAAACTTTTTTTTTACTCCTCTAAAGAACTTTCTTGGGTGGCTAGGTGGTGCAGTGAATAGAGCACCAACCCTGGAGTCAGGAGTATTTGAGTTCAAATTCGACCTCAGACATTTAACACAAAAACTAGCCATGTGATCTTGGACAGTCACTTATCCCCAATTGCCCTCCAAAAAAAAAAGAACTTCTTAATAATTAAAGATGTCTAAAAGTATCATCTAATAAGAGATGTCTAATAGGCTCTCAGAAAGGGAAGTAAGGTCTTTAAGCAAGCTGAATGAGCACTAGTCAGGGATGTTAAAAAAAAAAAAAGGACATGTGTTCAAGAAGACTTCTGAAGCCCCTTCCAACCCTGAGAGTTATTGTTTCTATAGATTGTTCAATATTAGCATCAGATCATTGAATGTTGCAGACATTTAATAAATACTTACTAATTGACTCCACTTCATTGCCTATAAGAAAAAAGTTCAGAATAGATGGCTTCTAAGATCTTTCAAGTTTTAAATTCTCTAAATTATCAACAAAGCCTATAAATGTGTCATAGGAAAAAGGAGAAGTAGTTGGTCAGGATATGCTCCCGGGCAATTGATTCATCACCACCACCCTGACCCCAATGCAACTGATTCAATCATTCTTTGTGAGGAAAACCCCAGGTCCTCCAGTGACCTGATTCATCTTAGATCACTTTGGTAAGGATATCCTTTCTGCACACTGCTCTGTTCCAGCTTCAGTCTCTCTGGAGGCTGAGAGTGTTCAGTTAACTCCATACTTCCATCAAACTGGTAAACATATGCGTGGCTATAGACTGTAACTGGGTGCTTTGTTAGAACAGTTTGTGCCTGTATCTATCTTGTTTGGTCTGTGTCTATGTCTATGTCTATGTCTGTGTCTGTGTCTGTGTCTTTGGATACTAAAATATTTAAAATGCAGCCATCCAGAAAGACTTTTAAAGGTGCAGCCAAAGAGTTTAGTCCAGGGAAAGACTACATATCCCAAGGGCCCTCGGTCCAGCAAAGACGGGCCTAAACATGTATAGAGTATAGGAAGTGATGTCAACTAGCAAACGTTTTGTTCATTACCCAGTTCTGAGTCACAGATCCAGGGCAGAGAGGGGAGGAGACCTGTGCCCAGGATTGGCAGTTCAGGGTGAGAAGATGAGGGCCTTACCCTTATGTATTAAGCAAGAAGCAAGTTCAGAAGCAAGCAGTATCTGTGTGACTCAACTCCCAGGATTAGAGTGAGGTCTCAGGTGTAGCTTCTAGTTTAATCAGAAGTGTTCAGTGGTATAACCAAAGCAGAAACCCCAGAACAAAGGGAAACCTGTCACTGAACCACAAAACTTTCCACCTGACTAATAGGAGCTGATCCTAGGAAAAGCGCAATTTGGCTCAGACTCAAACCCTGGTCAGGAACTTGCAGAGCTCAGACCAGGAGGGCACTGACGAGACTTTTCCCTGAACAGATCATTTTGGGAGCACTGAAAACTTTCTGGTGCACAATCTGAACTAACCCTGAGCCTGAAACTACGCAACACCCAATACTCCAGGAAATCAAGAGTAGGCCAAGTCAAGATGTTCTCTACAGATTTGCAAAGATCCTAGCCCTAGCATAAAGCCCAAAGTTGGGAAGCAGCCTGGAAGAGTAAACAAATAAACTAAAAAGAATCATACCATAAAAAATTACTAAGGTGATAGGGATACTCAAGACACAAATCCAAAAGGAAAAAAAATACTCAAAAATATTTACAAGCAACCTCTCAAAGAAAAACACAGCTTGGGTACAAATTTAACTAGAATTCCCAGAAGAGATGAAGTAAAAGTTAAAAATTGATTTTATAAATGAAATGAGAATGCTTGAGGAAAAATGGCAAAGAAATGAGAGCCATGGAGGAAAGAACTGGAAAGGGAGTAAACAGCTTAGAATAAAAGGTACAAAACTTTGCCCAAGTAAAAAATTTATTGAAAATTAGAATAGACCAAATAGAAGCTAGTGACTCCATGAAAAAAAACAAGAAAAATGAAAAGTCAAAATAGTGAGAAAAACAGAAAAAATGAAAGGGATCTCATAGAAAAAATAATCTAGAAAAGAGATTGAGGAAAGATAAGATAAGAATCATTATACTACTTTAATGCTGTGACCAGGGCAAAAAAAAAAAAAAAAAGCCCAGATATCACATTTCAAGAAATTATAAAATAAATTTGCACAGATCTAAGATCTCTTAGAACCAGAAAGCAAAACAAAAATAGAATACAGTCACCTCCAAAAAAATTCAAAAACAAAAACTCCCAGAAACATTTTAACCAAAATCTAGAGCTTCCAGAACGAAGAAAAAAAAAAACAAACCACTTTAAACAGTCAAAAAGAAAGAATCAAATATTGAGGAGCCACAGTTAATATCACACATGATTTAGCAACCACCATTATATGGGAGTATGATATTCCAGAAGGCAAAGGATGCAAGTTTACAACCAAGAATAACTTATCCAGAAATTTTGAGTACAATCATACAGGGTGAAAAATACCACCTTTAATAAAACAGAGGACTTCCAATCATTTCTGATAAAAAGATCAGAGCTGCATAAAAACTTTGAAGAACAAACATAAGCATTAAAGAACCATAAAAATTCACATACAAATGAACTAAAAGGGACCAAACAAGGATAAACAGCTTACTTTCTAATATGAAGAAATGATATATGTCTGTGTCCCCTCTGAACTCATTGTGGAAGGGGCGGGGGGATTATAAAAGGGATTCTAATTAGACAAAAAGCCTGTGAGTGGTTCTATTGGGTCTTGAAGAATTTTAAAGAAGAAAGGAAAGGGAGGGGGGAAAAGGGGTACAAACTGTGGATATACAAAAATACTTAGAGGTCATTTTAAGGAGGGAGAGAGGGAAGAATGGAAGAAATGAGGAAAAGAAAGAGGGTAGGAGGAAAACAAACAAATATTAATGTGACAGGCACCATGCTAAGCACTTTACAATTATCTTATTTTTGATCCTCACAACCACCATGGGATGGAAGTTTTATTATTATCCCCATTTTACAGTTGAGAAAATTGAGTTGTCCGGGATCCCACAGCTTGTAAATGTCTGAGGCTGAATTTGAATTCAGGTCTTACCTACTTCCCTAACATCTGAGAGGTGTTCATTAACTGGGGAATGGCTGAACAAGTTTTACATGTGATCTAATACCACTGTGCCGTAAGAATCGATGAAGAAGATAGTTTCAGAGAAAGCAGAGTAGACTTGCATGGACTGGTACATAATGAAGTGAATAGAACCAGAACAATTTATACGACAACAATATTGTCAAGAAAAACAACTTTAAATGACTTAGGAGGATCAGTGTAATGACCAATCAGAATTCCAGTGGACTAATGATCAAATAGGATACCCACCTCCCAAAAGATAGCTAAAGGCCTCAGAGTACAGAATAAGGTATATATCTTGATCTAGATTTCAGACATAACTATACATATTTTTAACAGAAATTTTGCTTTGTTTTATTCTTATGGTGGGGGGAAGGAGAAGGGAGAGAAAGCAGGAGAGTTTTGGTGCTTTTTTACTGATTAAAAATGTATTTAATTTTACAAAAAAAATAACCCAGGGCTAACTCTATGTAATAGAATGAGACTCGAGTGGATGATTATCAAGCTCACATTAAATAAGCATATAAAAGATAACATGAGTAAGTTTCAGTCACCAAGCATTTGTTATTTACTATTTGTCATATAATGCTAAGGTACAGAGACAGGAGATAGATTGTCTTGTTCAAGAAACTACACGCAGACCAGTGGTCCTGGATTGTAGAACATGTGGAGAGGTCTGAAGTATGAGAATATTGGAAAGGTTGAAAAGAGCCAGCCTATGAAGAGCTTTAATGCCAAAGAGAGGACTTAATATTTGATCTTAGAGGTAAAAAGGAGCCAATGGAGCTCACTGAGCAGGAGGTTAACATAGTCTGACCCAATCTTAAATAATACAGATCACATTACATAGAAAATCAGGAGGAGAAAAACCAATACAGCCTGATGTGGACTATGAAGGATTCTTGGAAGTGAGAAAACACTAGAAAAGACATGAAGATTGTAATCAATGGAACAAGTAATGAAAGCAAAGAGTATCATAATCATTAAAATCAGCAAAATTTATTGTTAAATAGCTAAAATGAGCTCACATGATTCAGAGTATCATCTTTAAATATGTAACATTATCAGCAAAGGGTTCTTTAAATAAAGAGGAATTGACCTGGGCTAGGTTAAAATGAATATTGTTTTTTATTTGCTAAAGTTCTATGGTAAGAATGGGCATTAGCATGGTTTCATTCCTTAAATTAAGAAGTGATCTCCAATGTTTTTAGCTGAATTGCACAAGAGAAAAACACTGCACAGCTCTCTAAGAATCTCTGCAGTAAGTTTTTAACTAGATAAAGAGTTTCTTGATCATTTTTAAGCACGACCCCAACACGATGTTATAAGAAAGTAGCAAGAAAAGATGTTCATATATATATATGTCCTGAGGGAAAATGAGGAAGAAGACTTTTTATCTGATCATTTTCCATTCTCTGTAGAACTGCAAAGTGTGCTTGATTTCTACTGAGATACTAGGAGAAGTTTGAAAATCTGATAGCAGGGGATGAGAAAAAGTCCTGGGACTGTTCACACTGAAGCCTGTAAGGATAATCATCCTTTTGCTACGGTCATCAACCTCAGTCCTGGGGCCCCTCACTAGGTCTTTACATTCCTCCAGAATCTGTTGCAGGTCCCTCGAGTCAGGGTTTTCCTTGTTCATCCTGCATCTTACATCCTTCTTCCCAGCATTTTTTTGGAAACATGGGTGCAAATATCTTTTTTCCTTCAACTTGTCCTTTAAGAAATTGATGGTAGCACATGCTCCAGGTTCTTTGTGTTTCACGACAATTAGTTCGTCTATAACAACACCTGAGATGATCACAATAAAGCTGTCGTCCATGATAAGCTCTCGGATGACTGGCAAGTATTGGCAGAGAGCTTGGGTGTCAGGAATCAGATAAAGAGGCAGCAGCCTGTGAGCATGCACGCTGGACAATTCTGGATGGCGAAGTTGCCGAGCCACATTCTTCGTGGAGCTGCTAGATGGAGCCCCCTCCTGACCGTTTAGGTAGCTCTTAACTGACGTTAGGCTTCTGTAGCTAGCCTGGCTGGGGTAAAACCTCAGGAGGCTATGGGGCATCTGGGCAGCAAAATGACCAAAGCTGCGGAGGAAGCAAGTGTACAAAATACCCTTCTCTATAGGATTAAGGAGAGGTGGAACCTGTATAAAGCAAATCCTTTCGTGGGCCACCTTCATTGGCAAGAAGTTGCATATACTTAAGTCTGAAGGGAGCATCAGGGAGATGGGGAGGTCTGATTCCTCACTAATCATTACCAAGTCCCAAAAGTGACTGGACAGGCCAAGGTGTGCTCCTTGTAATTCTTGTATGGTAGGTAGTAAGTTCAGCAATGCAGACATGCGACTCCACAACCTTGGCGAGCTATGCGTGCATTCTAAAGTAAGATCTGGGTCAATCCAAAGCCAGTTCAGGAAAACTTTGATTGTGTAGAACAGTTCCTGAGAAGCAAAGATGGAGAGCTTTTTCTTGAGTTTATGTTCAATATGGGCCTGCCTACAAAGCCTTTTTTTGGTGATGTTGCTGAGTGTGTCAGACTCTGGACATTTCTCACCAGTGACAATTTTAAATTCTGGGTGGGACTTCTTGAGAGTACTCTGTTGGGTTTGGAATTTTGGATTATCCAAGGTGGGCAGATTGGTGGAGATTGCTTTAGAAGTATCTAGCACGCCCATGGGGGGTGAGCTAAAGGCCCCTAAACCTCCCATTGTGGGAGACTGAGATTTTGAATTGTCTCCCAATTCCAACTGCTTATCCTCCACAGAGCGAGGCCATTTTTTATCATCCGAGTCTAAACTAAGATGGAATATTCTTTCGTCCCAGCTATCGTTTTTATCTAATGGACTGTGAGAGTCCCAGTCACCATCTGAATGATGATCCTGGCTTTGGTAACTGTCATTCTCCAATGTTGATGAAATATAATGGTAACATTGTTCAGAGGGATCGGAATACTGAGAAATATCCAAAGGGACTAGAAGGTCTGAGTGTTTCGACTGGACATCATTGGTCTTCTGATTCTCTAAGTCATCCATTCCATCCAGCTCTGACTGGATTCTTATAGTCACATGATGGACAAGATGAGAGAATAGCACTAAGATAAATGTGATGGCAGCCCTGCTCTGAGAGACCCCCACAGTCTTCTTCAGGCTATACACACTCATGATGCATAAAGTGACAATGTGAAAGATGATGTGGTCTGATAGGAAGAAGCCCTTTTTATGCTCCCCTTTAACCTTGCTGGAGAGGCAGAGATGGAAGTCCTCTAGTATGGACTGAGACAGGAAAGCCAACCTGGGATCCATACAGCTGTCAGGCTGCAGGAAGTTCTGAAGGTATGAGAAGTACACTAGTAGTCTTTTATTGGGTTCATACTTCTCCTGTCCTAAAGATGGCATTCCCAGCTGGCACTTCTTTACCTGGTTGTACATTTCCACAGACTTAGCATATAAACTTCTGAGGCAAAAGGATGCATCCCTAGCAGGCACTTCTGAGTGCATACTACACTGGTAAAAGAATGCTGCATCTACATGGCAATAATTATCACTAACTAGTCTTGCTAGCCGACTGTAAGGCAGCCCCATATGTGGAGCCACCGACAAAGCCTGGAAATAATAATCTACTGCCAGGTTCTTAAGGTTCATGGATTTAATATGACTCTTAAAAGAAAACAAGTCTCCCAAATACAGCAGACAATGGTAGCAGGCCATTTGGGCCCAATCCACCTCCTTCTCTGAGGCAGACACTACTCTCCTACAGTCTATAATATTCCGTTGGGTCCTATTGTTTTCAGGTTCTAGCCCATAATGTTCTTGAAGGAAGAAGAAAAGATTTTTGTAAAACATGACTCCATTATCCAAGTGTCTTTCAAAGTCATCTTCTAAGACGTTAGCATGATGTATCCCATCCTTAAGTCTTAACTGGATGACATTATAGTACACATTCATCCATAGGAGTTCTTCTGCCTTTTCCCCATACTCTACTGGGTTCAGAAACATTAGCTTAATGCAAAGCTGCTGAACCTGGTTCCTTAGTGTGAGGCTTTCAGGTTTAAAAGTTTCTTGGTTGGCATTGTCTTGAGAAAGGATGATACTGAGTTGCTTACCAAGCTCCAATGCCTTCTCATAGAGCTTCCTGGGAACCAGGTTCTCCTCCTGAAGAGAAGCATCTTGTACTATATTGATCATTCTGTAGAATCACAGAAAATTTCCCATCAGTATTAAGGGATATAAATAATATTTTAATAAATAATATTTTAGATCAAGCATTTGGTTAATCAAATGAAGTCATATTTACTAGATTGTAAGTTATGTTTACTTTATTGAAAGGGCAGGGGAGGGAAAAAGAGGGAGTGATAGAAAGAGAGCATTATGAGAAAAGGAGGAAAGAAACCTGGACACAGGTAATTGAGAGTAACAAAAAGAATAAAATCCTCAGCTGAGGCCAAAGATAAGAAATTTGTCTATCTTTTCTCCCTTCAGTCTCTATCCCACTCTATTTTTCTCTCTCTCTCCTCTTTACACACACACACACACACACACACACACACACACACACACACACACAAAACTTTGAACAAGTTTTCTTTATTTCTTCACTCAGAATCATGAAGAATAATAAGAAAATGGGGTAGAGGAATATAGAGTGTGCATGGAAAGACTTTAGATGCTACACATAATTTAGTAAATCAGCATACAATAGTGACTCTCAATAGCAACTTTATATAGAAGATGTCACTCCCAATCATGGCAAAATAGACATATGACATCTTGGGGCAGAGGGCAGAAGTTTCCAAAAAAGAGAATCAGAAATCAGCTCCAAAGGAAAAGAAAACCTGAAATATTTGAGAGCTGGGTTCAAAATCAATGTCAATGTGATAAAAAGACGAGGCTCAAATCATTTAAAATTAACTCTGTGTCCTCTACTTTATCCTCTACCTAAAAACTTCAAGTGGCACTACTCTTTCCTTCCTTTTGCATTCTTGGTCTCTTAAAACCTCCTGCCCCAAACCATAATCAGAGACCTGCTCTGAAAGTCTGTCTGTAAAGATAATCCTGGGGTCATATATTCTGGGACAAAATTCACACCTAAACAAGGTCCCTTATCTTTTGCTAGCCCAGAATTTGGAAGAGAGAACAAATTTGGTAAATTTGTAATCTTAAGAGAAGAACTAGAACTTTTCTACAGTCATTCAAAATCTAAATATTCTCAAAATACGAAGCATACGATTGCTGTATCTACAAAAGAAAACTGATGTAGGTTTAAAAATAATTTCTCACATTTACATGTATAGCACCATAAGATTTTGAAGTTATGTATATATTTATATATACATTGTGTATATAATCTCATTTGATGCATATATCACCTCATAATATGTCACATTACAGATTATAAGTATATCACATGTTTTATATTATACTTATGTATCATTTATAATTTTATCCTCATAACAACCCTAGGAAATAGATGTTATTATTATTCCTTTTCAGAGATTAGGAAACTAAGAACAAATGAGATTAAGAGACTCAGGATCACACAGTTAATTAGCTAAGTAACTGAGTCAGGATTAGAACTAGGGACTTCCTGACCTCAAGCATAGCATTCTTCACTACATCATATGGTTTGCCTGAAAGGTTCTTCATTTACAGGTACAGTCAAACTTTGAACAGAATAATGTGCTAGGTACTGATTAGTACCAATAAAAGCAATTATTTAAAATGTGTGATCTGACCTCAAGGAGTAACTTGATTTCTGGAATATTATCCCCAATTCACTTTCCTCAGTAAGAATGATTCTATTCCAATAATCCTTTCTCCCACAACAAGCATCCAGAGTAAAGTGAGATATTATAATAATTCAAATCATAATTAAACTGGTTATCTTCTTACAAGCATTGTTATCTAAGTGATTTTACCCCCATTACTACTGCAAATCCAAAGATGACCAGGAGTTCAGTGATACAATGGAATCAACGGAATCAGTCTAACAATTCACAAAAGAATGAAGGATGCCAAATGCCCAGTCAATGATATGTAGTTTGATAAGAAGCTCATTGAGTTAACCATCATATATACCTTGGACAGGCACCAAATATAGACAATGAACTGGACCCAAAATTGAATGAAAAGAATGTACTGGATTATATAAGAAATAAATATCAATGATCAAACATTTCTCGTTGACATAAAATTCCATCTCATTCTATGCTGTAAATCATAGAATACCAAAATCACTGAAAAATCAGAATTGTAGGTGACCCCCAAATACCTACAAGAAGAGTGGTAATTCTCTAGGATAGGTGGCATGATGATTTTGCATGTTGATCAACCTAATTTGGCTAACATACTTACAAGAGTTCACTGAAACAATATATAATTCTATAATGGTAAGAATTAAATGAGTTAAACTCAGACCTGGTGAAAACTTCTTTCAGAGTGTTCAGTTTTGGGAGAGATATAAAGTAAGCATAAGTAGGCTGCAGCAATTTATTATCAAGAATTGGCTCATAAGAAGTGATGGAAGTCAGGAAGTAGAGATGAGGAAGGAAGACCATTCCAAAAATGGGGTACAGCTCATGAAAATAACGAGAGATGGAATATTCTTGTTTGAGGGGCAGTAAGGAAGACAACGTCACTAGATCAAATAATATATAGTGGGGGTGGGAAATGTAAGGCATAAGAAGAAGGGAAATTGGGGGTGGGGAATACAGTTTATGAAGGGCTTTGAACATCAGAAGGTTTTCTATTTGATCCTGGAGGCAATAGGAAGCCACGGGAGTTTATTGAGTATTTGGGGGGGGGAGTAGGGGGAGGGGAAATGGGAACAGCACAGGGAGGAGGTGATATCACTGGACTTGTACTTTAGGAAGGTCATTTTAATAACTAAATGGAGAATGGATTGGAGATTTGTGGCAGACAGACTAATTAGAAGTCTATTGATGTGAGGAGTACAGGTTAATGACACGAGGGCCTACACCAGGTGGTGGCAGTATCACAGGAGAGACAGGGGTATATGTGAGAGATATTAGGAAGGTAAAAAATGACAGGCCCTATAAATAGACTGAATGACAGGTAGTTTAGAGAATGAGGATTCTAGAATGAAGACAACACCTAGGTAGTGACCTGAGGGACAAAGAGGATGACAATAATAGGGAAGTTTAAAGGAGGATGTTGAGGGGAAAATAATGACTTCAGTTTTGAATATGTTAAGTTTAAGATGTCCACAGTATATCCAGTTCAAGATTTCTTATAAGCACTTGGAGATGTGAGACTAGAGGTCAGGAGAAAAGTTAGGATAAAACAGATTTGAGAAACAATCAGCATAGAAATGGTAATTGAATCACTGGGAGCTGATAAGATCACCAAGTGAAATAGTATAGAGCTAGAGGAGAAAAGGGCCCAACATAGAGCTTGGTGGGATACCTGTGGTTATCAGTAGATAACCTGGGTGAAAATTCAGCAAAGAAGACTGAGGAGTGGCCAAATAGGGAGGAAGAGAAGCAGATGAGTGCTGTCCCAAAAACCTAGAGGAAGAATATATCAAGAAGGAGAGAGTGGTAAACAGGGTCAATCAAAGGCTAAAGAGAGGTCCAAGAGAATGAGGACTGACAAAAGGCCATTAGATTTATTAGCTAAGAGATCATTGGTAAATTTGGGGAGAGTAATTTCAATGGAATGATAAGGTTAGAAGCCAGAATATAGAGTTAAGAAGAAAGTGATAGGAAAGGAAATGGTGGCACCTATTATAGACAACCTTCTCAAGTAGCTTGACCACAAAACTGGGGAGAGATATGGAAGGATATTGGGGATGTATGATCAAGTGAAGGATGCTGAACCATTCAGCATTTTGAGGATGATGAGACATGGGCAGGTTATAGGCAATAGCGAAGCAGTAGATAGGGAAAAATTAAAGGTGAGAGAATGGGGATGATAGAAGAAAGCAATAAGCAATCTCTTGACAAATACAGGATAGGATGAGATCATTTGTATATGTAGAGAGGTGAGCCTTGACAAGAAGGGCAACCTCTTCATGTGAGACAGAGATAAAAGATAGGGACAGAAATAATATGGGTAATGTGAGGTGAGGAACTAGGAAGAAGAGGGAGCTCTTATTGAATTACCTCAATTTTTCAGTGAAATAGGAGGCAAGTTATCATTTGAAAGAATGGGGAGAAGGGTATCCATGGAAAATTTGAGGAACAATGAAAAGCTGTGGTAAGTGGGATAACAAGTTAAAGAGTTGTAAAAAGGATTGCCTCGTAGTAGTGAAGGCATAGTTAAGATTATGAAATGCAAATTTGTACTTAATCCATTCAGCATTTTTTTTTAATTTTGTTCTACCTTTGTTCAGCAGCACATATATAGGAACAAAGGTAATTAATGTTGGGAATGATCTGAAGCTGAGGCTTAGCGAGGCAAGACTAGTGATTTAAGGAGGCAAAGGACCCAAGAGAAAAAGATAGTATAGAGTTGAATTGGTTCACCAAGGGGTAAAGATGGGGAAAGGAGGATAATTGTAGCTAGTGGATGTTTGATGGTCTGGGAGAGAAATGAGTGGTTGAGAGAGTTGGGGGAGGGGGGAGTCACAGAGTCGTCAAAGAACAAGTATTTGGTTGCCAGGCAGAGGGAAAGGTGGAAAGAAAACAAATTGTGATCAGATATTGAAATTTCAGAGTTCATGAACATGGAGGTGGTACATTTGTGAGCTCAAGGGTATGACCATCTTTGTGTGTGACTAAAGTAGAATAAAGGAGTCATTCATGGGAAATGAGTAAGTTAAGGAATGAGGGGTTAGAGTTTTAGAGTGAGCATCATAAGTATATTGAAGTTCTCTAGTATAAAGGCAGAAGACAAAGACTGAGATAAGTACTGAACTCGTTGAGAAAAGAAAAAGTGTATCCTGGAGGCCTGTAGACTTCTAACTACCAGAATTTTGATTGGGTGGTAGATACGGAGTGAGTGAACCTCAAAGGAAGAGAGGTTACTAAGTGATTATAGTAGAGACAGAATCTGTAAATGGTAATGGGAAGCAAAGAGTATTCCAAAATGCAGCCAGTATTGGAAGGTTACTTCTTGGGAATCTATAATATTAGAAGGGAACTAGATCACAGTGAGAGGCAGAAGATGAAAGGAGTGGGAATGTAAAAAATTCAAATGAAAGCAAGCCTATTACCTATGAAGCAAGTATTTCAGAGAGCATAGTAGAAGTCATGAGTAGTTTTACCCTAGGGTGTAAGGGGAACGGAAATAAGGGATAGGGAAGTGGTGATTGAGAAATGGAGCTTGATGACCTACAGGGATTAAGAATCACCGGGATGCAGAAGAGGGCATGGAGGTTGGGGGGACAGTTTTTTCATCTTTAATGGAAGATTTTTGATAGATTTTCAATGTCTATAAGGGTCTGGGTTTTTTTGGTGGGGGGGGGGGGCTCTAGGGTAGAGTCCTTTCAGAGTCTTGGGCAGTTCAGGAAAGGGTGCAAAGACTAGGAGTAAAATGAAAGGTGTTACTCTCCTTTCCCTAAGACTGAGACTTAGTAGAATGGTACCCTCTCTCCTCACCTTAGCTGAGATTGGTGCAATGGAATGACATTTCTCCTCTTCCCATAGGAGACTAGAGACATACACAATGAGACATTATGGGGCCCTTGGGAAGATAGCCATTAAAGAAGGCTTCTCCATAGTAAACCTAGAACTATTATATACTATATTATTAACTATATCTTAACTATAAAGACTCTGGAAAAATCAATAAAGCTTAGGGGACCTGATAATGGCCCACCACCTTACATGTCATTACACAGCAGATATCAGATGAGAAAAAATAAGATACATCTCACCTTTAAGGCCTGGTATAAAATACCCACACCCACATATCATAATAGCACTTTTATATTTGCATCTGTTTACATATATAGATATACATCCAGTATAAATGCATATATGTCACTGAATTATCTGCCAGTATTGATAAAAGAAACCTGGACAAGTGATTTTTTTTTAAATCAAAAGGTGAATTTACCTCTTAAAATTTATTATTTATCAGATATAATCTCTAAATTATTCTATAGTCTGGGTGGTCAGAATAATGAAAAGAGAGATACAGGGGAAAAACAGGAATCAGTCCAGAAGAAAATCTAGAAAGCTCTTCTTGGAACTGGATTATATTCTAGTACTTTTGCAAAGGAATCCCAGACTATGAGCCTTTCCTCACTCATCAAGAACTTAAGTCTTTAGGGAGGATTCTGGGAAGATGGGAGAGTCAGTGAGAAAATTCCAGGCTCTCTAAATTTCCTCCACAAACACAGACAAAACATTGCCTCAAATTGAAAGTAGAGTGGTATAAATAAACAAAAGTCAGAGTAAAGTAGTAGTGCTCCTAAAACAACTTGAGAGGTCCTCAAAAAAGACTGGACTTGCAGGGGCTGAGTTCTGGCCTACTAAAGCGTATACACCTCCAGGCCAATTTCATGGAGTCAACGGACAACAAGTCCTGGGGGCAGCTGAGTCAGGGAAGTAGCCTTGGCCTCAAGAGCTTTCACCTCATGGACAGTGTGAAAGTAAGACAGCTGGGTAGAGGAAGATTGAAGGACTCTCACTGGACCCTCTCTGGATGCCAGGCCAGCTTTGCTGATCAGATACTGTCCCTGGCTGTGGCTGTGGGCAAGAAGGAGTGAGCACATGCCCAGTGAGTACAGTAGCAGAGGGGTGGGGACTCATCTGGAAAAGTAAGAGGCCCTAGTTTCAGTTCTAGGGCAGAGGGGAGAGCTGAAGTTTGTAGTCATGGAAGAGACTTCAGGGAGCAAAAGTCTTTGTTGGATAGAGTGACTGGGGGCCCTAGCCATGGCTTAGGGGTGGAAATGCCTGGGGTTGGGCTCCTGGACAAAGTTCAGACAATAACACTAAGAAGGATCAGAGACCTGAGGCACTATTATTCACAACTGGTACTGGAATCCAATTACAATAATAAGCTGCTAAAAATAAAACAAAATAAAAACAAAAATAAGTAAGCAAAAGAGAAAGAATTCAATGATAGAAAGTTGCTACGGGGATAGAGAAGATCTGAGTTCTTATTCAGAGGAAGATAGTGAAGTTAAAAAAGTCACTCCTACCACAAAGAGAAACATCAAATGGTCACAAGCCCAAAAAGAGTTAGGAAAAAGAACTTCAAAAGTCAAATAAGAGAGATTTTCAAAGTGTCTCTGAAGAACATGGGAGACACTGGCACAGGACCTTCTAGCCTGGCATGTCCTCAAAGAGAACCATGTGCTCTATGAGCAAAGCAGAATTGAAGTAGCTCAAAAGAAACAGTCAGATATACTATAACTTGGCTCATAACACAGTGTTGTCATTTTTGTCCTCTTTGAGAATGAAGGACAACAATCAACCAATCAACCAAGAGAGACTGAGGAAAAATTAGGGGAAAAAATAAGAGCAATCTAAGAAAATAAAGAAAAATGTTAAAAGAGAGTTATCCAAATGAGAAAAAAAAAATCTAAGAACTTAAGGAAGAAAATGAGTCCTTGAAAAGAGAATTGGGCAAGGGCAAGCAAATGGTGTATAAGACACAAGAAATAAACAAAATAAAAAGAATTCAAAACATGGAAGAGAATGTGAAACATCTCATTAGAAAACAACTGATCGAAGACGGTGGAGTAGAAACAGCATGTCCAAGCCACTCTGCCCCCAGATTACCTCCAAACTATGTAAAAGGGGACTCTGAACAACTTCTGGAGCACCAGCACCCACAGAACTACACAGAGAAGCTAACCTCCCAATGAGGACAGCCCAGCAGCCCTGCAGGAAGGACCAGCGCAGCACTGTGGGAGCCGGCAGCGCAGTGTGCAGAGCGAGGCGAGCTGAGCACAGCCTAGTGCCTGAGTGGCGGTTTTAGCCCCAGGGGCAATGGGAGATGATATGGGAGAGAGCAGGTTGGAGGAAGCGATATCTTGTGGGACTGCTATTTTGGGAGGGTGGGAGGGGGGGAAAACGGGGGAGGGGGAATGACTGTAACTCAAAATCTGGTAGAAATGAATGATGTAAAATAGAAGTTAATAAAAAATAAAAGGTTTGAAAAGAACAAAAAAAAGAAAAAAGAAAACAACTGATCTGGAGAATAGATTGAGGAGAGACAATATAAGAATTGTTGGACTACCTGAAAGTTATAATCAAAAAAGATAATCTTGATAGAATATTATAAGAAATTATTAAGGAATATTGCCCTGGAGTTCTAAAACAAGAGGGTAAACTAGAAATAGGGAAAAAATCCACCAATCACCTCCTGAAAGAGATCCCAGGACAAAAATTTACAGCAATATCATAACCAAATTTCAAAGCTCCCAGATTAAGGAGAAAATATTACAAGCAACAAGAAAAACAATTATATGTTGTGGAACTACAATCAGGATTACACAAGACCTAGAAATTTCCACACCAAAAGACTTGGAATATTATACACACACACGTGTATATATATATATATATATATACACACATATATACACACACACATACACATATATGTATACATGTGTATGTTTGTATATGTGTATGCATGTATGTAAATATATAAGTCTTGGAACATTATATTTCAAAGGACAAAAGATTTGGAGTTGTGACCAAAAATAACTTATCCAAAGTTGAAAAAAAAATGAATACAGTGAACTAAAAGACTTTTAAGTATTTGTCACAAAAAGACCAGAACTCAATGGAAAATTCAACATATAAGATCCAGGAGAAATATAAGACAAACATTAAAGAATAATTATAAGGGACTCAAAAAGGTTAAACTGTTTACTTCTTATTTGTAAAAATGTTACCAAGGGACAGCTAGGTGGCACAGTGAGTAATACCGCAGGCCCAAAGTAGGGAGGACCTGGGATCCATTCTGGCCTCAGGTCCTTAACACCCACACAAAAAAACTGGCCATGTAACCTTGGGCAAGTTACTTAACCCCAACTGCTTTTTTAAAAAATGCTATCAGTATTCTTAAGACTGTAATTATTTGTGCAGATTGGAAAAAAACTTGGGGCTGAGCTGATCATGATGGAGTGATTAAAAAAACAAAATTAGGTAGGAAAAGGTAAAAAGGAGTAATTATCTGCGGCGGCTAGGTGGCACAGTGAGTAAGAGCACCAGCCTTGGAGTTGGGATGACTCGAGATCGAATCCGTCCTCAGAAAATGAGCACCCACACACAAATAATGACTGGCCATGTAACCTTGAGCAAGTTACTTAACCCCAATTGCTTTAAAAGAAAAAAAAAGAGTAATTATCTCATACAAATGAAGTGTGAAAGGAAGAACTGACACAGAAGAATCAAGTGGGGGTGGAGGGCTAGTAGTGTGGGAATCTTACTCTCATCAGATCTGGCGTAGAAACAACAAATACATCTAGAACGATATAAAAAATCGTCTAAATTTATAAAGAAATAAGAGGGTAAGTAAAAAGAATGAGAAAGGGACTTTCATAAGGTCATATATATTAAAATTGGGAAGGTGGGGTAAAGCATAAGGAAGGATTCTGTAAAAGAGTATGCATTAAAGAAGTAGTGGTTAGAAGTAAATTAGAAGTGTGAGGAGGGATAGGGTAAAAAGAATCTGAGAAAGGAAAATAGTGATGACAAATGGAATTGAGGGAAAAACACAAATAGTAATTATAACTTTGAATGTGAATAGGATGAATTCACTGATAAAAATGGAAATTAATAGCAGAATAGATTAAAAACCAAAATCCAACAATATGCTGTTTATAAGAAACATTTGAAAATGAGAGCTACACACAGAATTAAAATAAAGGGCTGGAGTAGAATTTATTATACTTCAAATGATACAAAAAAAAAATCAGGGGTAGCAATCATGATCTCAGACAAAATTAAAGCTAATATATTCAATTAAATCAGATAATAAAGTAGTATCAATACTAAACCTATATTACTAAGCACTATAGCATCTACATTTTTAAAGAAAAGTTAATAATGAATTATAGGTGGAAATAGACAGTGACACTTCAGTACTGGGGGTGGAGGGGTGCTTTAATCTTACCTTCTCAGATAAATCTAACTAGATAACTCTAACCAAAAAATAAATAAGAACAAAGTCAAGGAAGTGAATAGAATTTCACATAAGCTAGATATGATAACTGTCTGGAGAGAAATAAGTAGGAATAGAAAAAAATATATACCTTTTCTTAGATGTGGTACCTTTAAAAAGACTGGTCATATATTAAGGGGCAAACATTTTATACTTAAAAGTAGAAAAGCAGAAATATTAAATTCATCCTTTTCAGATCACAATGCAATAAAAATTATTTAGTAAGGGACCATGGAGAAAGAAGAAAAACTAATTGGAGACTAAAAAACGTAGTATTAAAGAATGAGTGGGTTAAAGAATAAATCATAGAAACAATCAATAATTTCATTAAAGAGAATAACAATAACAGAATAACATATCAAAACCTATGGGATACAGAAAAAGCAGTAATTGAAGGAAAATGTATATCTCTAAATGCTTACATCAATAAAATAGAGAAAGAGCAGACCAAAGAATTGGATATATAATTTTTAAAAAACTAGAAAAAGAACAAATTAAAAATCTCCAATTAAATACTAAATTAGAAATCCTAAAAATAAAAGGTGAGATGAATAAAACTGAGTGTAAGAAAAGTATCAAATTGATAAATAAAACTAGGAGTTGTTTTTATGAAAAAAACCAATAAATGAACAATTGGTTAATATAATTTTTTTTGTTTTATTAAATCCTTTATTTTTTTTAAACAAATGCTTTATTAACTTCTGTTTTACATCATTCATTTCCGCCAGATTTTGAGTTACAATCATTTCCCCCCGTTATTCCCCTACCCAACCTCCCAGAATAGCAGTCCCACAAGATATCGCTTCCTCCAATCTGCTCTCTCCCAAATCTTCTCCCATACCCCCTTCGACTTTTCCATTAGAGGAAGGTGAATCTTTGTGTCCCAATGCCTGCACATCTTATCTCCCAATTATAAACAAAAGAGTATTAATAATAGTATTTATATATATTTGAAACATTTAATCTTAAGACCTCGAATTTCAGATCCATTTCCTTCCTCCCTTGTCACCCATTCCCACTTGGGAGAAAAGTAATTCAGTATATGTTGTACATGTCTAGCTATGCAAAACATTATCATAGTAGATATATTGTACGAGGCTGCTTATAATTCCCTCCCACTCATCCCACCCCCCACCTGGTCCATTCCCTACATGATCCTGTCCCTCTTCTATAGTGGGTACTTCCAACCTCCCCTCCCCCCAAGGATGCCCTCCCATCCATCATCCCTCCTCTCATCCCCCTTCCCCCTATTCTGCTGCAGGTTGAGATATCCCATTTAGTATGTATGTCATTCTCTCCCTGAACCAAATTCAATGAGAATGTGGATTTGCCTTTTTTCCCTTCCTATTCTCCCCCTCCCTTGCAACCACTTCCCCTTGCTTCTTCTACATGAGATAGTTTACCCTACCCTGTCTTTCCCCATCTCCTCTTGCCACTTTCCTCTCTCACCTCATAATTTCATCCCTTGAGTATTCTGCCTTCCCAACAAATTCAACCTATGCCCTCTATCCATATACACACACATTCACATATGTATTCATATGACCACACACCCTTCTTCCATTATTTTCATAGTGAGAAAGATATCATCATTCACAGTTATTGTTTTTCCATATAGGAATGTAAATAGTTCAACTTTGATAAGTTCCTTTTGATTTCTTTTCCCTGATTACCTTCTCAGGCATCTCTTGCTTCTTGGGTCTGGATGTCAAATTTTCTATTCAATTCTGGTTTTTTCCTCAAGAATGCTTGAAAGTCCTCTATTCCACTGAATGACCATATTTTCCCCTGAAACAAAACACTCAGTTTTGCTGGGTAGGTGACCCTTGGGTTCATTCCCAGTTCTTTTGCCCTCTGGAATATCATATTCCATGCCCTTTGTTCCCTCAGTGTAGAAGCTGCCAGGTCCTGGGCTATTCTGATTGTGTTTCCACAATATTGAAATTGTTTCTTCCTGGCTGCTTGTAGTATTTTCTCCTTGATCTGGGGATTCTGGAACCTGGCTATAATATTCCTGGGAGTTTTCTTTTTGGGATCTTTTTCAGGAGGTGATCTGTGGATTCTTTCAACCTCTATTTTGCCCTCTGGATCTAAAACATCAGGGCAGTTTTCCTTGAGAATTTCTTGAAGGGTGATTTCTAGGTTCTTTCTTTGATCATGGCTTTCAGGTAGTCCAATAATTTTTAAATTGTCTCTCCTGGATCTATTTTCCAGGTCAGTGGTTTTTCCCATGAGATATTTCACATTGCCTTCTAATCTTTCATTTGTTTGGATCTGCTTAACAGCATCTTGATTTCTCATAAAGTCATTAGCTTCCATTTGCTCCAGTCTAACTCTGAAGGAATGAATCTCCTCAGTGAACTTTTGAGATTCTTTTTCCATCTGGCAAATTCGACTTTTTAAGGCATTCTTCTCCTCATTGCCCTTTTGGGCCTCCTTTGCCATTTGAGTTAGTCTATTTTTTAAGGTGTTGTTTTCCTCAGTCAGGCTGTTGACCCTCATTTCATACTTTTCCTGCATCCTTCTCATTCCTCTTTCCAATTTTTCCTCCACTTCTCTTATTTGATTTTTAAAGTCCTTCTTAAGGCCCTCTATGGCCTGCAACCCGCTCATGTTTTCCCCTGGGGCTTTTGGAGCAGGACTTCTGACCTCACAGTCCTTTTCCTGCTCTATGCCCCCAAAATAGGAGTCTAGGGTTGCATTTTTCTGTTTCCTTTGCCTTGGCATGTTGCCACTTGATTACCTGACTTTTGGACTTGTTGCCACACTATGGCTTTAAGGCCAGATAGAGGAATTTTCGTCCCGAACGTGTGGGGGGCAACTTCCGTTTCTGGCAAGCTGTAAACCCACCCACAACTTCCACCCTAGATCACAATCCAGATCCAGGGAGGTTAAAGCAAGAGCGATTACCCCCCAAGACTGATCGCTGGATCTCCCTACAATTAATTGCAGGCCAGGAGCTGGAGCTGCCTCTGAAAACTACAAAATGGTGTGTCTCCTCAGTGTCTTCTAGCCCCTAGGGGAGGGAGCCAATGCATTCCCCCAAATACAGGTCCCAAAGTCCATAGGACACTAACCTCTTACTTTGTCCTAGGCATGTCTATGTTGATAATTCTGGAGTTGCCACAGCTCCTGGTGTTCTGGGGTTCCTCCAGCGGGCTGCTGGCCCTGCCGCCCTGGGGCTATAACCTCGGCTCATGCGGACCTGGGCTCGGCTCGGCTCCTGCGCTCTGCGTGTTGGGCACTGGGCTGTCCTCAGCAGGAGGTTAGCTTCTCTGTGTCGTTCTGTGGGTGCTGGGGCTCCAGAAGGTGTTCAGAGTCCCCTTTTACATAGTTTGGGGGGAATCTGGGGGCAGAGTGGCTTGGATGAGCTGTTTCTACTCCGCCATCTTGGCTCCGCCCCCGGTTAATATAATTCTTAAAAAAGAGAGACTAAATAGCTAGTATTAAAAATGAAAAGAGTGCATATAACACTAATGAAGATGAAATCAAAGTAATTATAAAGAGTTGTTTTCCCCAATTTATGCTAATAAATTTAACAATTTAAGTGAAATGGAAGAAAGTTTATAAAATACAAGTAGCCTAGATTAGCAAAATAAAAAATAAAATATCTAAATAGACATATTTTAGAAAAAGAAACTGAACAGGCCATAAATGAACTTCCTAAGAAAAAAAGCACCAGGACAGGATGGATTTATAAGTTCATTCTATCAAACATTTAAAGAGCAGCTAATTCTAATATTAAATAAATTGTTTGGAATAACAGGCAATGAAGGGTGGTCTACCAATCTCTTTTTATGAATCAAATATGATATTGATATCTAAGCCAGGATGAGTAAAAACGGAGAAAGAAAAATAATAGACCAATCTCATTAATGAACATGGATGCAAAAATCCTAAAGAAAATTTTAGCTAAGAGATTATAACAATATATCACAAAATTTGTACAGTGTGAACAAGTGAGATTTATACCAGGAATGCAGGGATGGTTCAACATAAGGAAAATTTTTAACATAATTTATTATATCAATAATAAAAGTAGCAAAATCATGTTATTATATCAGTAGATTTAGAAAAAGCTTTTGATAAAGCACAACATATTTGTATTTAAAGAAAAAAAAACTTGAAAGTGTAGGTATAAATAGATTTTTCCTTCAATTGATAAGAAGCATTTACTAAAACCATCAGCAAGTATTATTTGTAATACAGATAAACTAGAAGCTTTCCCAGTAATATCAGGTACAAAATAAGGATGCCCACTGTGATCGATATTATTTAATACTGTATTGGAAATCATAGCAATAAGAGAAGAGAAAAAACAGAAGGAATCAGAATAAGCAGTGAGGTAATAAAACGATTTCTTTCTGCAGACAATATGATGATATCTTAGAAAATCCTCAACCAACAGTTAATATCAGCATTCACATTATATACACACACATATACATATATACACATATACATATGCATATGTGTATATATATATATATATATACATACATAATCACCAACAAAATCACCTGCAAAAAGATATAGTAAGAGATACTCCATTTAAAATAACTAGAAAGAAAAAGAAACAGAAGGAATCAGAATAGGGAATGAGGTGATAAAATTCTTTCTTTTTGCAGATGGCATGATGATATCCTTGGAAAATCCTAAAGATTCAACTAAAAAGTTAGCTGAAACAATTTTAGCAAAGTAGCAGGATATAAAGCAAATCCATTTAAGAACAACTACCAGTGACTATGTCATTTTGACTATTAGAAATATCCAAATTAACTACAAAGGACCTATGAAGGAAGCTGCTATCTGCATCCAGAGAAATAATTAATAAATATAGTATGATTTTACATACATACATATACACACGTCTAATAGTAGCCATCTCTGGGTGAAGAAGAGGGAAAAAAAGAAAAAAATTACATGATTACTATGCACTTAAAAGGAAAAAGCAAGTTGGCATAATATATTTGCAATTTCATATGCAATCCTCTTTTTTCTACTCTGTTACTTTGTTTTATTCCTTAAATTCATAATAAAATTTAAAATTAGAAAATATTTTTTAAGAATAAACTCTGAGGGGTGGCTAGGTGGCACCGCAGTGAACAGAGCATCAGCCCTTAAGTCAGGAGAACCTGAGTTCAAATCTGGCCTCAGACACTTAACACTAGTTATGTGACCTTGGGCAAGTCACTTAACCCCAATTGCCCTGCAAAAAAATAAAAATAAAAAAACAAAACAAAAGAATAAACACTGTGATCTCAGATGTGATCCAGTAAGGACATGCTCCATCACGGGAGTTTTATGACTCCTTAAAGTCCTACATTTCTCAACTATGATAAGAGAAAATAAAATTCAGGAAGTGCTAGAAGGTTTCCCATCCCCAGGGTCATATACCAAAATGAGAATCTTAATCTTTGATTGTCTCCAAAAAAACTCTAACCTGTTTTAGGTGGAATGACTAGCTAGATGGTGGCTAGAATATTAGACTTGACAATCCCTTTGCAATTCTGCCCTAGTCAGACCTTAGTCAAAGTGCTGTATTCAATTACACCACATTTTAGGAAGGCCATTGACCAAATCATTGACAAAATGAAGCATATCTAGGGGTGGATAACTAAGATGATAAAAGTTATTTTATGATGTAAAGATGTGATCAAAACCACCCCATTGCATTTTGATCTTGATATCTTAACTAGACTTTAGATTAAATGTGAACAAGGTCTTCAAACTGGAGTGGCATTACAGAACAATCACATTCAGATAGGCATAGGAAACTTGGCCAGGGTCATTTATAAATTACCAAGTTATTTAGAACTATGTTTACTGGAGAAGTAGAAGCAAATACAACTGTCCAGCACATCCCTGAGAAACTGCCCCAGGAGAAAGGAGAAGCTTTGGGTCTCCCTGAAAAAACATCTCCAAAACTTTTGCTGAAGAAGGACTTAGCAATCTTTGGTTGGTCCCAAAGATTTTGAACTTCTCATCAGTGTCCCAGTATTATCCTCCAGAATGAGGAATATCCACATGGTGACTGGTGACAGTGTCTCCATCAGGACTCGAGGACAGAATGCACACAGATTCATCATGCTTAAGGGGATAATTTTTGAGCACTCTATGAATGGAAGAAAAGTATTTCCATCAACCAGGGGCTATGAATTACTCCTCTGCCACATATGTTAAGTGAGTTAAAACCCAATTGCCCCTAGATGTCATAAGTACTTGTGGTAAAATGTATTACAGACTTTTGGGGGGAAGTGGGATGGTTTTTACCAACTGTCCTTACTGCATCATCATAGTAAGTACATAAAAACTATTTACAGATGACTGACTAAATTTATTCTCAACTAAACATTTGTGGGGGGAAGGGGGAGTATAGTAATAGGACCTCAAGCTAATGGTACTATAAAATTACCTTTGTCCCCTCAGGATTGACGCTAGAATGCTGAGTGGGACATATAGCTTCCGTCCAGGACAAGAGACTTATTTATGAGAATGGAAGTTAAGACAAGATTCTAGGAGCTTACTTAGGTTATAATAAAAAAGGAACAGAACATGTTCAACAGTAGAGGAGATAACTATCTCAAGAGCAAAGATAGGATTTATCAATTAACAAGCACTTATTAAATGCATACAATGTGTCAGGCATTGTGGAAATAAAAAATTGAAAGTCCCTGTCCATCACAGAGCTTTGACACTTCTAGGGGCCTATATTTATTCCGCTTTGCTCCACTAAAGAAAAAAATAGGATTGATAAATGATTGTGACATAGAAGCAAAAGATAATCTCTTCCATCTTATCCTTACATATGTGACACACTTTGGAAGTGATTCATGATGTATTGGCCCTCCCTCCTGGCCAGTAAGGGGTATATAATGATGGCTTTATGGGCTCCAGAAGGCCAGTGGGAGGCCCTTCTCATCCCCCCAAAACTACCCCAGGGTATAGCCCATTAGCTTATGACCTGCCAGGCAAATTTGTGTCCCAGGTGAAGTTGAATCTTTTCTGTGTCTTTCTCATAAAACCCTGTGATATATTGAAAAGCATCTGACAATTCCCCCTTTCTAAGTACTCAAGAAGTGGTACTAATGGAGGTCAGAGCCAAGATGGTGGAGTAGAAACAGGTCATCCAAGCCACTCTGCCCCCACATTCCCCCCAAACTATGTAAAAGGGGACTCTGAACAAATTCTGGAGCCCCAGCACCCACAGAACGACACAGAGAAGCTAAACTCCCGCTGAGGACAGCCCAGCAGCCCTGCAGGAAGGACCAGCGCAGAGGTCTGGGACCTGGCAGCGTGCAGAGCGCAGGAGCCGAGCCGAGCCGAGCCCAGGTCCGCATGAGCCGAGGTTTTAGCCCCAGGGCAGCAGGGCCAGCAGCCCGCTGGAAGAACCCCAGAACACCAGGAGCTGTGGCGACTCCAGAATTATCAACATAGACTTGCCTGGGACAAAGTAAGAGGTTAGTGTCCTATGGACTTTGGGACTGGTATTAGGGAATGCGTCGGCTCCCTCCCCTGGGGGCTAGAAGCCGCTGAGGACAAATGCCATTTTGTAGTTTTCAGAGGCAGTTCCCGCTCCCAGCCTGCAAATTTGTAGGGAGATCCAGCGATCAGTCTTGGGGGGTAATCGCTCTTGCTTTAACCTCCCTGGATCTGGATTGTGATCTAGGGTGGAAGTTGTGGGTGGGTTTACAGCTTGCCAGAAACGGAAGTTGCCCCCCACACGTTCGGGACGAAAATTCCTCTAGCTGGCCTTAAAGCCATAGTGTGGCAACAAGCCCAAAAGTCAAGCAATTAAGTGGCAACATGCCAAGGCAAAGGAAACAGAAAAATGCAACCCTAGACTCCTATTTTGGGGGCATAGAGCAGGAAAAGGACTGTGAGGTCAGAAGTCCTGCTCCAAAAGCCCCAGGGGAAAACATGAGCGGGTTGCAGGCCATAGAGGACCTTAAGAAGGACTTTAAAAATCAAATAAGAGAAGTGGAGGAAAAATTGGAAAGAGAAATGAGAAGGATGCAGGAAAAGTATGAAATGAGGGTCAACAGCCTGACTGAGGAAAACAACACCTTAGAAAATAGACTAACTCAAATGGCAAAGGAGGCCCAAAAGGGCAATGAGGAGAAGAATGCCTTAAAAAGTCGAATTTGCCAGATGGAAAAAGAATCTCAAAAGTTCACTGAGGAGATTCATTCCTTCAGAGTTAGACTGGAGCAAATGGAAGCTAATGACTTTATGAGAAATCAAGATGCTGTTAAGCAGATCCAAACAAATGAAAGATTAGAAGGCAATGTGAAATATCTCATGGGAAAAACCACTGACCTGGAAAATAGATCCAGGAGAGACAATTTAAAAATTATTGGACTACCTGAAAGCCATGATCAAAGAAAGAACCTAGAAATCACCCTTCAAGAAATTCTCAAGGAAAACTGCCCTGATGTTTTAGATCCAGAGGGCAAAATAGAGGTTGAAAGAATCCACAGATCACCTCCTGAAAAAGATCCCAAAAAGAAAACTCCCAGGAATATTATAGCCAGGTTCCAGAATCCCCAGATCAAGGAGAAAATACTACAGGCAGCCAGGAAGAAACAATTTCAATATTGTGGAAACACAATCAGAATAGCCCAGGACCTGGCAGCTTCTACACTGAGGGATCGAAGGGCATGGAATATGATATTCCAGAGGGCAAAGAACTGGGAATGAACCCAAGGGTCACCTACCCAGCAAAACTGAGTATTTTGTTTCAGGGGAAAATATGGTCATTCAGTGGAATAGAGGACTTTCAAGCATTCTTGAGGAAAAAACCAGAATTGAATAGAAAATTTGACATCCAGACACAAGAAGTAAGAGATGCCTGAGAAGGTAATCAGGGAAAAGAAATCAAAAGGAACTTATCAAAGTTGAACTATTTACATTCCTATATGGAAAAGCAATAACTGTGACTGATGATATCTTTCTCACTATGAAAATAATGGAAGAAGGGGGTGTGGTCATATGAATACATATGTGAATGTGTGTGTATATGGTTACAGTTATATATGGATAGAGGGCATAGGTTGAATTTGTTGGGAAGGGAGAATACTCAAGGGATGAAATTATGAGGTGAGAGAGGAAAGTGGCAAGAGGAGATGGGGAGAGACAGGGTAGGGTAAACTATCTCATGTAGAAGAAGCAAGGGGAAGTGGTTGCAAAGGAGGGGGAGAATAAGGAAGGCTAAAAAGGCAAAACCACATTCACATTGAATTTGGTTCAGGGAGAAAATGACATACATACTAAATGGGATATCTCAACCTGCAGCAGGATAGGGGGAAGGGGGATGAGAGGAGGGATGATGGATGGGAGGGCATCCTTGGGGTGAGGGGAGGTTGGAAGTACCCACTATAGAAGAGGGACAGGATCATGTAGGGAATGGACCAGGTGGGGGGTGGGATGAGTGGGAGGGAATTATAAGCAGCCTTGTACAATATATCTACTATGATAATGTTTTGCATAGCTAGACATGTACAACATATACTGAATTACTTATCTCCCAAGAGGGAATGGGTGACAAGGGATGAAGGAAATGGATCTGAAATTTGAGGTCGTAACATTAAATGTTTCAAATACATATAAATACTATTATTAATACTCTTTTACTTGTAATAGGGAGATAAGATGTGCAGGCATTGGGATGCAAACACTCACCTTCCTTTAATGGAAAAGTCGATGGGGGTATGGGAGAAGGTATGGGAGAGAGCAGATTGGAGGAAGCGATATCTTGTGGGATTACTGTTCTGGGAGGTTGGGTAGGGGAATAATGGGGGGAAAATGATTGTAACTCAAAATCTGGCGGAAATGAATGATGTAAAACAGAAGTTAATAAAGCATTTGTTTAAAAAAAAAAAAGAAGTGGTACTAACTACACAGAGTAAGAGTAATAGCAATAGTGGTTTTCTTTGCACTTCAGACCAGTTGAGAAGGAAATACATCATCCACCTTGAGAGAGACCACTGAGAAGCAATCATTTATTAAGCATGTACCAGGTAGCTGGCACTGTGCTAAGCACTTTATAAATATGATCTCAATTGCACCTCACAACAACCCTGAGAAGCAGGTGCTATTATTATCCCCATTTTAAAGGAAACTGAGGCAAAAAAAGGTTAAGTGACTTGCACAGGGTCACACAGCAAGTAAGACTGAGACCAAATTTGGACTCAGGTCTTGCGGACTGCTTTCCCAGTAAGCCATCCACTTTGCCACCTAACTGCCTCTTGGGTGTTGACTATGCTATAGTCAATGTATATAAAATGTAAAATAGCCGATGGCAAGTGTTGTTGAAAATTACTCAAAGTTCATGTCCTAGACTCTCAGTTATCTGCAATTTTTTTTCTATGATTCTTTGTTGCTTAATATTCTCTTTCCTATGGCATTAAAAATACTTGTTTCATTTCCTGTTCATGTTTGCACTCTGGGTACTTTTTTTAACTCTTTCCTAGTGAGGAAGACCCTCTAAAGTGGCCTTTATATAGAACTGTTCCATAAGAATGGGGTAGGGAGGGTGCAAAATTGATGGATTCTTAGTTCTCTTATTAGAAGAGAGAGTTAACTCCAGCTTAATGAACCTTTAGTAAACAGACATCGACAAAGGTTATCTGGCCTTGTGTCTTCTGTCCAGCAGTGTATAGTTAGCCTCTGTGCTAGACAAAAATAAGTCGAGCAACTCACAGTGTAACATATCCCACAGTGCCTTACAAGTAGTAGGAATTTAATCAATACTAAATTGAAATAAAGTTAGAACGGAAATCAGAGATTATCTCGTCCAGCCCCCTGTTTTAGATCAAGCAAATGAGTGCTTATTAAGTAGTTACAATAAGCTAGGCCAAGTGCTAGACGAGAATACAAAGACCAAAACAAACATACAAAACAACCCAGGTCTTCAAAGAACTTAGAATCTATTGGGGAAATACCGGGTTCAAACTGGAATAAAAACAAAGCATACGCCAAGTAAGGTAATTTAGGGCAGGGGCACTGCTAATTGCTTACACTTGACCTGAATTTGAAAGATAACTGAATTGTAAGATGTGTAAATGAGGAAGTCTAGCAAGAATGAGGAGGCTTTCTTTACTACTGCAGCCACTACAGTACTATCCAACTCTAAGTGTCTATGATCCTATGAAAACCATAAGACTGAATTCCAAGCATTGAAATATCACTATTACAGTGTCTGTTCAATACCAAAACAAACTGATTGGCTTAGTGTTTTGAGGACAAATACTTTGCCTCAACAAAACCCATGCATCTAATTATACCAATGATTGCTTTCTGTGAAGAAAATTTATGTCTTGAAGGTAAACCTCAGTAACACTCACTGTATTTTGTAAAAGTAACAAGATTGAAAATGAGCTGCCATTTTGGAAGCATCCCTAGGCTACAATGAGATCAGATGGAGAAAACCAGTAAAAATAAAATAAATTTCTTAGCATGCAAATAAAATTAACTGAGAATCCCACAGGCTTAAATATAACAATTCTATACATAAAACACAATTAACTTTATATTAGCACAAAAACAAACCAGCAGAGAATTTAAGGTTTACCAAAATATTTCTTCATCATTATCCCATCATAAGTAAACTTACATCAAAGCAAGCAAAAAAGACAAATCTACAATAAAAATACGGAAATGAAGGGGAAAACAAATATATTAAAGCAGGTTGCCACATATAACCTGACAGATGAAAATGCATTACCTCTCCTCTGAAATCTATGCTTTTTCCAAGCATTAACTTTAAGTCAGTCTTGGAGGAAGAAAAGTTCTATAAAGCAGAGAAATCCAGGAAGAAAAGCCCACCCAGCTGGTAAGACTTAAGCTCTAGCCTGCAGCACTGACTTTTATACTGCCTACTCTTAAGTCCACAGGTGAGCCAATATTCCTCTGGGCCCACTATGGGAAATTCTTCTCACAGCCCTCTTAGTCCTAAAGTTTAACAAAGAGGTAGAGTTCAGCTAATTAGGGCCCTCCTCCTTTCTCAGTTCTAGTGGGGGTGGAGTGGGGAATTAAATCTATCTTTACTCCTAGTTATCAAACGATGAGTTTGTACCCCTCTAATAGCTCCCAGACTGCTGAAAGAATTGAAAAACAATACAATGAGAAATCCTTTGAAGCTCAGATAATATTTTAAATACTCAAACTAGTTACCTTAAATAATAGCTTTCCAATTATACATATATGATATGCAAACATATATCTAATATAGATATTTTATAAAGCTTGCGTTGCATTGATTTACTAAGTAAGATGTCTAAAGAATAGAAATCAGAAAAGAACTTAATGCTTGGGTAAAGCAATCAGGTTTACTTGGGAGGCAGTGGAATACTGCAGAAAAAATACTGTGTCTGGAGCCTGATGACCTGTATTCAAATCCCATTTCTGATGCCTGGTGCCTGAGTAACCTTAGGTAAGCCACTTCCTTCGGTAGGCCTCAACTACAACTTAAGGGAAAGAAAAAAAGAAATATTTATAAAGTATCTACTAGATGCTAAGCACTTTACAAATATTATTTCATTTGCTTTTCACAACCCTGAGAGGTAAGTTCTGTCATTATCTGCATTTTACCATTAAGAAAACTGAGACAGAGGCGGCTAGGTGTCGAAGTGAGTAGAGCGTTGGTTGGCCCTGGAGTCAGAAGGACCTGAGTTCGGATCCTGCCTCAGACACTTAACGCACACACAAACAAAAACCTAGCTGTGTGACCTTGGGCAAGTTACTTAACCCCAACTGCCCTCCAAAAAGCAAAAACAAAACAAACAAACAAAAAAAAACCTGAGACAAAGGTTAAGATGGAACCTCAAAGATCATGTGGTCCAATTTCTATATTTTATAGAACCAGTTCTAAATCCACCTAAGTGCTCTATTACCAGCTCACACCTCTCTATCTCACCCATAGCAATTGAATGAAAAATTTTGACAAATGCTTTGCTAAAATCTAGGTAAACTAACAAAAAAAAACAACAAAACTAAGATAGCCAAAAAATAGCAGGTTGGTATATGCAGGCCCTGGTTCTCTAGAGGAAAGTCTGATGGGCACTCACATGTATCAGAGAATCATTTGGCTCCTGGAAAAATGGTAACCTCATGGTACAGAAAATGAAAGTAGATAAAGGCAGAATTGAAGAAGAATGGAGTTCTTGGGGCAACATGGGAGTTAAAAAGATTATAAATACCAACAATGAAGATAGCAGTGAAAGAATAAAAGAGGTTTTCCTGGGTAAGTAAAAAATTTATGGTCATGGGGATTCTTAGACAAGTAAGAGTGACAGGACCAAGTACACATTGGACAAAAGAGGAGAATTTTCTGGACAATAATTTTGTGGACCAAATAGAAGAGTTCTAGGACGAAGCATTAATAGCAGGTGTGGAGCAACATGAGAGAGAACTGTTTAAGAAAAGCAAATATAAATCTTGTCTCCTAGTACCATTGAGTTTTACAGATTGTGAGGGTTCAAAGGAAACAGAGTCAACCCAATCCCAAGCGTTTTCCCTTTTGGAGGGTTTAGGGGAGTGGCACTAAATAATACAATAAATTTAAAAGACTATCTAGGTCCTTGGGTGAGGCCAATGAGTGAGAAAAGGAGAGATGGGGGGCAGGGGGGGGGAAGGTTGCCATTTATAGGTTTGGATATGAAACTCTGGGTTTTGGCAAGGTGAAATAAAATTCCATCATTAGTGAAATAAAATTTAAACTATATCTAAAATATTCCCCTATGTTTGTCTAGCTACCTGTCTTTTAGCCTTTACAACCCTAAGAGATAGGTACAAAAAGTTAAATTATCTTCATTTTATAGATAAGGAAACAGGTTCAGAGAATTTTAGTAACTTGACCATAGTCACATATATAGTAACTATTTAGGGTCAAGACACAAATTCCAGGTTCCTGTTGACTTCAAGCCTGTATTCTTACCAATATACCACCTAACCCTAAATCTGTCTTAGGAAGTAGTGTTTTATACAGGGACCAGCCGGGGAACTCTTCTGGGGCATATATGGGTAAAGAATTTTTCAAGGTTATCATTGGCCCACTGATTTATCTTCTTAAAGCCAGAGTCAAAAACACTGCAATAGGGTGCTTAAGAAACTGAGAATTTAGTTGGAAATTTCTCTCTGCTTAGGAAGATTATTTATTCTCACCTGAATGAAAAAGTTAATAGAATACAGAATTCTCAGGTGATTACTATACCAGCTGTCATCATAATTTCCAAAAGGTGTCAGAGTACCTTTAGAAAGTGTTTGTTTTTCAGGCATCCAATTATGTTGTTGGAAAGACTCTAGACTGGTACAAACTTTTCAGAGAACAATTTAGCAATATGCAGTAAGTCACAAAACTCATCATAATGTATTGACCCAGCCAATGATTGCTAAAGAGAATAACAAGGAGGGGAGGGAGAGAAGACTCCTCTATTCAAAAATATTCCAGATTGCTTGATTTGCTGTTCAAATTAAATAATGTAGGTTAAGTACCCTAAAACACTACACAAATTGTCATCATCATCATCATTGTTAAGCAAAAAGAAATTGAAGCAAATTTTATGTCCAATTATTAGAGGATGACTGAATAAATATGGATACATTAATGAAATGGAGTATTATGTTGCCATAAAATGATAAATAGAACCAACACAAGGAAATGTGGGAAACCTTGTATAATATATAATGTAATGTAATGTAATATAATATAATATAAAGCAGGTTCAGCAAAATTAACTGTATTCACATGAACTCCAATAGTAAGAAAAATGGGGGGAAGGGAATATCTAAAGCAACCAAATTTAGGTCAAAGTTAGGTTATAACACAGAGGAAGAATATTTTCTCTTGTCCTGTTGTTTGATGATCTGTTTAGTTCAACTTTGTTAAAATGTACAGGTTAAGGAGCAGAATGTGGGATATGTTGTTAGAGATAATATAATGTTAGATTATTTTTGTTTCACTGCTGTGGTTGTTTTTTCCTATTATAATGATTAAAGAAGATATATCATTGAGGAACTGCTGCTAGGCTTACAGAAAGGCTTCAGTACTGTCAATTCTACTAAATACCATTGTAAACTCTACTTTGGAGCCCCAACTTGGAAGCAAACTGGGTTCTGTACTGGAAGACCCTGGTCTTAAATGAGAAGGCTTCTAGGCTTCTTTTTGCTACACTCCGTGCTTCATTCCACACCTGCCTTGGAGCCCTGGGGAGAAATGTTCTTATTGGTAAAGGTAGAGCTTTTTTCTCAGGTTTCCCCAAAATGGTGGGGTAGAAAGACATTCAATGTCCAATATGAGTTAGGTAAGGAAGAGGCTTTTTTTTACATATAGAGAAAAGGAATATTAAACACAGAATACTCAGAAGCAAGCATTTGACAAATTTAAAATAGAAGTCACTAACTCATAACTATTATTACAATCTTTTAGAAGGCTGATACTTTACACTCATCAGAAAGCAGTCTGCCGGGACTGCTGATTATGCATTTAAGTTTCATCTTTGTTCTGTACTGGCCAAAGGATTCCAAGTACGTGCCTACCTATAAAATAGTCAGACTGGGGCCAATAGCTTGTCACAGTGGCCATCCTCTCCAAGAAGACTAGAAGGGCTGCCAGGGATTCCTCCCCACCACCATTCAGCTCTGACCTGAAGGGGCAAAGGACTTCCAGACATCTGTACACATCCATCTCAGCACTGATATTCATTCACCTAAGATCAGGAAAGGGGCATAAAATGGAAAAGGTACACAGGGTTCAGGTGTAAAATGACCAAATTAAGACCTCTGATCTAGCTGCCACATGGGTAAGAGTCACTATGATGCTAAGGAAAAGGGCCATCCTTTACTCATTCCTTTGTAGAAGTCACATGACACCACCTGGAGGATTCAAAGGAAAAGACAGCCAGCTGGAAATTGCCACTCCTCTTAACTGTTATAGAATTCCTCCAACCCATCTGTTGCTATTGTGGGTTAGGGCCAGGACTAAGAGATCATTCAAAATATACCATATCATACCAAAATGGTAATTATCAAAATTGTAATTCATTTCAGTCTGGATAATCAAACGACCAGAAGTAACAGGAGAATTAATCATATCCAATATACCTAGAGGCTGAGTTATATATACATTTTACTGGAATCAGGCAAGAGAATATCTATATGGGCTCGGTACAGCTCATGTTATATGTATATAAGTAAAATGATCAGTATAATATATTTGGTTTTATATCATATTGGAATGCTTATTTGGTTGCTCAGTTTATATATTTATTTTATTAGATTTTATAATAAAAAGTTAAGGGTTCCAGGTTTTGTTGGGTTTTTGTGTCTTTTTTTGGGGGGGTAGGGTCCAATACCTGTTTAGAGTCCTAAGTGTTTTGGAGGCTTCAGGTACTCAAAGAAATTGTTTCCTAGATGCTCCAGAACTGAGAATTAGATATGAAAACACAACAGTAAGCATTAGAGATGTCAAAATTTGGGGAGTTTCCCCCCTAGTTTGACCATTCACAGAACTGAACAGATTTTTGTTGAACGGATCCTAACACAGAAAATCTAGAATAATTCTTTGGGTCAAACTCCACAGTCAATTAAGCCAAAGAAGTAATTTGGGGGCACGTAGGTGGCACAGTGAATAGAGCACCTGCCCTGAAGTCAGGAGGACCTGAGTTCAAATGCGGCCTCAGACACTAAACACTTACTAGCCAAGTGACCTTGGGCAAGTCACTTAACCCCAATTGCCCTGCCTTCCCCCCTCCAAAAAAAAGTTAAAAAAAACAAAACAAAACAAAACAAACAAACAATTCTGGAGTGGGCCGGGACAAGGATCCGAGCCAGCAGCTGAGCAGAGGTGCTGGCAAGATGGGCGGGGAGCAGGAAGAAGAGCGCTTTGACCACATGTTGCTGGCCATGGCCCAGCAGCATGAGAGTGGCGTGCAGGAGCTTGTCAACACCTTCTTCAGCTTTCTGCGACAAAAAACAGACTTCTTCACTGGTGTCGAGGAGGGGATGGCAGAGCAGCTCATCAATGAGACATTCTGCCACCACAACCAGCAGGCCCAGAAGGGGCGTCAGAGAAGCAGGCAACGCAGGAAGCTGAAAGGCGAAAAAAGGCTGAGCTCGCAGCTCCACTGGCCCGTGAGAACCCACTGGAGGCCTCTGGGCCCCAGATCAAGCAGCTGATGGACAAGGAGGCTGAGAGGCTCCAACTGGAGATCGACCAGCAAAGGGTGAGGAAAACAATGAGAAGGGGGATGGACCAGTTCAGTCCTTGAACAACTCCAACTCAGTGCTGAAACAGGAGGCCGATGATGATGATGATGAGGAGGAGGAGGAGGAGGAGGAGGAGGAGGAGGAGGAGGAGGAGGAAGACGAGGAGAAGAAAGATGAAAAGGACAAAGGGAAACTGACACCTAACGCTGGCAATGGAGCCGACTTCCCCCACTACCGGTGGACATTGACCCTGGCTGAGTTGGATCTGGCCCTGCCCTTCACTGTGAGCTTCTGGCTGAAGGGCAAGGACATGGCGTGGACATCTGCAGGTGGGGCTGAAGGGGCAGCCCCCACTCACTGCTGGTGAGCTCCGCAATGAGGTCAAGGTGGAGGAGAGCTCTTGGCTCATTGAGGATGGCAAGGTGGTGAAGGTGCACCTGGAAAAGATCAACACGATGGAGTGGTGGGGCCGCCTGGTATCCAGTGACCCTGAGATCAACACTAAGATCAACCCAGAGAATTCTAAGCTGTCCAGCCTCAACAGTGAGACCCCAAGTATGGTGGAGAAGATGATGTATGACCAGAAGCAGAAATCCATGGGCCTGCCAACCTCAGAGGAACAGAAGAAGCAGGAGATTCTGAGAAAGTTTATGGAACAGCTTCCAGAAATGGACTTTTCCAAAGCCAAATTCAACTAGCGCCTTGGCACCCCCAGCCTTCTTTCCTTTGGGATTCTAGGCCCCTTCTCCCCCTTGCCTGACTTCTTTGGACACCTTCTCCCCTGGAGGAAGGATTGTAATGCAGGAATACACACAGGCCCCCTGGGCCCAGGGTGGGCCTTCAGCCCCAGAGGCAGCTCCCAGGATTTCCTGGAGCCTCCAAGGCAGGAGGAGAAAGAAGCCTGTAATCCCCACTATGCCTGTTACAGAAGTAAAGGAATGTTTGACCCTTAAAAAAAAATTCTGAAATTTCACAACAAAATTGGCAGAGATTACAAAATAATATTGGAGAGGCTGTGGAAACTCAGGCCCATTAATTCACTGTTGGTGAAGATTTTAATTAGAACAGCAGTTCTAGAAAGCAATTTGAAATTACACTTTAAAACAAAAGTAACTAAGATACTTATGTCCTTTGATCCAAAGATCCCAATATACCCTAAGAAACTCAAAGATAAACAGAAGTCACCTATAATATATTATTATTGTATATTAATTATTAATTAATATATTAGTATATTACATATTAATATATCACACCAAAATATTTATAACATCACTTTTGGTGATAGTAAATAATACTAAATTTGGGAATCTGTAAATAAAGTGAATATGATGAATATTAATGAGATGTAATGTTATGAAAAGCAACATAGAGTATAGAAAGAACATTGAACTGAAGTCAGGAAAACTGGTGTTCAAAGCCCATCTCAGACTGACTGTGTGACCCTGGGTTGTCAATTAACCACAATGGGCCTTAGTTTTTCCATCTGTTAACTGAAGCAATTTGATTAATAGTCTCTAAGATTCCTTCCAGTTCTAAATCTCTGATCCAATGAATATTTAAAGAATCATGAGAAAAGTTTATATGAGGTAATGCTGAGAGAATAAGCAGAACCAGGAAGACATTTACACTTATTATAATAATGAAAATAAAATTAAAATAAAGCAAACCCAATATTGTATAATTATAACAACCAGGTTTTGTCCTGGACAAGAGTTGTCAAAATGCCCCTACTTTCGGGTGGCTAGGTGGCACAGTGAATAGAGCGCCGGCCCTGGAGTCAGAAGGACCTGAGTTCGGAGCCCACCTCAGACACTTAATCCACACAAACAAAAACCTAGCCTTGTAACCTTGGGCAAGTTACTTAACCCCAATTGCCCTAAAGGGGCGGCTAGGTGGCACAGTGAGTAAGAGCGCCAGCCTCGGAGTTGGGATGACCCGAGATCAGATCCGACCTCAGAAAATGAGCACCCACGCATAAATAATGACTAGCCGTGTAACCTTGAGCAAGTTACTTAACCCCAATTGCTTAAAAAAAAAATGCCCCTACTTCCTTTCATTGTAGGGAAGGGGGACTGGTTTGTAGAATATTGTATAGATATGTTGGCTAGTTTGGTTGAACTGCTTTTCTTTTCTATTTTTTTGTAGAATGTTGCTACAAGGGTTGACTCACTGGGTAAAGAGTTAGGGATGGACTTAGTCATAAATTAATGAGATATAAAACAGAGAATAAAACTAAAATGATCAAATCATGGGAAGTAACTAAACTCTGCTTTGTTGAGTACAAGGTAAATATAAATTAATAGTAAGATATAGGGGCAGCTAGGTGGCAGAGTAAGAGCGCTGACCTCGGAGTTAGGATGACCCGGGATCAAATCCAGCCTCAGAAAATGAGCACCCACACATAAATAATGACTAGCCGTGTAACCTTGAGCAAGTTACTTAACCCCAATTGCTTTAAAGAAAAAAAAATAATATGATATAATTGTCAAAAAAAATAATAGCTTGTGCTGCTTTGGGTTTCATTCCTAGTGTGGTATTAAACCTCTTATTCTGGACACTATATTAGTAACTTTTCACTGTTCAGTCCATGACCAAAATACTATGTCTGGTTCTAAGTACCATATTTGTAGAGGTTACTGACAAACTGGGGTTCATCTGAAGAGTGGTGAGGTTTTGGATAGCTATCTCATACACAGAATTTTTAAAGGAACTGGTCATATTTATACTGGAGAAAAGAAAACTAAGGGGAGGCATGATAGCTATTTTAAAATAGCTGTAGAGATGCAATATTTAAAAAAGGGAAGATATATTTCATTTTTAACTTCAGAAGGCAGAATTTGGACCAAAATGTGGAAGTTGTAGGTAGAGAGATTTCAATTCAATTTAAGAAAAACTTTCTAACAAATAGAATTGTCAATGATGTAAAGTTCTACTTTATGAAATAGTAAGTTACCCACAAAGTTAGATGACCTTCCATCAGAAAGACCAGGAAAGAAATTCTTTTAATTGGTGGGAGACTGGCACAGTTGCCTTCTAAGGTTTCTTCTCAGCTTTTGGATTTCATGTTTACTACAGCTGTGACTACAAAACAGAGGATCTATTTCCCAGTCATTCAGATGTTTATTACTGAGTTGCCCTCCATGAAATCAGATTAAAACTGAAAGCCAACCTTAACATTTAACTATGTTCAAATGAGCTGGATACTTCTTTTGATTTTTTTTTTTTGGTTGTGATAAAACAGAAGGGTGAGATCATCATAATTACTAAGACTAGACATAATGAATTCACCTCTTTTATTCATCTGTATCTTTACATTAGATTTGCCCTAATTGGAAAATAATTCAAATAATAATGCATGTCCTACCTATATTCAAAGGAGAATTGAAATTGCTTAGTACCAGTCAGACTTGAGACGTACTGACAAATCCAATTTGATGTGGATCAAATTGGAAGGGAATTCCCTGAAGTAAAACCAATACCCAGCCAAAAAGAAAATCTAAAGGACAAATATATTTTCTTTTTGATATCTAAGACTATAAGATTTGAACTTTGGTTTCATGAACATTTAAAGTTATTTCAACAGACTGCCTATTTAACAAACAACAAACCAGGTTCTCTCAGCATATTATACACTTCTGAGTATTATATTGATTTTTGTCAACCCAGAGTAGTCATTTATGGTTCATCTTGGAATGTCTCCCATAGAATATCCCAGGGATCTATGTTTGTAACTAGACCATTAAACACTTTTAACAGTGGCTTGAATAAAGATATGGATAACTTGCTAATATTTGCAGATTACATAAAACTGGGAGGGATACTAATACATTGGAGACCACTTCAAAAATATCTTGATCAGTTAGGGCATTGGGCCAAATTAAATGTGATGAAAGTGAATAGGCATGAATGTAAAGATACACTTAAAGAATCAATTTCCAAATTTTGGTTCAAGTTCTGCTCTCTGAAGCTACCAAAAATGAGATATGCCTTCCTTTTTTATATTTCAATTTTACAGCAAAGTCATCGTGGCTCCCTTTAGTTTTCAGGATAAACATCACTGGTTTCTTTGACCATTCCTAAGTATGATTAGACAGCCATGGTTCTGGAAAAAGTTCTGGGAATTTTAGGAGCCTGCAAGCTCACAATGAGCCAGTGTGCTTCTATGCTACCTAATACTGAATTATAAGAATAATACCTAAAATATAAAGATTATAGCCTTGCTTTACTTTGCCTTGGCCAGATCACTTCTAAAATATTATTTTCAGTTTGGGTTATCCTATATAAGAAAGATCACCAATAAGTTACAGAGTGCACTGAGGGAGATCTCTACTTCATGTTTGCTGACTGTCATTTGAAAGAATTGGGCATGTTTAGTCTGGAAAACAACAGACTTATGGGGACAAGTTATTGGAAAACTATCATGTGGAAAAGGGATTAGCCTGAACTGCTTGACTCTAGATAGCACAACTAGGGTAATAGGTAGAATTTTCAAAGATACAAATATTAGCCTGGTAAGGGAAGAAAATATCAAAACTGAATGAGCTACCTTAGAGTTCCTTTTCACTGATGAGATCTTCAGGCAAAGGCTGATGGCCACTCATTCTGGAGAAGATAATTTTTTTAATTATGGGCTGATCTCGGGGCGGCTAGGTGGCGCAGTCAGTAAGAGTGCCAGCCTCGGAGTTGGGATGACCTGAGATCAGATCCGGCCTCAGAAAATGAGCACCCACGTATAAACAATGACTAGCCGTGTAACCTTGAGCAAGTTACTTAACCCCAATTGCTTTAAAAAAAAAAAATTATGGGCTGATCTAGATGGACTTTGAGGCTCTTTCCACTACTCATATTTAGGTTAAATTCGGTGCATTGGGTAGCAATTTATCAAGTAATATTCAATTGAATTTTTTTTAAATGCATTCCACAAAGAGAACTATCTTCCAGGGGAAAGCTCTTTCCTGAGATTATGGTAGCATCAATATGTTACACTGAAAATATTTGAACTGATTTTTTTCCTCAACTATGCATCATATTTGAAGAATAGTTTTGTCTGAATATCTACGTAGAGATTATACGTTATACATTGTCACAACACAGGAAATAATAGCTGTCTCATCACTTTGAAACATTAATCATCTAGATAACGAGATTTACAGAAAGAAAATGTCATTGGAAGCCATATTTTTAAATATACACACACACACACACACACACACACACACACATATATATATATTTGTCTTCATTGGACAATTTAGTATGTCACAAAAGGGAGGAAAGGTATAGGATGATGGCTAGTGTAGATGGATAGATCAAAAGAGGGGTTGTTTTAAGGATGAAGAAGACATGAACATGTTTGTAGGCAGTGGGGAAGCATCCAGTAGACAGAAAGTGTTTGAAGATTAGTGAAACTCTATAGAAGGAGGAGGGGGCAGGGAGAATTTATTGGAAAAGATGGGATGGAATAGAATAATTTGTGCATGTAAGTGGGTTGTCTTGTCAAGAAGAAAGGCCATCTCTCTAGAGGAAACTGGGATGAAGGAGGAGATATTGGCAGAAAGTGTCCTGGTGATGAAAGATGAACATTAGAGAAGAAAAGGAAGGTGTCTTCAACCTCGTTTCTTTTTTCAGTCAAATATAAGATGGTATTTTCAGTTGAAAGGTTGGGGAAAGGGAGCTATAGAGGGTTTGAGAAAGGGTGAAACAGTCTGGAAAACATACTGTGGAGAGTGAAGTAGTGAAATCATTAGGGAAGTATAAAAGAATTGCCTTTCCATGGTGAGGGTCATGTTGAGATTATGTAACATAAGCCTGTAGTGTATCCAGTCAGCATGGTTTTGCAATTGTCTCTAGTTTCATTCAACAGCTTGTGAGTAGGAGTGAAGGCAGGAGAGAACAGGAGTTCTCTAATGCTGAAGTTTCACAGGGAAAGACCCTTGATAGAATAAAAGGGCAAGGGATTAGAGAGAAGAGGACATTCAGAGTTGAACTGGTTCACCAAGGGGCCAAAAATGGGTAAGGGAGGAGAGTATAACTAGAGTAGGGGCATTGGCATAGGAATTAATAGAGGCAGTGAAGAGACTGGCAGTCAAGATGAGGATGAAGAATAGTGTTTAGAGGTATGAGGGGGAATTGCTAGCATAACAATAGACTATGATTAGACAAAGTAATTTGAGCCAATGAACATGGTGTGGTATATTTATGGGTTATGTCAAGATCAAGAGTATGACCATCTCTGTGTATAGGTGTGGTAGGATGGAGGAGTATATCATTGCAAATGAGCAAATTAAAGAATTGAGAAGTTAGGACATTTGAGGGAGTAGCAATATGTATATTGAAGAATTCCCCTAGCCAGGGGGTAGGAGCTGAGGAGAAGATAAAGACTGTGAGTCAGGTTATAAACTCTGTTAAGGAAGTAAGAAGAGTGCCCTGACAGTCTATAAATAACAGCTACCAGATTTCACCTGGGAGATAAATATCAGTTAAATGAACCTGAAAGGAAGAGAGGTCACTGAATGATCTCAGTAGAAGGTGATCTGAAAGTGTAATTGGTTGGGGGGTGGGGGAGAGAGAGAAGGCAAATAGTAATCCAACTCTCCTACTAGGACTAGTGACTGGGGAGTAGACAGGGCATATGAATGAAAGTTCAACCAGTGCTGGAAAGGGTAGCCAGGGAAGCTGTGTCTTTAGGAGGGAAACATGTCTCAGTGAGTGTGAGAAAATGGGGAGAGCAAGAAAGGAAAAGGTTTAAGAAAAATCCAGTTTATTATGTAGGGAACAGGCTTACCAGAGAACACCATGGAAGTGACTTTAGAATGGGAGGTTGGTGGAAAGGAGGGTAAGGTTGATGGGACTAAAAATAAGGGACAGCTCAGTGAAACATGGAGAATGGGATTTGAACAAAGGCCACAGGAGGTTGAAAATCATTAGGATAGGTTGGGTATGATAGGGTGGACCCCCAGACCTGAAGCTAGAATTGCTATTGAAGTCATAGTAGAAAATAAGGCCAGTTTTCAATGGGTGAGTGCCCAGGGAAAAGATTCTACTCAGAACCATGGTTACTTATGCCTAGGAACTTAAAGAAGTCTGTAACTAACCAGACCTCTGACATCCAATGCAGCCTATCAAGGAAGCAGTAAGGGATGCAGCCAACTCCTAGTTGGGGAGTATGTAAGGGAAAGTAGGCAGAGATTTAGCTGAAGACAGCAAGCACAATTAACCACCAGTGGGAGAAAAAAGTCAGTATTGTGGCAGAAGGTAGGGTCTAGTCTACCTCAACCAGAGTTGTAACAAGATAGGTAAAAGGCATTCAGATTACAAAGGGGACAAGAGTAGGCAGCTCCAACTCACCCTAATAGTGTGAGGAGAAGCAGAATCTGCCCTGTTACAAAGTCGCTATCCAAGAACTGAGACTTAAAATGTGAGTAAACAGAAAACGTCTTGAATACAGTGAAAGATATATTATAGGTTCAGAGAAGCCCACTGATAAACCTAGGAGAACAAGACTGAACTTATTGTATAAAATTTTGTACAGTAAGTGCAAGTAGTTTCAGGAAAACAAAAGATTATCTAGGCTATCATGACTCCAGAAGTGAATGAAATAAATGAAGAGATGAAAAATGAAACCAGAGCCTTAAAAGGGAAAAATGAATATAGAATAAGTAGCTTAGATATTGTGTGGAAAATGTGACACAAATACTGAATTTCTGGACAAAAACATGATTGAACACATATACAGATACACAGAGTTTGGTGCAAAAAAAATGCATCAAATTCATAGGAAACAGTCAATTTAAGAGGGAGAACCAAGTTTGGGTGGGGGAGGAGTAATAAAAAAAAAACTTCCACTTTAGAGGGGGATTTAAAAGGAGGGAAAGAAAGTAAAAGAATCATTATTAGGGTTTAAACTGGGTGAAAAAGAAAAAGGGCAGAGGACTGGGAATTTTTGTTGTTCAGTCATTCAATCATGTCCAACTCTTCATGCCTCTATCCAGCCAGGCCCTTCTATCCTCCACTCTCTCCCAAAGGGCTGTCCAAGGTCCTGTTCATTGTTTCCATCTATCTATCCATCTTATCCCTTTTTTCTTTTGCTTTCAATCTTTCCCAACATCAGGGTCTTCTCCAATGAGTACAGTCTTCTCATTATATGGCCAAAGTAATTAAGTGCCAACTTTAATATTTGACCTTCCAGTGAATGGTCTGAATTAATTTCTTTAAGTATTGACTGATTTGATCTCACTACTCAAAATTTTATATTCCCCTATCCTTATTGATAACTTAAATTTTACTATTAGAAGTTCATAATCTCTGATAAAATACAAATATCCCTTGGAATGGTAATTCATTAATACATTACCACTATGACAACATTTTCAGAATGCTGGACTTGGAGTGAGAGAAATGTGATTTCAAATCCCACCTGGGATACTTGCTAGCTGTATGACTCTGAACAAGTCACAATTTAGATTTGCCTAAATTTACTCATCTGTAGAATGCAGGCAATAATAGCACCTACCTCTCAGAGTTGTTGTAAGGATATAGTGATATATTTGTCAAGCACTTTGAAGATCTTACAGAGCAATATGAATTCCAATTACTATTGTTTATAAATGAATTCTTTAACTCCTTTTCTGAGAGTGAGTTTTGCTGGGGATAAGAGTAGAGAAAGTATTTGCATCAATGGTATCTATGTGTGTCCAAGAGAAGATTGAAAGTGTCAGTACCCAGGGGCAAAAACACTAGCATGATGAAGGAAATTTTCACCTATTTCAAGTTCTAGCATGAATTATGCTTAGATTATGGTAGATTCTGAGTCAGAAGACCATGGTTCAAATCTTGGCTCTGCTGTGTGACCTTGAGCAAGTCCATTCATGTTCCTGGGCCTCAGTTTCTTCCCTCTGTAGAACTGAGAATTGAACTCAATCTCTAAAGCCTTTCCAATTCTAAATCTATTGACCCTATGATGAAAGAAGCTTGCAGTTTCAAGAACCTTTAAGTTCACTCTATCTGCCTTAAGAAAAAAATCTAGTCTAGTTTTATAGGAATAGAAGGGGTCCTGAGAGGCTAAGTATAATATTCTTGTCTCTAAGCAATACTGCATTAGGAAGGAAATTATCTACCCTTTTCTCTAAAATCCCCAAACTGATTTCTGCAATTTCCCTTGATTGTGAAGAGGAAGGGTCTATACCAGGATATATTTGCAATTACTGATACTGCTGATCTGAAATCTGTAGCCACAGTCATCTTGCATAAGACATACAAGTGAGCTCCTGTCACCAAGATTACTGCTACAGCAGTCAAAAATGTCCTGTTGATATGAACAAAATATCACTGAGTGGTGGCTGAGCTTTATTTTCATCTAACCACTATATAGACTGCTAGCTAGATATCAGATATAAAGAGGAAGCATAGTGTGGTGAGTAGAGAGCTGGCAAGAGGCCAAAAGACTTGGGTTCAAGTATAACTTTTGACTCATTCTGACTGTGTGACTCTGGTCATGTCATTTAACCTCTCTGTTAGCACTTGTTGAATTAAATTTATAAATAAATTTGCCCACACTAATGAAATAATAATACCTATCATTTATATAGCACTCTAAGAATATTATCTCATTTTATCCTCACCACTACCCTGGAAGAAAGAGGCTATTATTATGCTTATATTACAGATGAGGAAACTGAGACAAACAGTGGTTAAATGACTTGCCCAGGGTCATACAACTAGTAAGTATGTGAAACATGATTTGATCTCCATTCTTCCTCACTCCTAGTCCAGCACTCTATCCATTGTACCACCTAGTTACCTCTGATCATCACACATGTAGATCCCTCTGCCCAACCCCAAAAGAGTAAACTGTTAGGTCAGAGTATTAAAGGTACTTTTTAAAATAAAAAATAGAGACCAGGGACTAGTCTCACTTTTGTGAGACTATAAAGACCATAGATTATTCTATCCATAGAAGTTAGCACAGTGCCTGATGCTAAATAAGGATTTAATAAATTATTGTTGATTGATCACATGATCTTAGGATTTCCTATAGTGAGAATGCTTATAGGATCAGAGCTGAAAAGGACACTAAAGGTAATCTGGTTCAATTTCTGCCCTCCCCCCCAATTCATTTTACAGATGAGGAAACCAAACTTAAGATCATCTGACCTCTCTGCAAGCAACAAGCATTTATTAAGTATTTTCTTTGTACCAGGCCCTGGGCACTTTCCATTCTACTACACTGCTTCCCCATGACTAAGAAAGGTGACAGAAGAGGCAGATCAAGAGATCAAGAATACATCAAAAAAAAAAAAAATGTAATAGAGCCAGTTTGTCCCCAGCCCCCACCATCTATGTTACTTCACTTCTAGAGTCTGTTAATTATATTCTTGCCCTCTTTGCTGAGGGCACAAATAATTATTCTCATCAGGTTCTGAAATATACCAAATTTTAGCAGATGGTCTTTACTTCCCATGTGGTAATTTGTCTAAGAAAGGCAGTGTTTCCCGTGAGCTGAATAAGGAAATGCAGTTTGGCTGACCTGTTTTTATTGTTTTCAATTTCCTCTTTTATCTGCTTCCTCAGGGAAATTCCCCTATGCTTCTCAGTTTACAGCGACTGCAAATTGGATTATGACAGTGCCATTACTACCCAGACCTATCATCATATCCATGATGAACTCCTCTTTTCAGAAACTTGCAGCCAACTCATAAGAAGCAATGTTGAGATAAATAAAAGGGGGAGAGGGCAAGGAATCCAGTTATAGCATAGCAGAATCCCTCAATTCTTGTTCCCTTGCATACATTCATAACACGTATGTTAGGAACAACAGGGTCATTCACAATTTAAATTCAATCTAATTTTAATAACTGAGATAGTCTGTAGTCTGTCTATATTATGGTGATATTTAGTCCTATCTTCAAAGAATTATCCTGGGCCTTTTCTGAATATTATCAGATATATTACATCATATTGGAATTATAAAGTCACCAGCAGTAAGAAAAGAAAATTCATCCATTCCAAGCACCAGATCAGTTTCTGAATACAAATCAGAATATCTTTATAGTCCACTTGGCACAAAACAATAGCTCACTTCCAATCATTATTGAACCAAAAGAGTATAATCAAGCAGATGGTTTTTTTATGAATGAATGGTTACCCAAACAAATATGACAGTAATATCAAATGTGTGTTAGTTGTACAGAGCCAAAGTGGAGGGACACATTAAGAATAATTATCACAATAATCAATCAGTCAGTGTCTCTTGAGTATCTGTTCTAATCCACTCATCACTTCCTTAGGTCCTTGATATCAGTTAATCAATTAATCTGGCCTACTATTTCCGAAACACTGTGCTAAATCCTAGGGATTCAATATGAAGCAAAGGATAGACCCTAACCTCAAGAGCTCACAACCTAATGGAGGAGAGAACAAACCAATATACACAAAGCAAGTTATATACAGAATAAATAGAAAATGATTAATAGAGGAAAGACACTAAACTTAAGCACAGTTGAGAAAGGCTTCCAGTACAAGAAGGGATTTTAGTTGAGACTTAAAGGAAACCAGGGATGTCCCTTTATCAGAGAGGAGAGACAACATTCCAGGAATGGGGTAGTCAGAAAGAATGCCCTGACACAGTGTATCTTGTCTATTAAACAGCCAGGAGTGTGCTTCTGGTATGATAGCTTGCCAAACCTTCGGGGCTGCTCATCCACCTTTAGTGTCCACTTGGCACTCAACTTTCACCTGTGGCTCCAAGAAAGTATAGCCTATTCAGCAGCCACACCCTAGCAGAAATCATCTTGGCAGAGAAGCTAAACCAGGTAGAGGGTAACCAACAGGCCTCAAACTCATCATGAGTTAGGAGAATGTCTACCCCTAGTACATGAAGACTTTTTTTGGTGGAATGGCAGTTAATGAGAGTTGAAGATTTTCCCCACCCATTTATAGGTCTCAGATGGAGCCCAACAAGGGAAGCTTGATTAGAGGAGGCTTATTTTTTAGGAAGGCCCACACCTCTTATGACTTTGTAATTAGGCAGTGGGTCATGAGTGTTGTGATGCCTTATGGCTCTGAAGAAGGATATAAATACTCTGAGGTGAGGTTTTGCTTTGGAACTCACTCATTGGAAGAGTGTTTGTGTGATTTTACCAGATGAGACTCTGGGTAGCCGCTAAGGAGCCTCCTGCCCCCAGCTTTGAAAACCCAGATGCTGGTGCTTCTCTCCCAGGTTACTGTATGTATAGTTTTGGTCAGATAGCTAGAAACCCTGTCTATTGATTTGTGTTATTTTCTCTATCTGTATTTTTTCTGCTTGTAATTTCTGTTTGTATTTTCTCTGAAGTTGAGGATACTTTTCACCCTGAACTAAGTGAATGATTTTATACACACACACACACACACACACACACACACACACACACACACACACACACATATATATAATTACTTTAAAGTTGCTTTCCTTTAGAAAAGTATATTAAAGAACATGTGCTAGCAGCCATCCTGGGTATGCTAGGGTACTTATTGCTACAGGCAGATGAAAACAATTTGTTACAATGGCTATCAAGGTAGCTAAAGTAGGCTCTGTGGGTTGCTTAGAATTTGGTCAGATGTTGAAGACACCGAGGTCATCCACTTTATCCTAGGCCATCGCCAATCATCTTGACTTTTTTCCTAATACTGGACTTTGATGTCTCAGGAAGACAGAGAGTAAAGCTGAGTACTTTGTGCAACTTTGTCTCACTTCAATCCAATTCATCCATCACCCCATAATATCATTGGTCCTCTTCAAAAATGAAGGACAAATAATATGTCTGGAAGTAACATGTATGAATACTGGAAATGTAAGATGGGATTAAATTTTGATGGGCTGTGGATGCCATTTGAATTTGACCCTGGAGGCAATAGGGAGCCACTGGAGTTTATTGAGTGGGGGATGGGTAACATGATCAGAACTATGCTCTAGGGCATTTTTTCATGTGACTAAAAATTGTTTTGATTTCTTCATTGGAAAACTACCTGTTCATATCCTTTGATCATTTATCAATTGGGGAATGACTTAAAAATCTTACTAAGTTCTTTACATATTTGAGAGAGAGGACCTTTATCTGAGAATTTATTTATAAAATATTTTTCTCAATTTTCTATTTTCCTTCTGATCTTGGTTTTATTGACTTTGTGCAAAATCTTTTTAATTTAATTTAATTGGAATTATCCATTTTATACCTCCCAGTACTCTCTGTCTCTTGTTTATTCATAAATTATGTTCCTATCCATATGTCTGATAGGTAATATATTCCATGTTCTTCAAATTTTCTTGTAACATCTCTCTTTATATTTAGGTCATATATCCATTTTGACCTTATCTTGGTAAATGGTGTAAGATATTGATCTATGCCCAATTTCTACCAGACTGCTTTCCAATTTCCCCAACAATTTTTGCCAAATAATGAATTTGTATCCCCAAAACTTAATTCTTTACACTTGTCAAATACAAGATTACTATTTATTTGCTGCTGTAAATTGTATGTCTACTCTGTTTCATAATACTATTTCTTAGACAGTACTAGATAGTTTTTTATATTTATAGCCTTATAATATAATTTAAGATTTGGTATTGATAAGTCTCCTTTCTTTCCATTCTTTTTCATTAGTTCTTTTGATGTTTTTTATCTTTTTTCTTCCAAATGGATTTAGTCAAAAATTTTTTTAGTTCTTAGAGAAATACAAATTAAAACAACCTTGTAATATCACTTTACACTTATTAGAATGGTTAAAATAATTGAAGGGGAAAGTGACAATGTTGGAAGGATGTGGAAAAATTGGGATACTAATTCACTGTTGGTAGAACTGTGAACTGATTCAACCATTTTGGAGAAAAATCTGGAATTATGTCCAAAGACTTATTAAACTGCCTATACCACTGTTTGACCCACCAATACCACTACAAGGTATGTTTCACAAGATGACTAGGGGAAAAGGAAAAGAACCTATATGTTCTAAAATGTTTATAGCAGCTCTCTTTGTGCTGGAAAAAAAATTAAGTGCTTACCAAATGTGCTTAGCTCTAGGGATACAGGTAGAAAAGGGAGAGAGTGGCCATTCTTTTTGTTTGTTTATTTTATTCTTAATTTAAGAAATAAAGCAGGGGCAGAGCCAAGATGGTGGAGTAGAAACAGCACATCCAAGGCACTCTCCCCCCAGATCACCTCCAAACTATGTAAAAGGGGACTCTGAACAACTTCTGGAGCCTCAGCACCCACAGAACAACACAGAGAAGCTAACCTCCCACTGAGGACAGCCCAGCAGCCCTGCTGGAAGGACCAGCGCAGCACTCTGGGAGCCGGCAGCACAGCACACAGCACTTGGAGAGCCGAGCCCAGGTCCGAGTGAGCGGTGGTTTTAGCCTCAGGGCGGCAGGACCAGCAACCAGCTGGACAGACCCCAGAACACCAGCAGCTGTGGTGATTCCAGAATTATCAACACACACATGCCTAGGACAAAGTGAGAGGTTAGTGCCCTATGGACTTTGGGACCAGTATTTGGGGTACATGTTGGTTTCCTCCCCTAGGGGCTGGAAGCTACTGAGGAGACACATCATTTTGCAGTTTTCAGTGGCAGCTCCAGCTCCTGGCCTGCGAACTGTAGGGAGATCCAGCGATCAGTCTTGGGGGATAATTGCTGTTGCTTTAACCTCCCTGGATCTGGATTGTGGTCTGGGGTGGAGGTCATGGGGCGGGTATCCAACTTGCCAGAAATGAAGACCCCACACGTTCGGGACAGAAGCTCCCCTGTCTGGTGGCAGAGTCCTACTATGGCAACAAGCCCAAAAGTCAAGTAATTAAGTGGCAACATGCCAAGGCAAAGGAAACAAAATAAACAGAAAAATGAAACATTAGACTCCTATTTTGGGGGCAAAGAGGATTGAAGCATGGAACAGGAAGAGGTCTGTGAGGTCAGAAATCCAGCTCCAAAAGCCCCAAAGGAAAATATGAGCAGGTTACAGGCCATAAAGGACCTTAAGAAGGACTTTAAAAATCAAATAAGAGAAGTGGAGGAAAAATTGGGAAGAAAAATGAGAAGGATGCAGGAAAAGTATGAAATGAGGGTCAACAGCCTGACTGAGGAAAACAACACCTTAAAAAATAGACTAACTCATATGGCAAAGGAGGCCCAAAAGGGCAATGAGGAGAAGAGTGCCTTAAAAAGCCAAATTTGCCAGATGGAAAAAGAATCTCAAAAGCTCACTGAGGAGATTCATTCCTTCAGAGTTAGACTGGAGCAAATGGAAGCTAATGACTTTATGAGAAATCAAGATGCTGTTAAGCAGGTCCAAACAAATGAAAGATTAGAAGGCAATGTGAAATATCTCATGGGTAAAACCACTGACCTGGAAAATAGATCCAGGAGAGACAATTTAAAAATTATTGGACTACCTGAAAGCCATGATCAAAGAAAGAACCTAGAAATCACCCTTCAAGAAATTCTCAAGGAAAATTGCCCTGATGTTTTAGATCCAGAGGGCAAAATAGAGGTTGAAAGAATCCACAGATCACCTCCTGAAAAAGATCACAAAAAGAAAATTCCCAGGAATATTATAGCCAGGTTCCAGAATCCCCAGATCAAGGAGAAAATATTACAAGCAGCCAGGGAGAAACAATTTCAATATTGTGGAAACACAATCAGAATAGCACAGGACCTGGCAGCTTCTACACTGAGGGATCAAAGGGCATGGAATATGATATTCCAGAGGGCAAAAGAGCTGGGAATGAACCCAAGGGTCACCTACCCAGCAAAACTGAGTATTTTGTTTCAGGGGAAAATATGGTCATTCAGTGGAATAGAGGACTTTCAAGCATTCTCGAGGAAAAAAACAGAGTTGAATAGAAAATTTGACATCCAGACACAAGAAGCAAGAGATGTCTGAGAAGGTAATCAGGGAAAAGAAATCAAAAGGAACTTATCAAAGTTGACCTATTTACATTCCTACATGGAAAATCAATAACTGTGACTGATGAAACCTTTCTCAGTATGAAAATAATGGAAGAAGGGTGTATGGTCATATGAATACATATGTGAATGTGTGTATATATGTTTACAGTTATACATGGATAGAGGGTATAGGTTGAATTTGTTGGGAAGTAATGATACTTAAGGGGTGAAATTATGAGGTGAGAGAAGAAAGTGGCAAGAGGAGACGGGGAGAGACAGGGTAGGGTAAACTATCTCATGTAGAAGAAGCAAGGGGAAGTGGCTGCAGGGGAGGGGAAGAATAGGAAGGCAAAAAGGCAAAACCACATTCTCATTGAATTTGGTTCAGGAAGAGAATGACATACATACTAAATGGGATATCTCAACCTGCAGCAGAATAGGGGGAAGGCAGATGAGAGGAGGGATGATGGATGGGAGGGCATCCTTGGGGGGACGGGAGGTTGGAAGTACCCACTATAGAAGAGGGACAGGATCAAGTAGGGGATGGACCAGGTGGGGGGTGGGATGGGTGGGAGGGAATTATAAGCAGCCTTGTACACTATATCTACTATGGTAAAGTTTTGCATAGCTAGACATGTACAACATATACTGAATTACTTATCTTCCCAGAGGGAATGGGTGACAAGAGAGGAAGGGAATGGATCTGAAATTCGAGGTCTTAAAATTAAATGTTTCAAATATATATAAATACTATTATTAATACTCTTTTGCATGTAATTGGGAGATAAGATGTGCAGGCATTGGGGCACAGAGATTCACCTTGCTCTAATGGCAAAGTCGAAGGGGGTATGGGAGAAGATATGGGAGAGAGCAGATTGGAGGAAGCGATATCTTGTGGGACTGCTATTCTGGGATGGTGGGTAGGGGAAAAATTGGGAAAAAAATGTAACTCAAAATCTGGCGGAAATGAATGATGTAAAACAGTAGTTAATAAAGCATTTTAAAAAAAGAAATAAAGCAAGCATTTCCATAACATAGTAGAATAGGGGGGAGGGGGAGATGATGTGAGATGAAACTGTAAATATATACAATTTGCTATTTTAAATATGTGATAAAGTTATCATGTACCTTTCCTTTTTTTCCTTTTTTCTTCCCTCTCCTCACCTCCCTACCCCCTAACCACCCCCCCACACACATCAAGGAAGTATCTGAGGCAGCATCCAAACTCAGGGCTTCCTGACTCCAGGTCTAACATTGTGTCCATTGTAGTATCCAGCTAGTCACTTAAGTTATCTGATTTCTGGCAGGATGGCTCAATTCAGACATCCTGATATCAACTTAAAATCAGGATATCTAAAATTGAACTCATTATTTGGCTTTTAAGTTGCTCTTTTTGTTAATTATACCAATAGGTACACATACGTGTAAAGCCATTGTATACATAACTTCTATTTATCAGTTCTTTTTTAAAATTTTATTTACCTTATTCTGAATTTTGTGGTGGCAAAGAACTGGATATTGTTCTGAGAATAAAACAGGATAATCTTTTGAAAATTCTGTATAATGTTAAGTATTACTAAATACAGATTGGTAATCTAAGTAAGAAGTCAATACTAATGAGTAGATTTCATATTGATCTACATAAAGGTTATACTTGAGATCACAGCAGATAGATGGTTTGAATAGGAAAGGAGAATAAAAAGAAAAGATTGAAGATCTGAGAAAACCATGCATTTCAGAAGATAGAGGTTTATATGTCCTTATTCATGGCTCTATATATGTTGTGAGGGTATTGTGAAGCAATGTTAATGCCTTATGAGGACTCCCAGTAGTGTCCTGTTCTTTTCAAAGCCCTGCAGTTACATGATATAGTGATTTTTAGGATTTATCTAACTAGCTACCTGTCAGTCTATTTCCCTGTTGCTGCCTCCTTCACATATACAATAAATGGCCTGCCATGCCATTCTGACTAGATGTCTTAAACCATATCTAGACTATCATATCCTTATGTTAGAAAGGATTTTTTAAAAATAAAAGTATTTATTCATTTTTAGTTTTCAACATTCACTTTTATAAGATTTTTGAGTTCTAACTTTAGAAAGGATTTTGATAGTCCCACTGTGCTATTCCCTGGTCAGATCACATCTGGAGTATTGTGTTCAGTTTTAGGAGCCACATTTTAGGAAGGACATTGATAAACAGTAGAGTGTCCAGATCAGGGCAACTAGATTGATGCAAGACCTGGAGACCAATAATATATGAGACTCATTTGAAGGGCCTTCGGTTGTTTTGCCTGTAGAAGAGAAGACTTAGGGGACAGCAAGGTGGCACAGTGAATACAGCACCAGTCCTGGAGTCACTGGCACCTGAGTCCAAATGCAGCTTCAGACACTTGACACACTTAATAGCTGTGTGACCTTGGGCAATCACTTAACTCCAATTGCCTTGCCTTACCCCCTCCAAAAAAAGAAAAAAAGAGAGAAGACTTGGTTCATGACAAATAGCTTCAAATATTTGCAGGGCAGTCATATGGGAGAGGGATTAGACTTATTCTGCTTGACTCCAGAAGGCAGACTGACAATGAGTAGAAATTGCAGCTAGGAAAATTTGGGTTTGATAAAAGGAAAAACTCCTAATAATTAGAGCTAGTCAAGCATAGAATGCATTGCCTTAGGAGGTGACGATATTTCCAATCCTTCATTGGAAACCTTCAAGGAAAAACTGATGACTTCTTGTATGGTATATTGTGGGAAATATTCTTTTTAAGGATAAATTGAACAACATGGAAACTGAGTTCTCTCCTAACTCTAAAATTTGGTTATTCTTAAGGAAAGGATAGACTAAAGGTAATTTCTCAATAAATGCTTATGTTTGTATGGAGTGTTAACTTAAGGATGTGGAGTAGAACTTTTTGGAAAGCTTATAATTGATTTTGGTATAATAGAGAGTCCTTAATCTGGATTCTGAAGTCCCAGATTACAATTTTATTTCTACTACTTAATAGCTGTGTGACCTTAAACAAATTACTTAAGCCCAATTTCTCCATCTTTCAAATGTGGAGTCTGGACCACATGTCTCTAATTCTATCATTATAGTAACCAATTTAAGATATGTTTGGCCTTTTTAGCACACTTAAGATACATAGCAGTTGAATTTTACTTCTAACTCAAACAAAAAGGAGGCAACCAATTTCTAAGGATAAGTGGCATGAGGTAAAGGAAAAATTGGGAATGATTAGAAGGGTGGCAAGGCAGATCAACAACAAGAAATTCCCACTTTAGTTCCCAAAATGTTCCCATTTTTAAAAAATATCCTTTGAAACATTCATATAAGTGGGATTGAATTCATTACCTGGATTAAGAAGCATAGAGTAATAAGGAAGATTGAATGCTTTGGAAGGAACTTTTCATTCTGATTTCACAGGACAGAGATCACTATTGAGTACCCACTATGGCCCTGGAAGAAATTACAGAACCTGTCAAAGGTTTTTCAAATTTTCCTAAAGAAACCTGGAGATTGCTCCCTCCTGGCTGCAGGTGCAGTGACTCAAAAGACAGTGAATAGGAGGTGATAATTTTCTTTCAAGTAATTGCCTTAATTAGATATGGTGTCATTTACACCCAAAGATCTCCAAAGTACATGAAAATACCAAACACAAAAGTTCCGAAATGAAAATGTTCCTAAAAGAACTAGCAGCTATTCAACAAACTCCAGTCTAAATGGTTTCCATTTTAATCACTAGATGATTTGATGAGCGCTAACTTAGGGCAGCAACAATGTAGGAGATGCAAGAAGACTTGTGATTGGTTGTATTGTCCTGCATTATTGGAGGAAGAGATGACTAGAGAGACAAATGCATAGACTTGACTGAGGGTAACTGACTACCAGATTTAATGATTGGGGGAACAAGATTTCCCCATCAAAGTAGCTGTGACAATATTATGTACCCATTTGCAAGAATCATTCCCAGGGTGCATTGTGATTTTATTTTCTGACAACCAATATTTGAAAATAACACTGTGATTAGAATTTAGCCCAATAAAATATTATGCAATAGAGAAAAGGAGGCAGTTCCTGTCTATTCAGTTTTGTGATCACACTGGAAATAATTTCGATGCAGTCCTCTTAGTGACAGGGAGCTGGGCTAAATGTTCTGGAAATCACTTCCAACCCTATAATTTCAAAATTTCATAGTTTTCCTTTAGTAGTTTGTATCTGCTGAGAAATTTAAAGATTTGACAAAAATTATTTCACCAGAATACATATATACATATATGCATACATATATACTCCAGGTTAATCTGTAAGTAGACATCTCATCAATCAGAACTAGGGGCCAATTTAGAAATATCTTACAGATGGTACCTGTGTCATCTGAAAGAGCATTTTTAAATGATTAACCTATAAAAAGTCTGAAATTATTTCACTGTTTCAGTTATTTCTGTTGAAATAAAGTGAAGAGTTAATGTTTATTATAATCTACTCTATTTAGTGAATGTAATATAAAGAAAGCAGTTGTCTGAGTAAAAAAAAAAAATCAAGTACATTCTCTCAGAACAAGGTATTTGCATAAGTGAGTATTCTCAAGTAGATAGAGATCATTTGACTTCTTTAGTTCATTTATATACCTAACACCTGAGGCCTACAGAGGCAATTGGCTTCCTTTTCATATGACTAATATTCATTCTAACAATCCCGTTCCCATTAGTTTATCAAAACTGGAAGAACCAATTGCTCAGCTTAATGAGCAGCTGAAACCATCTTTCTGCCTTGCTGCCTGAATCAAGGATAAACACTTTCATAATACTGGGCCAATGTGAGTCTCAATTAAATACTTTGCCCATGAGCAGGCAACAGAGAAATCACCATAGGATCCTTTTAACTCTCTGAGATACTGTGGATCAAAGAAGTTATCCATTTCAAGGATAGAAAGAGTAGATATTGCAATCACCCACAACTTTCCAACTGTTAAATCATGATATGGGAAAAGCACTCTCAGTGCTGCTGACAAAGCCCAAAGTTTAGTGAGTAATAAAGAAGCATTTTGTCTTGTTTTTAGTAGCTTGTGACCTGATCATGAGTTGATTCATGCTCAACTAAAGCTAAATGATTATTCTGGGAGAAAGGGGGGCTTTATCTCTACTCTATTCCTGCCCCTTTTCCTGGAAAGAAGATCTATCATTCATCTGAAAACCATTGTGTCCCAGAAAACAAGATTTTAACTCTTTATCAAATCCAGAGGAGCTAGCCCTAGTGATTGTATTTGGTTACTGAATTAACCTCTGAGACCTAGTTGAGAGGTATGAAATGTCTTTATTACCTTTGTTTTGAAGGAGAAATAAAATATAACAACTATGTAAAGATATGGTAATGTGGGGAGCGGTTCCAAATTATTATACAGAATGGTTGGACTATTTCACAACTCTACCAGTAGTATATCCCAATTTTTCCACATCTCCTCCAGCATTTGTACTTTTCCTTTTCTGTCATGTTAGACAATCTGGAAGGTGTGAGGTGGTATCTCAGAGGTATTTTAATTTGCATTTCTCTAATTGATAGTGATTTAGAGCATTTTTTCATATGACTATCTATAGCTTTAATTTCTTCTTCTGGAAACTGCCTTTTCATAAACTTTGGCCATTTATCAATTGGAGAATGGTTTATATTTTTATAAATTTGGCTCAGTTCCCCATGTATTCTAGAAATGAGGCCTTTATGATAGAAACATACTATAAATTTTTCCCCAGTTTCCTGTTGTCAGGAAACTTTCATTTTTGAATGTTTTGTGGTTATTTACATTGCTGTAAGCACTTTATACATCCATACATGAGTGTGTGTGTGTGCGTGTGCATGTGTGTGTGTTTGTGTGTATGTATATGAAGGGAGAGAGACTATGTTACACTCACACAATTTTGGCAATTTACTATAACCGGTGGCACCCTCTTTGTGCTACTCTGTTCAAAAACCATTTGGTACCAAATAAAGCTTAAACTTTATTTAAGTCTGACATTCAAGACCTCCTACAATCTAGCTTTAGCTTTCCTTCTTAGCCTTATGGTGATTCTACATTATCCTGGTTCTCTTATTTCTCTAACTTCTATAGTTGATTCTCATTAATTAGGTGGCACAATATATAAAGCTGGACCTGACTCCAAATCTAGTTCTGATACTTCCTAGTTCCCTGGGCAAATTACTTAACCTCTGTCAGTCTCAGTTTTCTCTTCTATAAAACACTTACCCTCTGAGGGTTTTTATAAGGATCAAATAAGGTATTGCATATTTTAGAATCCTTTAAGTACCATACAAATGTTAGCTATTATTATACATCTAATTTCTGAAATGGTGCTTCAGGGTTATTTTTCTCAGTCCTTTTCTGTACCCTTTCTATAGTCTCCCTCTCAGTGAATTCATCTCCTATGGCTCAGAACTCACTCCAAAATTCTAGTTATGCAATTCCAATATTCTTTTGTAAATGTCCACCTGGATGTTTCATTGGTGCCTAAAATTTGGTGTGTCTAAAACCAAATGATCATCTTCCCTTTCCCACAAATGAGCTCTTCTTCCTTATTTCCCCATATTTATTCATAGAAAATTAATATCACACAGAGAACAACGGAGTGGTCAATATTGGGTGCGAGCTGTGTGCAATGAGGAACTCTGAAGAAAAATGGGAATAAAAGCTGACACCAAGGAAATATATGACAAAAGAAGGGTGAGGGATGACAGCTAGATAGCTAGAGTGCTCCACTGGAATAGGCATGAGAGTGGATGGCCTGAAGCATGTTGGGGGAACTCCTGTGACAAACATATGAGAGGATATGGACAAGATTTGTGTAGGATGGGCGGGCACAGATGTGGGACAACTTCAAAGTCAGTGAAGTCACAAATCCATTTGAGCATTTGAGTATTATTGTCATTGTTATTACCAAAGTCCAAATTCTTTAGTCCATTTTAATTTGACTCAATTTACCTTTCCTTTATTATTTCTCACTACTCCTCAATGTATATGCAACACTGGCAGGTAGGTGGCACAATGAATAGAGTGCTTAGTGTGGAGTCATGAAGACCTGAGTTTAAATCAAGCATCAGACACTAGTTGTGTGATCCTGGGAAAGTTACCTAACCTCTATTTGCCTCAATTTTTTCAACTATAAAATAGAGGTAGTAGTTCTACCAACCTTCCAGGGTTTTAGTGAGGATCAGCTGTGGTAATATTAGTAAAGTACTTAGCACAGTGCCTGCCACATACTTAATAAATAAATCCTTGTTACCTTCCTTAAAAACTAAACAACTTACTCATGTTTCTACACCTCTGATCATGCTATTCTCTCTGCCTACAGTGCCATCTATCCCTCTTGGATGACAAAGTTGGAAGGAACTTCAGAAGCCAATTCATACCTGAACAAGAATCCCCTCTACATTGTACTTGACAAGTACAATGACCTCTGCCTAAAGACCTCAAATGAGGGAGAACATATAATCCTTTAAGGAAGCCCACTCCACTGTTTGATAGATCTAATTGTTAGTAAGCTTTTCCTTACCTTAAGCCTAAATATCCCTCTCTGAAACCTTTATTATTCCTAATTCTGGATTCTGGGAGTGAGCAAAACAAGTTTAATCCAGGATCTTGCCCATCTTTCAAGGCTCAGACCAAATGTTAACTGATCCAGGAAGCTATCTTTGATCATCTCAGCCAGAAGTAAACTGTCTTTCCTATGAACTCCCATTACAACTTGTTTCTGCCTCTTTTGTGGTAATTAATATATGCATACATATAAACATTATTCATTATTCAATCAAAGGGGATTCAATATTTACCCTAATTAGAACCTAGCTGTAATGCCATGTATTATATAGTTCTTTTTGTGTTTTATCTTGTGTCCCCTAAAAGCAGATGTGGTAGAGCCAATCTCTACCAACTTCTTAGAGATGGCTGTTAAATTTTCAATGTGAGCATTCCACCTCAGGAATTAAATGCTACAAATTAAAACTTGATTTATTGTTGTTTTTTAATTGTTTAGACTTCAGAAAGTAATAGGGAAAATGTTGATAATGCAGATTGAAATTAAAAGTATGTTATGCATTTTCAGAGAGCTGATTATTAAAGATTTACTAGTACACCCTGTCTACAAAGCTCTAAAAACTGATATAAATTGTGACTTCTCTTTTTACTTCATAAAACACATCACAATACCTTACACATAGTAGACACCCAAGGAAGAGGCAGCATATATATAATGGAAAGAATGCTGCACTAGGATTCATAGCTCCATCATTTCCCAGTTGTATGAATATGCACCAATCATTAGATTTCTCTGAGCTTCATTTTCCTCCTATATAAAATTGGACTAGGTTCAGAGGACTAGAGTTACAAAGGAACTCATAAATGATCTACTCCAACCCCCTCTAATTATAGATATGGAAGATGAGGCCTAAAAAGCCTAAGTCACTTACCCAGTGTCATACAGCTTATCAGGCGGCAATCACTCCACCTGGTTCACCAATCTTCTATATATGTCGTCTGCTCCTATTATAATCTAGGCTCATTGAAAATAGGAACTGTCTTTCTTGCTTATGTCTTTATCCCCACTGCTTAGAACTATGCCTACAGGTAAGTAAGGTACATAGTAAGTAGTTAATAAATGATCAAACCCCAATCTCTTAACTTCAAGTCTAGTATTCTTTTTGTTATACCAAGCAGCTTAATATGAAACCCTTCCTACTTCAAAGGGTTGTTTTGAGAATGAGTTGAGATAATGTACATCGAAGCATGTTGTTAACTGTAAATTGAGATCAAAATTATGAAAATAAAAAAAAACCCTCTCCACTTGTAAAAATCTAACTTTTCTTTTGGCAGCTTTCTTTACTTCCTCTTGTCTAACATTACCTCTTTCTGCCCTTTTCTGGAGACTTCCATTTCATTTTCATAGACAGACAAGACCTCACTGATGTAGAATCAATCAAATGGTCTTGAGCAAGAACTCACCTACTCCCAAATCTATTCTCAGTTTCTGCACTATCTAGCTATTATGGTTTGAGGATGACAAAGGACCCAAACAACCCTCCTCATTAAGTAGGAGGAATGAAGAGCTCAGCAGAACCTGGGGTATACCAAGACAAAGGGCTGCTTCTCACAGTAAAGGTATTGACCAGCTTCCTCCTCCTGCTGTGTCTTACAGACAGTTGTGACTAACATTCCCCACAACATCTTCATTTATAACCTTAACAGTCCCTGTCCCCCACCATTGGGTGTCTAAAGTTTGGCCTTGAGTCTTTTCTTGCATGAGTTAAAATGGGCTGTAATTAAAAAACCTTAAGCTTTGTTCTAGTCAGACTTTGATGAAAACCACCTTTAAAACTCACCTAACAGCTACTCTGAACTGGGACACAAGATGACTGGGGATCAATATTTAGAAAACCTAAACTTGTTGCATTAGTTTTCATGCACATACAAAATTATTATACTGTTTTACACATTTAAGAAAATTTTATTGAATTAAATGTATTACAACAACATTCTTTCAAATAGGGCCCATCACCAAAATAATTTAATCTTTGAAATGGACTTGGCTTTGGGCAACATTTTGGATTCATTAGATTTTATATGCCACCTTCAAACTTAATTGCATCATTTCTCTAAAATCCTTCATAGTACACTGTTTTCTGAAGATTTTCATCATTGGATAGTTGTCAAGTTTTTGAAGAGAAAATATTTACAGTAAGCATCATTCTTTTTTTTTCTTTTTTTTTAAAGCAATTGGGGTTAAGTAACTTGATCAAGGTTACACGGCTAGTCATTATTTCTGTGTGGGTGCTCATTTTCTGAGGCCAGATTGGATCTCGGGTCATCCCAACTCCAAGACCAGCACTCTTACTCACTGCGCCACCTAGCCGCCCCTAAGCATTATGCTTAATGTTAAAAATTATTTTTACATGTACTTGGGAAAAAATAAAATACTAAATAAATGTTTAAAAATCATCTTTAATCCTTTAAAAACATGTATAAAAACAAAAACATGACACCAAATAAAGATATATAAAAAATAAGAATATTTGGGTCAGGATTCATTCTTATTTGGTCATTCATTCAACACATTTATTGAAAACCTACGTGCAAAGCATAGTACTAAGTAGGACGTATAAGTCTATAAAACCCAGCTCCTATCCTTAAAGAGTTTAAATTTCATCAAGAAGTTGAGATACACATAAATCACTACAATATGATGTAAAACAGGTTAAGGGCCATGAAATTGTAAGTGCTAATGTGTTATAGTTGTACAAAGGAAGGAGGCTTCTTGGTGGCTATGTCGGTATACATTTTGCTACTTACCTAGTAATGTCATAAGGCTTATATCATGATTTTTCCCAATTTATTAATACCCATGTATTTTAGATTAAAGTCAGAATAAAGTCCCAGATGAGAAGCTAAAAGTGATATGTATCAGGTATGTATTAAGCACCTACTATGTCCAAGCCATTACAGTAGGTATAAAGACAATAAAAGCTATTCATGTCTTCAAAGAGCTTAATTCTAGTGCAGAATCTTGATCATTTCAGGAGTAGGGAATAAGGAAAGGCTTCCCAAAGGCTTGCTTGATCAGGGGAATTATGTGAACTTTTGAGTAATTTGGACTTTCAAATAATTTGGACAGTTGTGTGGCAACTGCACTAGGTGTCAGGGAGTCTGAGAGCTGAGGGTCTAGTACACTAATACAGAAGCAAAGTGATGAAGGGAGGCAATGAACTCAGATCATAACAAAAGGAAATAGAGAGAAGGGAACAGTTACAGAAGGTGTTAGTGAATTTGACAACTGACTAGTTGCTAGAAATGAAGGAGAGCAAATGTTCAAGTCTCGGGAGGCAGGTAGGTGGGGAAGGGTAGGCAGGAGGGAGAGGACAATAACAGCAGGTGTTATAGAAATGGAATTAATAGGTCTTGACAACTGATTAGTTACTGGGGATGAGGGAGAAAGAAAACTCAAGTATGACCCTGTGGTTATGAACTTGGGTGATTAGAAAGATGGTGGTGCTTTCAACAGAAGTAGGGAAATGTGGAGGTCTGAGGGGAGGGGTGAATGGGCTCTATTTTGTCCTGTTGAATTTGAGAAGCATAAGGTCATCTGGAAATACGTCACACAAGCATTTGGTAGCAAGAAATTTTCTTAAGAAAGAGTTTAAGACTCCACATATAGATACCAATTACATTCATAGAAATGATCATTTAAGGGGTGGCTAGGTCGCACAGTGAATAAAGCACCAGTCCTGGAGTCAGGAAGACCTGAGTTCAAACTTGACCACAGATACTTAACACAAAAACTAGCTGTGTGACCTTGGGCAAGTCACTTAACCCCAACTGCCTTCCAAAAAGCAAAAAAAAAAAAAGATAATTTAAGCCATAGGATCTGATGAAATCACTAAGAAAGAGAAAAGAATCCAGGACAGAGCCTTTTGGGATACCCATGGGTAGAGGGTGAGACATGGGTCATTAAGGTAACAAAGGTGTATTAGTGCAATGAAGATGACTAAGGAGGAGAAATTAGTTAGGAAGAATAGAGAGTAATGTCATGAAAAACCACAATGAAGATATCATCCAGGAGGAGAGAATGACAAACGGTGTCAAATGCAGCAAAGAGGTCAAAAATGACACATTTAGTCATTAAAATATCACTAATAATGGAAAGAACAACCACCACAAAACAATCAAAGCTGAATATAAAATTATGAAGACCATGCTTGGCCTGAAAGAAGAGATACAAGAAAACACCTCTTACTCTTTTGCTATGGTAGGGTCCAATGGGTATGGGACATTACATATAATTTTACATATTTTTCAATATAATTATTGGTTTTGCTGATTTTCCCCCTCTTTTAAAATATTATTTGTTATAAAGAATGGACCTCTGGAAAGGGGGGGAGGAATACCGAGTAAATATGAGCAACATAAAATCAGTCAATAAGTATTTATTAAGCACCTACTATGTGGCAGGCACTGTCCTAAGTTCTGGAAGACTGGAATAAAAGCAAAAAAACTATGCCTGCTCTCAAGGAGTTCACAGTCTACTAGGGGACACAACATATAAATACTATATACAAACTAGGATTAAGGAGGTCAGAAAAAGGCTTCTTGAAGAAGATAGGACTTTAGCTGAAACTTGAAGAGAACAACGAAATCGAGGAGACAGAAATGAGGGGGGAGAAAGGGGGGGTAGAGGGAGATGGATAGAGAGAGGGAGAGGGGGAGAGGGAGAGGGAGGGAGAGGAAGAGAGAGAGAGAGAGAGAGAGAAATTCAATGCATGGAAGACAGCCTGACTGTTCCATATCTGGAGATGGAGTGTTTTGTGTGAGGAAAAGCAAGAAAGTGTACCAGAGAAAGTATCAGAGTATATAGAGGATGGGAAGATATAAAAAGACTGGAAAGGCAGGAGGAGGCCAGCATACAAAGGGCTTGAAAGGCCAGAGGATTTTATATTTGTTCCTGGAGGTAACAGGGAACCACTAGAATTGATTGAATAGGGTGGTAACAGGGCTAGACCTATACTTCGGGAAGATTAGTTTGACAGCTGCATGAAGGATGAATTGTAGTCAGAAGAGACTTAAGGAGTAGGCTATTGCAGTAGTCCAGGCATCAGGTGATGAGGCCTTGAATCAGGGTTGTGACCAAGGCAGAGGAGAGAAGATGACATATAAAAAAAAAAGATAGCAATAAAAATCTATTTTTTAAAAGGAGTTCATCAATAAAATCATCCCATGAAGAAGTGATACATTGGTGATAATGCTGAGAAGATAGGGTGGAGTTGGCTTGCTTCAGCCTAAAGAGTTTGTACTATCGTAAGGAATGTGAATCTACTGAAAGATTTTTAGGTTAAAGAGGAGAGAATGATGTAATGATATGTGTTAGGAAGATTAAGTTAGCAAAAAGGTGAGAATGAATTAGAATGAGACATATCACAAGATCTAGAACAGAAAGGAACCCTAACAACCATCTAGCTCAAATCCCTCATTTACAGATAAGAAAAATGAGAGCCATAGAGGTTATGTTAGTTGTCCAGGGTCACACATGATAAATAGTAGAACTGGGATATAAAGCTAGATCTTCTGATTCTAAATACAGAGTTCTTTCTACAAAACCATGCTGCCTCCTAGAGGACAATTGATTACTTAAAAAGCTACTAGAATAGTGAGAATGCCAAGGAAAGTCTAGGAAACTTTAATAAAGGACAGTAACCATATTTTGGCAACTGATTAGGTACAGAGATCAGGAAAGAGTTAGAAGTCAAGGAAAACACCAAGTTTTTTAACCTGACTGATTGAAAGATTGTTGGGACCATTCAACAGAAATGAGGGAGTCAGAAGGATAAAGTAGTTATCACTTCTACATTGCAACTTTCCCCATTGTGGTTTCAGCATATTGTGGGTTCAGTATAACAAATTAAATAGGAATTTGAGGGGAGTTTTGCAGAATCCAGAGCTGACATGCAAAGGCCAGCAGACAACACAAAGCCTATGACCAGATACTTAACCTAAATTTTACAATCGGTACTGTAAAGACCCAATAAGAGAAAAAGAAAAACTTGAGACTTCTTCCTGTCATGAAGGCAGGGCCAAAAATTTTTACACAGATTTTCCAAATCATGGGGATGCCACTCCCCTAACCACCACAATGTAGAAGGAATAACTGTAGTTTCAACAGAGATGAGTTTGGTCTTAGACTTATACTAATCTATTTACCTTAATGAGATCAATTAAAGAATTTTAATCAACTTTAGGCTACTCGAAAAAGGAAAATAAGTTATCTTCTGTGAAGACAGAGAATAAATTAACCACTGGAGATGAAACCATAGTAGCTACACACCTATATCTGATCTTTAAATTACTAGTCGTAGTAAAGAAAGGAATGGTTTATTCACATAGGGCATGAGTAGCTTAATGGTAATAGACATATTCTTCTTTTTTGTCTTTATTAATTTGTTTGTTTACTTTTAATTTACAAGATTCAGTTCCACAATCTCTTGAGTTTCAAATCGTCTCCCCCTCCTCTCCTTTCTCCCCCATGGCAGCATGTGGTCAGGTATAGGATCTGCAAATACTTCCACATTAGACTTTAGTCGTGTTATAAAGAAGGATTGTAATAGATGGAATGAACAATGGGAAACAAAACCAAACAATAAAAAACGAGCAGGTAATTTGCTTCAGTCTGCATTCAAACTCTGTTCTTTCTAGTTTAGATATATTCTTCTAAAAATTCATTTTCAAAATTTTGAACCCTGGGTCTTTAGCTAAGGATAATAGCTTGGGATTCCTTTTCACATCTTTAAAGAGGAAATAGAGATAGACAGTGATGATAGAGTGAGTATTCAATTAGCATAGGAAGGAGAAGTAGAGTAAATTGATTACAACAGCATTATAAAATTAACAAAACAGCATTTCAGGTAATGTGGTGTAGTGTTAATCTGACTTGTAAAGGAATGAAGAGCCAGGAAGCATATGGGTCCTAGACCCACATACTTGCTAAGTTAAAACTTCTGAGTGTTCTAGATAAATTTCTAAGATTATGAATTTCAGAGAAAGTCCTGGCCTACATTGGTTAAGGGAATTTCCTCTTCTGAGATTCCCACCTACCAATGAAATCAGTAAGAGTTCCTAACCACCCCTATTATAAGCATTCAAAAAGGGCAGAACAAATGATTCTTACTGAAGCACTTGAAAACCATAAACAAAGATTTATATCATTATGGTCCCTCCCTTGAGAGAGAAAGCCTATATAAAAGAGCATGAAATGACAAGGACACATAGACAGCTGAAAAGTAGCCACTGAAACAGCCAACAATAAAAATGATTGTTCATGGTTATATGGTACTTTTTGATTTATATATCACTTTCTTTACAATATTCCTATAAATGAAGACACTGAGGCTTACAGAGGTTGAGTGACTTATGTAACATAGTGCAGTCAGTAAGTGTTAAAGCCAGAACTGGAATGTATGACTTGACTTCATATCTACATAAAATAATAACTACATTGAAAATGGGTAAAGGGTGAATGTATTTACAGAGGAAAGTTGCCACAGTTTCAAGGTTGGACAGACATGACTTGGGAATATTTCTCTTTTCCAATTACATGAGACTTCAGGAACCCTTGAATACCAAAAGAGAGAAGTTTGAACAGATTGGGGAATGGTGAGTAAGTCATCACATGACCTCCATTATATGAAGAGACACATGGATCTTTAACTTGGGGGTGGGGTGGGGAGTAGAGCATTTTGGCACCAGTCAAAAGTAGAGTCAGATTACTTCACTGAATTTGTTATGACTACAAATTTGGGGTTCTCTTACTTTCCAGGACAAACAGAAGGATGCATCTTGTAACATAAATGTTATTGCAAAGGTACATGTAAATTAATCCTTGGTAAATAGAATCCCATCAAAAAATGTGGAGCTTATGGTACTTAGTACAATGCCTAGCAAGTAGTAGATACCATATAAATGCTTATTCTTCTCCCCTCCTATATGGAGCTCTTCCTGATTCTCCCCAACTTTTAGTGCCATCCCCTTTAAAAGTTCCTTTGTTATCTACTTTGATATACATATATATATATATATATATTTTTTTTGATATAAGTGTTTATGATATGTTTGATATACCTATATGTATATCAGTCCCCTCAATAGAAAATAACCTCCTTGAGGACAGGTACGGTTTCTGTATGCCTCATTTCTAACATAGAACCTGATACATAATAGTTACTTAACAAATGCTTGTTAAATTATGTAGAATTAGAATTTAGAAGTTAGGTGACAACTTGTCCAGGGTCACACAATCAGTAAGTGTTAGAGATAGGGCTTGAATGTAAGTCTTCATGTCCCCTAGGCCAGCACTCTATCCACTGCTCTACACTGCTTCTCATTATCTTTGTCAATAATTATAACTCGCTATAGTCATATTCTCATTTATTTTTTACATGTACATATATTTGTATGAGTATATATGTGTTATGTATGTTATGGTTGTTGTCCTTCGTTCTTGAAAAGTACCAAAATGACATCACTACACTAGAGTCAAGTTTCAATGTGTCTGACTGTGGCTGATTAGAACAATACGAGGTCAGAATGCTCAACCATAGGTCAGGTACAAATAGTCCATGTGAATATTTGGGTGGATTCTCTAAATTTGTGCATTTTGAGTTTCTTTTGAGCCACTTCAATTCTACTTTGCTCCTGGGCATAGCACCTTCTCTGATATGGACAGGTCATGCTGAGCTGTGTGCATTTCCCATGTCACCCATTCAATTCCACAATTCTTAAGAGAGACCTTGAGAGTGTCCTCATATCACTTCTTCTGACCACTGTGTGAGTGCTTGCCCTGTGTGAGTTCTACATGAAATAATATTTTTGGTAAGCATAGGTTTTGCATTCAAACAATGTGACCAGTCCATCAGAGTTGCACTCTCAGCAATAGAGTTTGAATACTTGGCAATGTAGTTTGAGAAAGGCCCTCAGTGTCTGGTATCTTGTCTTACCAGGTGATCTTCAGAATCTTCCTAAGACAATTCAAATGGAAGTGATTTCATCTCCTGGTCTAGTGCTGGTAGACTGTCCAGGTTTCACAGGCATGCAACAATGAGGTCAGCACAACAGCTCTGTAGACCTTTAATTTGGTAGTCAAATACCTCTTCCTTCCCACACTTTCCTTCACAGCCTTCCAAACACTGAGTTAGTTCTGGCAATGTATGTGTCAACCTCATCTATGTATACATCCCTGGAAAGTACACTACTAAGGTAAGTGAACTTATCTACAGCTTTCAAAACTTCTCCATTTGCTATATTTGTGTTATATGTTATATAAATGTGTGTGTGCTGTACATGCATCATTGTTATGTGTATGTATGTATATACATTTGTTCCACATATACACACATATATGTACATAAATACATGTGTGTATACACATTGACTCCAGGCAATACACATGTATCCATAGTGGATTTCAACAGGAAACTGTTAACTTTAGGGTTATAGGGTTGCAGAATGAGAAAGTCAGAATTGTTTAGAGTTATGGAAAGGCTTAGAAGCCACTACAAGAATACTATGAAAATGGAAAGTTGTGAAGCATACACATGAAAAAACCAAGAAGAGCAATTGGGCATAAATTTATGAAGGGCTTGCATCAGCATTCACTGAATCTGGTTTCATGACCTACTGCTATGTAGAGTTATAGACATATTTTCCATCACAGACTTCAAAGAATACTTAGTATGAAATTGCAATGCCTGTAATACACAAAGCCCTTTCCCCTAGCTCAACAGGCCAGAGAGCTCAACAATAACAAATCATAAAAGAATTCTAAAGCATAAATATGTATGAGTCACAAAGGTAGCTTATCAAACACAACAGAATAGATTTGCTTTTGAAGCTAAATTCCATATCTTGCCTTTACTTTTCCTATAACAATTACTAGTTGGTTAGAATTTTCTCTGGGTGAAACGAAATGGAATTATATCAAAGGAATAGCATACTACCCTGCAGTTCTAATTCATGAACAAGTCACCATTAGGAAGTTTTTTGTGGCATCAATGAATTCTGTGGCAACCCACTTCATTGTCAAAAATCCGGCTTTGCATCTGTTGAAAGCAGATGCAAGAAAAGTTTGATTAGGAAGCTCAGAGGCATTTTCAAACTACAAATACTGCTAACCATTAATAACACATCTGCCCCGAAAAAAGGTCTTCTAAAGAGGTTTTCCTATTTTCCATGGCTTCAAATACCCCTTTTATCTCTTGGGTTAAAAAAAAAAAGAAAAAAGTTCTAGCATATAGAAACTGTCAATGCCTTCCTCTATGAAAGATTATGCATGATTAGTCCAATGGTAGAAGCACTGAAGCATATAAAAGTCACTGAACTCAAGACAAGTTCACTGGAGGAAAAAAAAAACCTGGCCTTTTCATTTATATTATTATTAATTTGCATTTTTCTCTTCTTTCTCTTCTTTTCTCATTCTTTCTCTTCTTAACTTGCTAAAACAGAGAATAGTGTCTTTGAGAAAGTGAAAGTTTAGTTGATATGGTACTTTAAGGGATGATTTTCTTTCTTAATGAAAAAATTGCAAAGTAAGTTTTGGTGACTGTATTGATGTTCAACATCATTAATAATAAACATTTTAAAATAGCATGTCAACTATGTACCAGTAAGATGTGACTCCTATGCACTTGATATCTTGAATCAATTTAAATAGGATATGTACCTCAAATATGTGTGTGAAACAGCCCCATGTATCTCATAATTTATATAAAATAAGACATTAGAAAAAATATCCTTCCTACCATTTCATGTTTTCCTTTTAAAAAATTACAATTTATGGGAGTTAAAACACAAGTTCAAATCTCAGCATGGTAAAGAGAGAAACAGAATGACTCTGAAGTCAGAGAACCTGGATACAGACTCCAACTCTGACATCACTTACTTGCATGATGCTGGAAACATTACATAACTTCCATGGGCCTCAGTTTCTTCATGAAGGGAACTGGACCAGATGAACTCTAAAGAACCTTTTGGCTGGCTCTCTCTCTCTCTCCATATATGCATATACACACACAGAGTACATATGTATATATAGAGAGAATATATGTATATATTTATGTGGGTATATATATATATATATATATATAGAGAGAGAGAGAGAGAGAGAGAGAGAGAGAGAGAGAGACATATACATACATACACATATATACATACACAGAGGGGAGAAAGAAAAAGTGTAAAAAGAGTACTGGGCTTAGAAGACTTGAGTTCAAATTTTACCTCTGACACTTACTAGTCATGTAACTTTGTGCAAGCCACCCGTATGCCTCAGCAACTTGTCTACTGAGATAGAGATTGATTATGATTGGTGTTGATGGAGAGTTCCCCATATTAATAAAAATCATAGGTCCTTCAAGTCTTCTTGTGTATTTCCTGTGTCCTTCAGCAAGATGCAAGGTTTTTGTTTTGTTTTGTTTGTTTGGGGGGAGAAGTGAAGAACCAGAGCCAAGTCTTATATTTCTCTCTCCAGCAGAGTGGTTGCTCAATAAATGAATAAGTGGCCAATTCAGCCAAAACAGTCAAGCCAGATTTCTATATAGACTACAAGTAGTCTTTGAGGCATATTGTTTAAAGTGTTGGACTTGGAGTTAGGAAGATCTAACTTTAAATAGTGCCTCAGACACTTACCAGCTATGTGACTCTGGGCAGATCCCTTAATCTCTCTGGGACTCACTTTTCTCATTTATAAAATGAGCACCTATTTCACAGTAACAGTGTGAGGATCCAGTGAAATAATATATGTAATGTGCTTTGCAAACTTTAAAGTACTATATAAATACTAGCTATTGTTATTATGTTGCTTCACAATTCACTAATTCAAAGAGTTAGAATGAATGGCTTATTTTCCATCAGTGTTATGTTCAAATTAATTTTCCCATCTTATAAATAAGTTGACATATATCTGGATCCCATTTATTATATTACATCTGATGTTGGCTAATTTCAAATCAGGGACTGATTTATTTTGCACTAAGAGAAAAGGAGGTAAAAATCTCTAAATGCCTATGGCAACCACATAAAAAGAAATTTTGAGAAAATGCTGTGCTTCAGTCATATCAATAACTTTAATTAGGTATATACTAGGTGATACAGTGATAGAGTGCTGGGCCTAGAGTCAAGAAGATCTGTGTTCAAATCTGGTCTCAGATGCTTACTAGCTGCATGACCTTGGGAAAGTTAAGTAACTTTAAGTGACTCTTAACTTTTGTTTCCCTCAGTTTCCTCATTTGTAAAATGGAGGTATAGCACCTATCTGTTGGTAGGATTAAATGAGAAAATTGGACAGCACTTAGATTGCCTGGCACATAGTAAGTGCCATCTATATGTAAGCTATTATTAACTTTAACATTTTTCCTAGTCTTTTTGTGTATGTAACATTTCACTATTACTCATCTATCCCTCTAAGATATCCCCTTGATCCCCCATTTTCTGAGAGTTGAAGAATTCTGTCCAATTGCCAAACTATCACCATGCTAATTATTAACAAGGAGCTCCACCCAGTGGCCTTCCTATCCTCAATGAAACTAATTGAAAAATTCTTAGTGTCTGGACCAGCATAGAATAGGGGTGGGAAAAAATCTAGAAAATCAAAAAGTTCTGCACTTCAGAAATCACTGCTATAGTGGAGAACTCTGAGGAAAGGAGAAAAAAAAGGACAGATTTAGTGAGTAGAAAGTAGTGAGTTGGAAGAGGAATGGGTAAAATTCAGAGAATATAAAAGATAAGTCAAGGTTCAAATTTAGGGATCAGTTTTACAGTCATTATTCATACATGTCTTAGTCTTCCACAATAGAGACAGAAATTGAGGCTTTTTTAAAAAAATGTTTAGGTGCTATGAAGTTTATCAAACCATTTCCTTTGAAAGTGTCATAGAGAAGGATAACAAAGTATTGGCAACAAAACTTCATATTTATCACTTAATCACTAAAATCTCTCTGTGAAACCTACCACAGGTGAGAGACACAATTCAATTACAAGGCATATCCATTATTGAAGAGGACTGAAGATATTTGCTTTTTTGTTTGTTTGTTTTTGTTGTTCAGTTGTATCTAACTCATCCTGACCCCATTTGGGAGTTTGATGGCAAAGATATTGGACTGATTTGTCATTCCTTCTCCAGCTCATTTCACAGATAAGAAACTGAGGCAAACAAGGTTAAGAGACTTGCCCAGTGTCATACAGCTTGTACGTGTCTAAGAACTGATTTGAACTCAAGAAAATGAGTCTTTCTGACCTTGGGCCCAGCACTCTATCACTGTGTCACCTAGCTGCCCAAAAGGTGCCAAATGCTTTAGGCATGGCACTGTATTGCTTTGTTGTTGTTTTTAGTCATGTCCAACTCTTTATGACCCTTTTTGCAGGTTTTCTTGGCAGATACTGGAGCGGTTTGTCATTTTCTTCTCCAGCTCATTTTACAGATGAGGAAACTGAAGCAAATAGAGTTAAGTGACTTGCCACAGGAGAAAAAATTAAACCTGTTAGAACTTCAGTTATATTCATTTAGGTTTCTATAAAATTTCAAAAATATGTATACATGTATTCTAAACACTCTAAAATTAAAAACAGAGACACAAAAAGTAAATGACAGAGAAACAGAAAGACAAAACATGAGAGATACAGATCATGAGAGACAAAGGGGGACACAGGAAAAACACACAAATACAAAAAACAAGAAAAGAGACATAGAGAAAGAAACAGAAAGAGGGGGCATGAAAGAGAGAAACACAAAGGAAGAAATAGAAAAATGAAGAAAAGAGAGATGAAGATTAAGGCAAAAGAGTTTGATGATTTGGAATTTCAGTTTATTTTTTTATGTTCTTGCCTGCCATCTGGTGTTTCTTCTGTAGTAATGCTTGGCAGGTCTCTGATACTATAGAGCTATACAATTTTAATAATAACTGTATTAGGTAAACCTGCTTATTTGCCACTGGGAAAATCTATTTCATCTCTTACAGTGTAGGACAGTTAAGATTCTCCTCTGTTTATATCTTTGTATGCAAGGTAGGAAAGGTTTGTTGTTGGGTATTTTTTTCTTCTTTTTTTCTAAGACATATTTTACTATCCCATACAAAAGCTAAGTCAAGTTTTAGGATCACAGGAATTTAGGATCACAGAATTTCAAAAATCTTGCTACCATGAGCAAAACTAGAATGTCTCATACTAAGTACTCAATAAATACCTGCCGATTAATTGATTAGATGGCACTGTGATTTGTTTTCTCTCTATTTTGATACAATTCCTTTAGATAGATAGCTCTTTTCCATTCCTCAGTAGTTCAGAATACTCTTTATCTATTTATATTCTAGAATTTCCTACAAATTTCTTTAGACATGATGAATTTTGATTAATCCAATCTTCCCTCTCCCCATAAATCTGAGTTCTGGATATGAACACTAAACACAACTCAGAGAAATTACTGTAGTCTCTAGGTGCTGGTTTATAGCCATACAAATCCTTTAAGTTTTGTAAAAAATGGATGAATAAATATCAGTCATTGTGATAAGAGAAAAAAGAATTACACATGATGTGAAAATGATGTTTTCTTTCATTTGTTTGAAAAAAATGAAAAGAAAATCACTTTCTAAGCAACTTCAATTCAAAATCTTTTCCTGAACACAAGTATGTTAAAGATCCACCTTCATCATCCATTCTACTTTGTATACAAAGATGTAAACAGACCTTGTGGGCAGAATAATTTCAAGGAAACTATTAGGTAACAAAGCCTGCTGCCTCAGTGTCTTCCAGTAGCACTAAAGAGAAGGTAATTTGAATACACACACACACACACACACACACACACCCCAAAGGCTATCAGCAAAGAACAAAACCAACAACCAGATCATCACATTTTAGAAAACACAGATGCTTGCAGGAAGGTGTCGCTCCTTGTAAACTCTATGTCCAAGGAATAAGACTCCATTTTTTCAGGGAAAGAGGTATAAGGGAAGCTCTTATCTGGAAGTGACAAACTATAAACATCACCCCACTCTCTACAGGAGAGTTTTTAAACTGATGTAGCAAATTCATTTCTAGACATGTAGGTAACAAGCACAAATATGGGGAATGACAGACTAGAAAAAAGAAAGCCAAAACAGGTTTCTAAAAAGGAAAAGTCAGGGAAAATATGACATTAATCCAGGGAAAACGCAATGTGATTTTAGAAGAAAAAAAAATCATAAAACAGATTAACCTCTATGAAATTCCAGTAAAGAAATATTAATATTTAACATTCCTGTTGTAAATCTGATCCAATCTGACATGTGAGGTCCTCTTATAAAAATTGGAAAATAATCCTAGATCCCAGCTTTATCAGAAAATCAAGTATCTCTGACAGTTATATTTTTATTGGGGCTGAACACTAGACAATATGTTCCATTTTGATTTTTCTTTCTATCTACAGGAAATTAAAAATGGTTGAATGATACATGGGTTCAAGTGAGTTATGGTACCTTGCTGTCTGTTTCAGTATGTCACAATTTTTTATTCAGCCTCAGCTCCTCCTTCTGCCAACAGGCTCAATGATTACCGTTCCCAGAGGGCAAGAGCTGGACTTCCAGGTGCCAGGCTTAGAGATCTACTAGGAGAGGATTTATGGTTTTGCTCTAATGAAGGAGATAATGGAAAAAAAATCACAGGGTAGTCAAACCCTAGGAGTCTTCAATTTGGATGACAAAAACACACTAAAGTAGCTGGATAACCATGAGGGCCCTCATTGAACTAAATATTCTTATACCCAGTTCAGCCAATAACTATTTAGACAGTCTGGGCAAGGAATTAAATTTCTCAGTGTCTAAGTTGTTCTAATAAGTGAGACAAAGATGTTTGGTCATGGGGGATAGTTATAGCATGGATAATTGAAATCCACTTAAAATCCAAAAAGTTTATTTAAGTCAATTAAATGTTTTATTTAATTATTTCATTGGCTTCGGCTGATTTCACATCCAATCTTCTACTGGTAGTGAAATGGACTAGCAACAATCACATTACCTTCAAGGTCCTTTAACAAATATACTCAATGTAGGCTAATTCAGTTCAATATGCATTTAGCCCTTATGATAGGTAAGGCATTTTTTCAGGTGCTGAAAATATAAAGAAAATGACACTGTCCCTTCAGTCAGGGAAAAAGAGAAGCACTGTAAAGTAGAGCTATCTTGGAAGCCAGGAAAACTTGGGTTCAAGTCCTGCTTCTTACACATACTGACTGTGTGACCCTAAGAAAGTCACTTAATATCTCAGGGTTCAAGTCCACTATCTAATACCATAAATCACAGCTAAGTTGCCAATATCCATTTCTCAATGATTGTTCCTTGCCTGAAATTAGTTATATAAATGAAATCACAGACCCAGTTGCTTTCCACAACAACTCTGGGTGATTGGATGGGATCTTTCCCAAGTCCTTCAGCTTTTAGTGTTCTCTTCCTCTTGAAATTACTTTAGTGCATGTTGTTCAGTTTTTCAGTCATGTCCAACTCTTCATGACCCCATTTGGAGTTTTCTTGGCAAAGATACTGGAGTGATTTGCCATTCCCTTCTCCAGTTCATTTTACATATGAGGAAACTGAGGCAAACAGGGTTAAGTGACTTGTCCAGTGTCAAACAGCTAATAATTATCTGAGGCTAGATTTGAACTCAGGAAGAAGAATCTTTCTGACTCCAGGTCTGGTACTCTATCCAACATGCAAGCTAACTTCCCTTTATACATGTGGTATATCCCTAATGTAATGTGAGCTCCTGGAGGGCATCTGTTTGTTTCAGTTTCATATTTATATCCCTAGACAGTGCCTTAAGCATTGTAGATGCTTAATTAATATTGGAAGTGGATTGAATTGAAGCCATGGGAGTCAATAAGATCACCAAGGAAATCACAGAATCTATGAGTTGGAAGAAATATGAGCTACTGTCTGTTCCAAAAGGATTGAGAGCCCCTCTTTAGCATCCCCTGACAAGTGATGATCCATTCTCTATATTTCCCCACTCAAGTGATCTTTACCCAAATGCTTTCTACTGTGTAGTCCCTCTCAGCTTTCTGGACTTCCTGATCTGTCTATATCTTCCCATTTTGTAATTCTACTGTATCTCTTCAATTTCTTCTATATATTTTTCATTCATTGGTTTGACAAATATTAATTATGCATCTATTGTGTGCCAGGCATTCTGCTGGATGTTGGAAACAAACAAAAACAAAAGTAAACAATTCCTACTCCAAAGAAACTGACACTCTTTGTCTCAGGTATAACCTTCTAAAATGCTATTGCAGTCATATGACCCATTCTACTGTCTCAATGATAATTACTCCAGCGGTACCCACCCTTTCCCTGTCCTTTGTCCTTTCGCCAAGAACCTATCTAGTGTGCTTAATTGCTCACATCATCTGAATCAGATGTTATTCCTTCTGATGAGATGGAAGACCACCAGGCTTTACCATCTGCCCTTTTTTCCCCACACCTGATTGCATTTCTTTAACTTCTCTTTCTACCTTGCCACCCAGAAACCTCATCATTGGGAAATCTCAGAATCCTGAAAGATTGAATCAACCTTGGTAATCACAACTCTTCAGTGCCCTCTGACCCTCTGCTTGGAAGGTAAAGGTAATAACCCCAAAACCTCCATTTAAGGAGAGGGCCTAGGACAATCATCTCCTAGTTTCCCACCTGGTTACACTCCTTTGGACTTCTTTGCACTTCTCAATCATGCCCATGTCAGATATCTTCTTCCCCTTTGCTCCCCTACTCTCTTAAGCTTCTTTTGGTGTGTTGTCCTCTCTCATTAAACTGTAAGCTCCTTGAAGAGAAAAATTATATATTTTTCATATTTATACTTTGTGTCTGTCATAGAATGGGTGCTTAATAAATTATTGCTGACTATCTTTATACAAGTCAAATATAGACATTGTCATCTGACCGGCTGATACAACTTAAAAACTCCCAGGCCCCACCATTCACCCTGCCACTGTATCCATAGGAGTTCTGGGCCTTTCCATCTGTCCTGTGGTTAAACTATGTGTATTGTATTCTCTAATTAGACTGTGAGCTCACTAAGAGAAGAGATTTCTCACTTTTTCTGTTTGTAACCCCAAAACTTAGTAATGAGTTTGGCACACAGTGAGTACTTAATACATGCTTTTTCATTCATTCATTCATTCATTCATTCATTCCTTCATTCCTTCATTCATTCATTCATTTTTAATCACCCTAAGATCAAATTTGCCTCCTTGCAGTAGGATCATCAGTGAACATTACTTATTTTTTACAATTTGCGAATTTGCATGCATATGTTTGAAGACATGGAATTGAATTCTGCCTTCTGGATATAATTTTCTATGGATCACTTGTCCTCTCTTCTACTATTCTTTCTATTTTGTTACTATAGATAGAAGGATTCAGAAATATGGATTATATTCTCCTTCACCTCCTGTCTTCTTTAAAATATTCTTGATCAGATTCATAATATTCTAAGTAAAAATATCTTTATTGACTTCCTAGATGCCTTCCAACTCCAGCCAAGAGACAAACATTCTTATATTGTAAAACAAGGTCCAGAGAACCTCTCTATATTAGCCTACTTGGGATTTGATAATCATCTTCTGGCAATCGACACAAATTGGCTACCAAATTTGTCTGACTTGAATTGAATTTCCTTGAAGATAGTACCTTTAGGGTGGGTGGAGGTTGTGTGGAGCTGGAAAGTAACTGGGCAATGGGAGACATCCTTTAGGCTCATTAGATAGCTGCAGACCTATGTGAAGCAGAGTTAGAGGCTCTGTTTCCCCAATTTCTCCCTACTGCTTTCCAACCTGGCTTCCAACCTGGTGTCTCAAAGCTTTAATCAGCCTACCCTATGTATTCTAACAATAGCTTAAATGGGTCCTTTGGGTGGCACTGTCTGGTGTCCTGGAAGAGAGGATGGTAGCTGTCACTGACAGGTGGAGCCTTATGCCCCAGTAGCCCCAGGGGTGTTTACAGAAAAGGCTTCAAACCAACATTGACCTAGGTTCAGATTAAAGCTACTTATCTGTGACTGAGGCACACACAACACTGAATAAGGAGAAACATCATAAATGCCAACCCCATAAGACTCTTTCATGATGACCCTGAAGTTACACCAGAAGGAACTGAACAGGAAATTCTTGATGAAAAGGCCATACACATCTGGAACCTTCAAATAGATAATTGCAGCCTGAAGTGGAAGAGGGGTGGGTGGGAGAGGGAGAAAGAGAATGTGGAGTGTGGTATCACCTAGAAATACTATGCTTAGTTATCTCTCATGCTCTTTTCCATCTGAGTTTCTTCATAAACTCCTGTGCTTCTTGTCCATCCATTTCTCCAGCATCCTCAGTGCTGACTTCACATTGGCTTTGGGCCTACTGAGGTAGAGTAGCTGACGTATGCTTCACACACTGTTCCCCACTTGGGGCCTGCTGAGCCTGCTGGTGCTGTTCAGGGTCATGGCTGCCTCTCCATCAAAGTCTTTATTGGGTAGCCAGACATTATCCATGACTGCGAACACCATGCAGGCTGCCTGATAGAACCACTGTTTTATGGGAACTGAGAAGTAAAACAGCTCATCCTACCCAGAGTATAGGGTCTTGGTCTTGTCCTGGGTCCTCTGGATTCAGGCCAGCAGAAAAATGTGGTAGGTACAGAGCTCAACAATGAAAAAGGGTCATTTGGGCCATTGGCATCAGGGCAATTAGGTCCTCAGTATGTAGCACCTTCATAGCCAGCCACTGCTCCCCTACGTTATAGTAACATGACTCTCAGCTGCCCATACTAATTCTACTCCATTGATCTCTGGGAAATGGTTGTCCATCTGTCCTGTTTGAGCTTGTCCAGGTAATACTGCTTAATGTATTTGTTGGTTTAGGTATAATTCCTCCTCCAGAGTCTTATAGCATCTATCATTCAGGCTTTCTAGTGGCAACCCTTGCCCTTCTGAAGGGGAAAAAAATCTACTAAAGTCCAACATAAAGTAAAAACTTCTGTAGAACTCAGCAGACACATCTCTGTCGTCTCCCAGCACCTGAAGAATGACTGGAAGCAGCCAATCCCAAAGCACTTCAAGTATCCTACAGAGATTTTCCTTCACCAGTGACTCACTGAGAAGGATCATATTGTCATTTTGGAACAAATCCAGTGATAGGGTGATATGCTGAATATGCTTCTTAATGTCTCCTATCATCTTGACTGTCAGGTATGCAATCATGTTCCAGGCCTCTCTCTGAAGGTCCTCATCCATATCTAGCAGTCTGCTCTTCAGGATTCTGGGGAGACATCCCCCCCCAGGGAAGCCCCAACCTGACTTTGGCAATTGCAGCCCTCAAAGCACCTGTATTATGGCCTTTTTCACGTGTTCCACATTGTTTAGGGTGATGAAAAGTGACTCACTGCTTCACCTGGGTCAGGGGTCAGGGGTCATGTGTCTACCTTCCACTGAACGAGCTCTGGGTGGTAACTTCACAGATATCCTCCATGATTTGAATCTCTAGGTCCATAGCCTCAGATGATTATGGCCAGCTTGGCCCCGAGCTCCTTGGTCTAGAAGAAGCAAAGCCTGGCATCAACCACTAAGTTGTGGTTGGAGGTGGGGTCCATGGACTCCAGCTTGTCTACATCAACATCTCTCTAGAGTCACTGATGAGTGATGTCAAATTGTAATAAATGTCTGTTCCATTACAATAATAAATCACCTCTTATAAATAACTTTGAATCTTTTGTACTTAATGAGCAATAAAAGCATAACACACACAACCCCCCCCAAAAAAAGAAAACTGAATAGCAGTATGCCTCTCCTCCCCAGTGTAAATAATCCAGAATGTTACATCAGACACTACAACTTCCAAAGGATGCATGTTAACTCTTTAAAAAATGTGGAGAGCAATAAAAAGCTATAAAAATGTTCCTTAAAAAAAGCATAACACAAAAAAGTAGATGAGAGAGAAAAGCAACCAAGACTACATATTAGCAACAAATTGCCTAAAGAACACACATAGTAAATAGATGGATGAATTACATATGATATATAGAGTGTGTGTGTGTGTGTGTAAATCTATCAGCTTGCTGAATGGTCTCTCTGCCTCAAACCACTCTCTACATCAGACCATTAAAACACAGCTGATAAAATAATCTCCCTAAAGTCAGGCAGTCCATGGTCAGATCTGAGCACATTATGCCCCTTCTCTCCAAAGGCTTGTTATTACCTCCACCATCTAATATAAAATACTTTGACATTCAAACACTTCATAATCTGGCTTCTTTCCAATTTTACCAATATTCTTACATTTTGCTTCACTCCCCCTATTCTATAATTCAGCAACACTGACCTTGCCACTCCTTTAAAATGACACTGTAATACTTTTCAATGGCTCCATCACTCTTGCCTCTATGCCTGGACTGTTCTCCCGCTTTACCTCTGCCTTTTGAGTTGCTTGACTTCCTTTAAGGCTCAAATCAAATTGTACTTTTTACAAGAAGTCTTTCCTGGTCCCCTTCCACAGGGCCTTCTATTTCTGTTGTATACATTTTTACATATTGTTATTTTTTTGCATATTGTCTTCCCCATTAGCATGAACTTCTTGAAAGCAGGGACTGTTTTCACCTTACTTTGTGTCTTCAGCACTTAGTACACTGGCATATGGTAAGGACTTAATAAATGCTTGTGGACTGCCTGTTGTAGATAATCCCATCACTGATTATGATGCATCCTTGATTTCTCAAACTTGAGCTATTCTTGTTCATGTCCTATAAGTCCTCTGTAAAATATATACTCAATACATCATAGGCCTTTTGTGGGACTTTTAATATTTGGTGCATACTCACACTTAATCTGTCCATTTTTTATCCTTGCTATTGATGCAAGAACCATCCAGGTAGCATAAGCAGAGTACTAGAGAGATAGAGAACAGCATATGCCTTACAGGAGCTTGCATTTTTTATTGAAGAAAAAACACTATATACACAGATTTCAAAAATACAAAATAGTTTGGGGGATGGAAGTTACTAAAAACTGAGGGAAATGAAAATAGGCATACATAGAATATGGGCAGGTAGGTGGCACAGTGGATAGAGTGCCAGGCCTAGAATCAAGAAGAATCATCTTCCTGAGTTCAAGTCTAGCCTCAGAAATTTACCATATGTGTGACCCTGGGCAAGTTACTTAACCCTGTTTACCTCAGTGTCCTCATCTGTACAATGAGCTGGAGAGGGAAATGGCAAACCATTACATTATCTTTGCCAAGAAAATCCCATATGGGGTAATGAAATGTCAGACACCACTGAAAAATGAAAATGTAGAATAAAGAACTTAATATTGGTCAATAAGCAAATACCTATGTACAAACAAGATATATACAGCATAAATTAAGGACAGTCTCCAAGGGAAGGCACCAACATTATGGGGACAGGGAAAGGCTCCTTGCACATGGTTAATATTTTGGCTAAGACTTCAAGAAAGTCAAAGAAGATAAACTTTGAAGAGAACTAAGGATATGAGATAAGAAGAAAAAAACTTCCCAGGGGTACAGGATAGCCTGTTCAAAGAACTGGACATAGGAAATAGAATATCATGCACAAGGAAGAGTAAATAGACAAGTCTGGACCACAGATTTCCTAAAGAAGAGTAATGTGAAGTTTGGAAAGGGAGACTACAGTGAGATTGTGAAGGGACTTAAATGCCAACCAGAAGAGTTTGTGTGATGAGTAATGCATGCCTTGTGTCAAGAAATGCTGAACAATATTAGATAAATTGATCTCTCCAAGGATCTTAGTCTTTCAGTGTGCCCTGGCTCTATCTCATTCAATCAGGCAAATTTCTTTAGTTTTTCCCTGCCAGCCTATACCTACCTCTCAGTTTCCACCCAATTTTTCCCTTCATTCAGAGTTCCTTCATATATAATCAGACAGCAGCTTTGTAATGACTCTAAATATTCCATATCCCAGTTAGTAATATATAATAACACAATAGAAATATAATGAGTAATAATAAAGCTACAAGATCTTCTGTGTCTTGTGGGAATTGAACAGGATGGAATGAGTGTCTTCTAAAATAAAGACATGAGATGAAATGAAGGAAAATTCCATTAGGGAAAAATATTTTTTCCTTTTTGGAACAAAAGTTTGTAAAAATCAGAAGAAATTTAGCATATTTAATTATTGCTACATTTTAACATGTGTCTCTTAAAAATGGATTTTGTTTTCTCTCTGCCAGAAATCAGAGATGTCTTCTATGCATAAAGTATATTGATACAGAAATAAAGTATATTGATATAGGGTTAGAATGACTCATCCTCTCTGACCTAAACAGAACTTCTATCCTTTCTTTGATCCTCCTCTTTTCTCCTACATAATTATGAAAAAATCATTACCTCCCTCCCCTTATTCCAGATTTTAATATTGCTTGTGCCATTTGTGTGTATTTTAAAAATATGAGGTGTTCAATAAATTTCCCATGCAGCCACATCAGTTTCTTTGAGCAGCATTGCCCCCTTTCACCTTCTCAAGGAAATTGTTTCTGCTAGTATCTTCAGTAGTTTATTTTTAGATCAATCCCGTTTTTTGGTCAGAGATTTTTTCAAAATACCAGACCACTGGATACAATGTATCATTCCTCTTAACCCCTTAAAATCTGCTCTCTCAAACAACAGTACTGTTCTATTCTGTACACTGGTTATTTACTCCCAAGGTTTCTTTCATTTCTATTTCAGGAGTCAATTTGTATTGGCCAGACCATAATCCCCTCTCTCTTGTCAATTCCTCCACTTTTTGATAAATGAAATTATCATCAAGGCAAACCATAAAATTGTTAGTACTTCTGCTTTGAAAAGAGAGGGAGCTCCAGAGGATATCTAGATAGCTGAAATTCCCCATAACCACGGTATCATATTTCCACAACCAGATGAATGATCTAATTTCAAACTTTTCATCAAATTCTTTTTTTCTGTCTATCCATAGTATACCCCCAACAAAAACAATAATGATTTTCCCTCAATTGAATGTGCTCTACTCCTTGAGAATCTCCCTCATTAGGTTTCCAAATTTCTTCACAAAGAGTCATAAAATAATAGATCTGGAGCCGGAAGAGGCTTCATAGTCCAACTATTTCAGTCCCTTCATGAGTATATCTTATCATAAAATTATATTCCACTGTCTCTTTATTGATACTTTTCCTGGTGAATAAGGTGTCCCTTCACCAGAGTTATATCCTGTCATGATGCCTATCCTATCAGGTATTAATGATACCAGGAGGCAAAACCATCCAACTAAAATTAAGATTGCTAATTCACCTTGTTTAGCAACCATATTCAGTATGAACTAGGGATTTTATTGCTAGATTTCTTCTTGAATATCATATTTTGTGAATTATTTATCTTTTTGTACTCTTCTATATTCTATCTCTATACTGTATGGTACCAAGTTTATCCTGTGGACAGTTTTATCCTTTCCTAACCATTTTAAGTAAAAAACCCCACTGACAAGATTTAGAAGACTCAAGACAAATATCTTTGCTATTTTTTTTTGCCAACCTTTATTATGTATGCTCCTTTCCTGGTGATAAGTTCATCATTCCCATATTTTAAATCATATTCCAGAAATCACAATTTCATTCTCACTCCCTGCTCCACTTCTCACTCTCCAGACTTCTACAACCCCCAAACAGCAGAATTCTCATTCTTACCCTATTGCCCTTTCTTCTGATTGGCTAGTCCCTGACTTGGACTTTCATGAGATACCCAGACCATGCCAACTTCACTCTATTTGCACTTATTTTGTTTCACTCCTTCCTCTTCCCATTAGCAATCTTTCACTTGTGTGTATTGCTTCCTTTTCTAGTTCCCCGGTAGAATGTAAGCTCTTTAATGATGACTGTCTCTTTGCTTATACAGTTATCCCTTCCACATCATGACTTTCTCCATTATAATTCTGATATATCATGGGTTGTCATAAAAAATTAAATTGGAATTTGGGGGAAGTTTTGTGGAAGTTGAAGATGATACTGGAAGGCTAGTGGATAATGACTAAATACTTAATCCAAATTTTACAACAAGGTACTGTAAACACCCCATTAATGAAAAAGAAAAAGAAAAAATTCAGACTTCTTCTCTGGCACAAAGGGAGAACCAAAAAAATTTTACTTGGGTTTTCCAGATCAGAGGGGTACCATGCCCTTAACCTCCATCACCTTCCCATGGGAGGGATATCTGTATTTGTATCCCAAGTATATAGCATTGTACCTGGTACATGGTAAGTACTTAATAAATGCTCTATAATTCTCAAATAACTTCTTGGTTAGCTGTTCACTATCCACATTCACCTTTTTCTTCTAAAAGCTCTACCATAAATTAGCAGCAGTGATGAAAATACCATTTGTGCCCTCCAAAGATCTTTAATTTTTGTCTAGTACTTCATTATTCTTAGTGGTGTTGTATAGTTTTCTTGTGACTGAATCACCAAGAGTATGTAGTGTTCATCAGGTTTGACAAGTCTTCATAGGTTTTATATATCAATCCTGATGTATGCCCTGGCAAGCAGCAGATGTCTCTGTTGCTTCTGTCTCTGATTTTTCATGTTCTCTCATTAGCTAGTACAACATTGACCTATCCCTTCCTCTTCTAAACAATATAATTTTATAGTTTATCTGTCTTTCCTATAAAATCATGAACTTCTTTAGGACATGGATCATTTATTTTCTTTGAATGTGTACTAATGAGCAGTTAAAACAATGCTATTCACTTTTTAGAAGCTCAATAAATACTAGTGGATTGATTATTTTAAATAAAAATCACAGATGATAATGAAAACAATTGCATTTTATAGCTCAATAACTTTTCAAAAATAAACCAATCTATACTAAATGGGGGAAATCCTGTAATTTTAAGTTCTGTCACAAGAGGGTAGAGTTGCCTCAATACTGAATTTACCTTTCTTTCTATTCATCCCTATTCCCCGCCCCCCCAAAAAATCTCTTTGCCCATAACTTTATCAGTGGTGGATATTTGACTATCCTAGCAATCAGCTATATACTCAACTGGTTCATCAGTAAATGAAGTAATGCTTAATGATGTAACAAGTAATTCAAAGTAATACCAAGATGCAAAGCATGGGGGAATAGTGAACCAATTGATATATTGGAAAGGATTGATAAGGGTAAATCTTGAGATTAAAAAACCTCTTCATGAAATGCAAAGTTATCAAGATGACTTCCTTTATGATTCATGTGCCTTGTTCTTCCTTTGGCTGTGTGTAAGATGTCATACTTTGCCCAGATTTCATTACTGATTTTATTGTGATTGACTTTCTTGAAACCTAGATTCCTTTCTTCCATGTGATATGGACATAATTGGTGCTGGATATGTCTATCCTTAGGCAATATTCTGAAATAGTCATTGCTCCAATTCCAAGATCTTCTTTATTTATCCTTTTCCTCTAACCAATATTACTTCAAGTCACAATTTATGAACTAGAAGATCTTTGGAAATTATCTAGTCCTGCAATTCTCTAAATTGAGAGTCAAGAAAATTGACTTGTTCAGGGTCACAGAACTAGTCAAATACTGAACTAAAATCTTTGTCTCCAGACTCCCAGTCCAATGCCTTTTCCATTAAACCAGGAATTCTTAGCTTAGAGCTTACAGATACATAAGGGTCAATAGATACATTTCAAGGGGTCTCTGAACTTGAACAGGTAAAAAAAAAACCATTATTTTCTCTAATCTCAAACCAAGCTTTAGCATTTCCTTTCAATTACTTAAAATATTATCCTGAGAAGAGGCCCATGGGTTTTTACCAGACTGCAAAAGGAGTTCATCAGAGAGAGAGAGAGTCAAGGACCCTTGCTTGATTACACTGCTAATACTGTTATCAGAGAAACAATCTAAATCCTGGCCAGCAATTTCTGTAAATATTAAAATAGATTGCTAGTTCAGCACTGAGTTGGTGGATGGCAAAGCCATCAATGCAGGGCAGCATTGCACTAATAGAGTTTAAGAAATGTTTGAGGAGGGAAGACAATGCTGTCCTTATAGTGTTGGTAAATTGGATAAAACAAACCCATTTTTGAGCCTTTTATGGTATGGATTATTCACAAAAATTGGGGTGGGTATCTGTAGGGATTACTAACTTTTTGTGTCACAGATCTCTTTGGCAGCGTGGTGAAGCATATGAAATTCCCCGAATAATGTTTTTAAATATGTAAAATAAAAATGCATAAGACTAAAGCAGAAATTAATTGCATTGAAATGAAATTATCATTTAAAAATTTCATGGACTCCAAGTGAACTGCCATAGGGCATGGGAAAGATTGCCTAGGTTTTCATAAAGCTTAACTTTTCAAACATGGATATGTCATTATGTTTCTTCCCCAGTTCTTCCAGGCAGTTTACATTCCTTTGAAAATCATTCTTGACACTAAAATAGTTGGACTCAACATCCAAGAATTTCTCTGAACTCAGACCATATGCAAAACCTTAGCACCAAGCTGACATCTTGAAGAGACCAAGGAAGGAAGACATAAGAAATTCCTCATATCTGTTTAACTTCATCTTGCATTAACTGCCAATATCTTCTTCCCCTACATTTAATTGAGAGTCTCAAAAAAATGCTATATCTACTGTTCTGTTAACTTTTATGGAAAGCGGGATCAATTTAGGAGAAATGACAACCTTGTATATATGAAGATGAATCTTTCAATCCTCTGCAACTCAGGGTTGTTGAGATAAATCTATTTTTAAATTCCCCTTGCCTTGACACAGTCATCTGTTTTAATATGATTTTCCTAAGATAAAAATACTGGTGGAACCATACTAGAGATCAGTAAATAATAGCATATTATATTTATCTAAGTTTTTAATTCTTTTTATTTATTAAAGTTCTTAAAGCTTTAACTGCCTTTTCAGTGTTGGCACATTAGTACTGTATCTCAAAAATAATATTATCTAGCACTTAAAGTTTGCAAGGTACTTCATGAATATCTCATTTTATACTCACAACAATCCTGGAAAGCAAGTTCTATTATAATTTCATTTTACAGACGTAAAAACTGGGGTAGACAGAGGTTAAGTGATTTACCCAGGGTTACACAGCTAGCAAAGGTCTGAGGCCACATTTGAACTCAAGTCTTCCTGGACTACAGGTCCAATGCTCTTTCTATTGCACTACCTAATTAATCAATGAATAAATATTTATTAAGCACCTATTATGTGCCAGGCATTGTGCTAAGGGATGAGGATATAAATACAGGTAAAAGACAATTCCTGCCCTTCAGGAGTTCACAATCTAATGAGGGAGACAACACGCAAACAAATATATTTAAAGTAAGCTATATATATACACACACACACACATATATATATGATATTTATTCTATATATGTATATATAGGATATTTATAGGATGTCTATACGTATATATATATATAGGATAAATAAGAAAATAATTAACAGAGAGAAGGCACTGGAATTAAGGATGTATGGGGAAGACTTCCAATATTTTAGCTGGGGCTTAAAGGAAACAAGAGAAGAATAACACTGTCCACCAAAGAAACTTTTCTTTTAGAATAGCTTATTTTTGTTCTCCACCAATAGCTATTTCTGATTTGGTGTTGGGTTGGTATTTGAGCAGACATGTTGATGATTTCATAGAGATATTTTGAGTTTCTCTTGAAGAGGCACTTATCCAATGTGTATACGACAAATAATGTTAGTATGAAGAGAGAAGAAAAAGAGACATAGACCAAAATTCCGATTGTAAAATATATAAATAAATAAATTTTGTATTGTTTTGTGTTTCTCAGTCATGTAATAGACAAAAGATCTTCTTGTGAGAAGGTTCCAAAAGCAAAAAGAATCATGTAAGTTATTTATCCCAAAAGGGAAGAAAAAAAACTATTGTTTTATCCCTCCCCAAAATATTGTATTATGTATTTCTGTCTTAAGATCATAGCATAATAGATTGAGAAAGCCAATGGACCTTTGAGTAGGTACAAATCTCATTTTACAGTTGAAAAAACTGAGGCCCTGTGATTATGAGTGATTTACCTTGTTACACAGGTATACATGTCAGAGGTAGAACTTGTACTCCTGTCCTTTGGCTTCAAATTCAGTAAGTCCCATTGTACCATCCTGTCTGTGCTGAATTTAGAATGGTTTAAATTCTAAAATTAAGCAAATTTAGTCTTTATGCAAGGGAAAACTTCATAAGAATTAGTGCTATCCAAAATTATATTAGCTGTCTTCGGGAATAGTGAATTCTTCCTCAGTCAAAGTATTTAAGAAAGTGATTACCTTTGGGGGAATATTATAGATGAGGTGTTGGGGTTTTTTTTGTTTTTTGGTTTTTTTAGGTATTGATTGTTTTAGATGACTGACAAGGTCCATTTCAACTCTGAAATCCTATGATTCAGTAATTCAGTTCATGTTCTCATCACCTCATAAGGTATCCAAGAAAACAAAAGTAACTAAGATAAAGTGTTCTCCCATAAATTCACTCTTCAGTTCATTGAAATGTATTGCCAGTTTATTAAACTGCAGTGTTGGCCATTTTATACCATTTTTTGAGATCTTAACACAGCTGCTTTTAAAAATGTAAACCTAATAACATCCTTTCTGAATGAGAAGAGCTTTTCTGCATTTGGTTGTAACTTGAAAAGAAACAACTGAAATTACACATTTCAGAATAATGTAAGAAATAAGCACCCATTCATTATTTGTTGCAAAATTCTATTTTTACACTATATACTAATGCTTTCTTTTCTCTCCAGAATTTCCAAGATTGGCAATTCTTTTATGTCTTTAGTAAAATGGCTCCTTTGTGATCTTGGGATGATAGGTATTATACAATTTTTAAATGTTATATAATTATATTTGTATGTAGATCTCAACTCATTGAACCATGGACTATTTTTAAATTGCCTTATACCAATAAATAACACAAAAAAGCATTTGGATGCATATTTTAGCTCCTGAATGTCTCTATAGAATTCAAGTATCAATCCCTAGGGCTTAAAAAAGGGGAGGGGACATATTGAAAATTAAGATTTTCTTTACATAAACTAGTTTATCAGTTGACCATTGGATGGAAATAGATCTAGGGGATAGATGATGGAACTTGGGATCAGATAGGCATGAGTTCAATTTCTGACTCAGAAGCTTAACAACTGTGCTACCTTGGATTCGTTACTTAACCTCAGTCTACTTCAATTTCCTCATCTGTAAAACAAGAAAAACAGTAGTACCTACCTCACAATATTGTCTTGGGGATCAAATGAATTAGTACATGTAAAGCATTTTGCAAAAAGCATTGTGCCGTATGTTAGCAATTATTCTTTTATGAAGTCAGTATTTCTCAAAGGTAAACTTACAAAAAGCAATGTATCTATCACTGCATAAGTATTTGACCTTTCTTCTAGCTAAATATCATTTTCTATTGTCTGTTCATATTCATCCTACCATGAAATCTAACAAACTCAACTGAACCATGGAATCCAGTTTTTTACTGCAAAGCTTGGCTAATTTTCTATTATCTGTATTTAATGTTTTTCACCTAGGATTAAGATGTAAATGGTAGGAAAGGTGTCATTAATAAATTCTTAAGCATCTCTATCATATTCTATTTCAAAATCTAGTAGCCATGTAATTCACCAAGACTTATTCTATTAATGCTAGGTCAAATTTACCACCTTTTACTTGTGTTAATACAACAATACAGCAAGGATCTATGATTTCTTCAATGTGGGAATTCCTTCTACTTGTTTATAAATACATTCTATTTATGCTGCAATAGAGAAGTCCCAGGCTTTGTTGAGGCCAAGAAAGTAGATTAACTATAGCTGTATGGCCAGTACCTGTGCTAGCAACCATCCTGGGTATGCTAGGGTGCTTCCTGTTACAGTGTCAGAGCCAAATTGACTTTCTGGCTCCAAGTTCAGTATTCTATTCACACCATTCTGTTTCTCCTCTTAATAATAATGGGGAAAGAGAGTATAGAAAGAAAGGGACTAGGGAGTGGTAGGATTTGAGAGTGGCTGGATTGGGAGAAGAATATGGAAAAAGGTAGGAAAGAAATATGGTTTCTGCTCCAGAAGAGAGTAAGTACTTATTACCGGCCTGAGAAGAGTAGGGAATTATAGTTAGTAGCCAGTAGTGCTAGTTGACTGGAGTTTGCAGTTTCACCAATATCCTTCCCCACAAACCCCTTCCCTCCAATTCTTGGACACTGATATTATAGACAACCAGGATCAGAAAGGTCAATTTCACAGCACAATTCTCCTTCATCCTTGCAGTAAAATAGAGGAGGCCTCATCAAAGTGGCAAAATGAGGGATAGAGAATGGACCTATCCCATGCCCAGCTGACTTGTACTCATACTGCTTCCACCCTGTACAGCCTGGCTAAGGCCTACCTACAGCTGGGTCCCAGATCAATCCATCTAGAAACAAGGTAAACTCAAAATGACTCATATTTTATCCAATAACTTCTAGGCTCACAACAATCCCAGCTTGTGTTGTAGTAGTTTAGTGATTAACTCAATTTTCTCTAGTTCTACCAATATCCTGGCATACAACATCAAGGTTGAATGAGTAGTAAGTTCCTAAGAACACATTTGAACTTTCTCTTTCCTGACTTCAACTCCAGCCTTCTGTCCTTCATATCATGCTGTCTCTCAGGGACCAAATGGTACAAGTTATAAGAAAGCAGATTTCAATTCAATATAAATAAGACCTTCTTAAAAATTCATAGCTCAAAAGAGTTCAGAGTTCAAAAATGGAATAATCTCATTTGCAAGGTACTGAGTTCTCCCTTTACACAGAGTTCAAGCAGAGATAGGAACCTGTCAGTAATAGTCTAGAGGGGATTCATACTTACTTCAGACCAAAACAAATTAGGCCTCTAAGATTAAATTTGAAAAGCCCTGGCAGATATGTAGCACAATAGATAAAGTGTTGTATTTAAAAGCAGGAAAATGTGAATACTAATCTTGCCTTAGATTCTTGGTAGCACTGTGATTCTGAGCAAGTTACTTAACTTCTTGGCTTTTATTTCCTCCTCTGCAAAACTGAAATAATAATAATAGCTATCTCTCAATGTTATTGGGTGGATCAAATGAGATGATATATGTAAAACACTTTACAAACTTTAATGTGCTATATAAATGCTAGCTGATATTATTATTATGTTTTTATGGACTAGACCAAATGAGTACAATCTTTATAAATTTATTGCTAGAGGAACACTATGGAGAATTGGTTTGTGTGTGTGTGTGTGTGTGTGTGTGTGTGTGTGTGTGTGTTTGGTAGCATAGTTTTATACATGTTAAATTGATAGGAAATATATAAATAATACAGTAAACAGTGGCATGGTCCTCAGCCTTGGGCTGCTGCTTGACTTTATGAGCAAGTTAGGTAGACCAAGACTTCAGGCCTCTGGCAGGAAGTCCTGGCAGGGGAGAGTGGGAAGGGTCAGGCTTGAGAGTTTCAGACCAGGCCTTCTCCATTCACAGCTCCTTTTACACCAGAAGATATACAATAAATATGGCACTTTACCTTGACAAGGACCTGAAGTTTGCTTGTAGAAGGACAACAGAAGGGTTGTAGCTTGTGAGTCATTTTCAATTGGTAGTTTTTTTGCATTCTCCCTGTTTCTCATGGAAAAAATTGGGCAGAAGCAAACTCAAAATTTGAGTTATGTTCAAAATGTTGTCTAATATATCACTTGCATTGGAACAAATTCATGTTTTAAAAACACAGTATTACATCAGACTTTACCACAAAGTGTCAATTTCTCACTCTTCCCACCATTTTAAAAAACAGAGACTCTACAAAAGTGTTTCCATACTTAGAATTTGCTGTACCTCTCATATCCTTCATCTGGCCTATGGAATGTTCAAACTGGCCACTACTCTTGGAATTCTTAAATTGCCAGAAATTATCATATATGGTTCAAGAAAGATGCTTACCTCTTCTAAATCAGAGTAAGTTCATGAGTTTCAGATGCATCCTGACTGAGGTAATAGCTGCACTATCAAACAGTCTAACCCAAACACAAGGATTTCAAGTAGCATACATTAACATAGGCTTACATGAAACAGTACTGACATTATCAAAGCCACTGTATTCATCAAAGGTCTTGTGTGTGTGTGTGTGTGTGTGTGTGTATATGTGTATATATATATATATATATATACACACATATACACACACCTTTGATGAATAATATATATATACATACATATATTGTGTATACGTATACATATATTAAACAAACCAATCATGAAATACTCTGCCATTGAAAATTTGTGCTTACTATGCAAATTATAGTCTTAAAGGAATGGATGCCTAGACACTGTGAAGTTTTGGCATACGTATATGTCTGATTCAGCTCTTGAACCCAGATCTTCTTGTCCAGGTTGATTATATTTCCACTCCATTGTGCTTCTCCTCCTCTAGGGCAGTAAGAAGGTTTGGGACCAGCAAGTAGTTTGCATTTCTCCCACCACTGAGAAGATAATCTCAATACAAGAAGAAAATATGCACAATCTCAGGCTTCTTCTTCTAAGAGAAGTACATCCTTCTCAGGCATCTCTTGCTTCTTGTGTCTGGATGTCAAATTTTCTATTCAATTCTGGTTTTTTCCTCAAGAATGCTTGAAAGTCCTCTATTCCACTGAATGACCATATTTTCCCTGAAACAAAATACTCAGTTTTGCTGGGTAGGTGACCCTTGGGTTCATTCCCAGTTCTTTTGCCCTCTGGAATATCATATTCCATGCCCTTCTCTCCCTCAGTGTAGAAGCTGCCAGGTCCTAGGCTATTCTGATTGTGTTTCCACAATATTGAAATTGTTTCTTCCTGGCCGCTTGTAGTATTTTCTCCTTGATCTGGGGATTCTGGAACCTGGCTATAATATTTCTGGGGGTTTTCTTTTTGGGATCTTTTTCAGGAGGTGATCTGTGGATTCTTTCAACCTCTATTTTGCCTTCTGGATCTAAAACATCAGGGCAATTTTCCTTGAGAATTTCTTGAAGGGTGATTTCTAGGTTCTTTCTTTGATCATGGCTTTCAGGTAGTCCAATAATTTTTAAATTGTCTCTCCTGGATCTATTCTCCAGTCAGTGGTTTTTCCCATGAGATATTTCACATTGCCTTCTAATCTTTCATTTGTTTGGATCTGCTTAACAGCATCTTGATTTCTCATAAAGTCATTAGCTTCCATTTGCTCCAGTCTAACTCTGAAGGAATGAATCTCCTCAGTGAACTTTTGAGATTCTTTTTCCATCTGGCAAATTCGACTTTTTAAGGCATTCTTCTCCTCATTGCCCTTTTGGGCCTCCTTTGCCATTTGAGTCAGTCTGTTTTTTAAGGTGTTGTTTTCCTCAGTCAGGCTGTTGACCCTCATTTCATACTTTTCCTGCATCCTTCTCATTTCTCTTTCCAATTTTTCCTCCACTTCTCTTATTTGATTTTTAAAGTCCTTCTTAAGGTCCTCTATGGCCTGCAACCGCTCATGTTTTCCCCTGGGGCTTTTGGAGCAGGACTTCTGACCTCACAGTCCTTTTCCCGCTCTGTGCCCCCAAAATAGGAGTCTAGGGTTGCATTTTTCTGTTTCCTTTGCCTTGGCATGTTGCCACTTGATTTCCTGACTTTGGGGCTTGTTGCCACACTATGGCTTTAAGGCCAGATAGAGGAATTTTCGTCCCAAACGTGTGGGGGGCAATTTCCGTTTCTGGCAAGCTGTAAACCTACCCACGACTTCCACCCTAGATCACAATTCACATCCAGGGAGGTTAAAGCAAGAGCGATTAGCCCCCAACACTGATCGCTAGATCTCCCTACAGTTAGCATGCTGGCCAGGAGCTGGAGCTGCCTCTGAAAACTACAAAATGGTGTGCCTCCTCAGCAGCTTCTAGCCCCCAGGGGAGGGAGCCAACGCATTCCCCCAAAAACAGGTCCCAAAGTCCATAGGACACTAACCTCTTACTTTGTCCTAGGCATGTCTATGTTGATAATTCTGGAGTCGCCACTGCTGCTGGTGTTCTGGGGTTCCTCCAGCCAGCTGCTGGCCCTGCCGCCCTGGGACTAAAACCTCAGCTCACCCGGACCTGAGCTCCGCTTGGCTCTGCTTCCTGTGCTCTGCGCATTGCGCGCTGCGGGCTCCTAGACTGCTGCACTGGTCCTTCCTGCAGGGCTGCTGGGCTGTCCTCAGTGGGAGGTTAGCTTCTCTGTGTCGTTCTGTGGGTGCTGGGGCTCCAGAAGTTGTTCAGAGTCCCCTTTTACATAGTTTGGGGGGAATCTGGGGGCAGAGTGGCTTGGATGAGCTATTTCTACTCCGCCATCTTGGCTCCGCCCCCTGTGTGTGTGTTTATAGAGGATTGTTACCATGAAGCATATTTCTATTTACAAAGGTTAAATACATATTTAATTTAGACAGGTAAAGCTAAAAAGAGTGTTAGTCATGAATATTATTCACTGAAAATAGCTATCTGAAATGTGGACAAAAATTTCTCCAAGGACAACCAGAAATCATCATTATAACTTAATATATTAAAATTCTGAGGTAAATTCATTCACAGAACTTAACTTTGAGCTCATTCCAACAAAACAAAATGCTTTTAAAAAAAAACACCTTCAAGAACAACATGGGCTTAAGAAAGAACCTAGCATTTTGGTAATCTAATGGACCTCAAAAACTATATGGTCCAACACATACATGAACAAGAATCCTCTCTACCATATCTCCAACCTCTGCTTAAAGACCCTCAGGAGGAACCCACTACCCCCTTGAGGTAACTCATTCCATTGTGTAATAACTTTTTAGATTGTGAACTCCTTGAGGGCAGAAACTTTTTTTTACCTTTCTTTATATACCCTCAGATTTAACACCATTCTTGGAACATAGTAGATACTTACTAAACAATTGCTGATTTCATTTGACCAATTATTAGGAAATCTTTCATTATATCAAGTCTAAATCTACCTCAGCACAACATTCAGCTATTGTCCCTACGTCTTCTCTCTGGTGACTAGCAGAATAACCTCAGTTCCTCTCATTGTTCCCACTAAACCTTCTAAGGTCCAGGCTAAACATGCCCTCAACTGATTCTCTTAAGATGGTTTTCCATGCCCTTCAATTATACTGGTTGTCCTCCTCTGGGCAGGATCCAGATTGTCTGTATCTGTCCTACAATGTAGTGCTCTCACCTAAATATGGTACTGCAGTTATAAGCTTAACTGAGGCAAACCACAACACATCTATCACTTCTCACATCTGGGGTACTATGCCCAATTTAATTCATCCTAGTAACATTAAAACATTAGATTTTATGGTTGCTGTGGCAGAAGTAATGATAGAACACCTGATAAAATGCAATAAATGAAGATATATATATATAAATGAAGATATATATATGATATATATATATATATCAAACCATTCTGAGCAGCTATTTTTTTAATTTTTTCTTTTCCCTATTGAAGACAAGGACAGATCTATATGAATGCCAAGAATGGCCATCTATATGTCACGGAGTGCGTTTCACAAGGGATCATAGGATCAGACCCATATCACCACACTTGCCAATAAGTCTTATCAATGCAAAGAAATGTCAGAAATTCCTTCTACAAATTCAGATCAGCAATTTTTCTATAATTTATACTCCTAAAGGGTAGGCTGGGGGCAACAAGAGATTGTAACCAGACATAAATCAGATAGCCAGTTTGTAGCAAAGGCATGGCTTGAACACAGATCTTCCTGATTCTATGATGGTCCATCTTTATCTACCACTATCTCAAAAGAGTATTTTAAATGTTAATATTTGTGTTGATGAGTTGGTGAGGCCTGAATGTATATACAGATCATATCTATTTCAAGGAATCCCAAGCAATTATCTAGATTGTTTTATGAGACCAAGATTTGGTTATCTCTAATATTGTTTGAAACAAGTGGATGCATGGATGGAATTTAGACATCTTTGATTATGTGTAGGCATTTAAAGCAGTACCATTTGATGTGACAGGATTGAAATTTCATTTAATTTTCCCTAAGCAATGAAATGGCACCTTAATACCATATCAGAAATCCTACAGTCAATTTTATAATTTTGAAAAATGAATTTGAAAAGCATGAACTACTCTTGAAAATTAATGCCATCTCTTCTATCAGAAATACTGATAAGAAATAAGTTTAGCAAAATGGAGCCAAGAAAGTACAATATTGCTTTTAAAAATTTTAGGAGAGAAAAAAAAACAGCTTTTCATCTACCAAAATCTGCTGAACATGCTGGACAGCATTTAAAATATCTCTGTCTCCTTGTATCATCCAAATAAATGTGGCACCCAGTATGTGAAAAAGAATAAAAAGAAGAAATAGAATAAGAAATAAGGAAAATAAATTGAGAAAGGATGACAAGCTCATTAAAATGTACAGAAGGACTCTCCATCTCCCTAGAGGAAGCTGTTATCATGAAATAATCAGAGTGATGAACATGAAAAACAGCAGACTGTGGAAGGCACCTCATGTGGCCCCAAGTAGTTGGCGATTATATCCTAGAAACCTGACCCTGTTAATGCATTGCTGCTTTGTTGCTTAATGGAGTTCATAGAAAATTCACATCTCTCAAATGAGTTTCCTCCCCTATTAAATGTTCAGACTGGCAGTCTTTGACAGGGTATGCACAGGGCCATTTCTCCTAATCAAGGAGGACTACCGAACCCCTGGGGGGAGAAGCTGTAAGCAATCAAGCAAATCCACAACCACAGAGATATATTTATTCTCTTCCTCATTTTTGTCATTTAGTCAGGAAGGCAGGATGATGGAAACTGGGAGAATTTGGTAGCAATAAGAGATAAGAAGCAAGGCAGACTCATTTTTCTCAATAATTATTCCATTTGGATCACTGAGGCCAAGAGGAAAACTGGATTATTGCCTAGGGAGTCCTCCAATTAGAAATCTAGGTTGTATAGGAGCCCTTAAATAACATATCTTCTCAGTGTTCAATTTTGTCATTTTGGTTCAGATGGTTTTAATATGTATCATTCATTCTGAGAAAATATATACATAAGACAAAAGTCTGGAATGACCAGACAAATGATTTAGAGCTAATAAGGATCTCAGAGGTCATCTAGTGCAAATGCCTCATTTTACAGATGAGGAAACTGAAACCTAGAGAGCTTAGATTATTGACCTGAAGTAATACAGGTAGCAAGTGGCAGAAATGGAATTCAAATCCTCCTGTTCCTCTGACTCTAAAAATAGGAATCTTTCCATTGGACATAGCTACCTCAATATACCTGTTCAAACTTGGATACTACTAGCCTATTTTACAGATAAGAAAACTAAGACCAAGAAAGGTTAAGTGATTTGCCCAAGGTACTACAGTAAGTGGTTATGTCAAGACTTGAACCTTTATCCCCTAACTTCAAATGCAGTACTTTCTCTGCTACACCATGCCTCCACTGTATTATTTTACCCCAAACATGTCTTTCTTGTATATTTCTGCACTTCACAACAACCAGGAAATCAATGGGCAGGGAAATATTTGAGTAACATGTAGTCTTCCACTCATGGAGCTGATGTTATAGTGATAAATAATACAATAAACAATATATTATAAGTGTAACTAAGTGGTACAGGGAATGGAATATTAGACCTGAAGTCAGGAAAGCCTGAGTTCAATTCTGGGCTGACACTAACCAGTTCTCTGATCCTGGGCAAGTTACTTAATCTCTGTTTTCCTCAGTTTTCTTATTTGTAAAATGAAAGTAATAATAGCACCTACCTCCCAAGGAGCAAATGAAATAATATGGCAAAACATTTTGCAGACTTTAAAGTGCTATGTTATCAATGCTAGTCATTTGTTATTATTATGATGATGCAAAACAAAAAACTATGTGAAAGAAAAGAGTTATTTGCAGTACCATTTGAGTTGAGCTTTAAAAGGCATTGGTAATTCAATGGACAAAGGGGACAGAGGACATTTCAAAAACAATGTACTTACAGAAATAGAGACTTGAAATCTCAGAACATTTGAGTGATAGTGAGGTGGTAGTTCCAGTTTGCCAAGAATGTAGACTATGTGAAGCATTATGTCAGGCTGGAAAGATAAGAAAGCATTATAATGTAGAAGGCAATGAATGCCATTCAAAGGAATTTTAACTTGACTCAATAAGCAACAGGGAGATGCTGAAATTTTTGAAGCAGAGGAATGATATGACATCATTTTCATCTTTTTCTTAGCTTCCCTCAGAATACTGAGGTAAAGTCAACAGAGATTTTCACATTGCTTGTAACTGTTGTATGAAAATACTTCAATCCCTTCCCCAGCTAGAACACTACATGGGAAGATCATATAACAGTCCTGATCAATTCTACCATTAACATATTAGAAGAGAAAGCTTTGCAAAGGACAACCTCTATAAAAAGAGAAGTAGTAAATTGAAAAGCATGCTGGATTTAGAGTCAGGAAACCTGATTTTGAATCCTACCTCTCACTATTATCAGCCCTGTGACGATGTACAGATCACTTTCTCAGTCTTAGTTCATTCATCCTTAAAATGAAGATAATAGTATTTGTACTACCTACCTGACAGAACTTTTGGGGAGGAAAGAATTTATTTGATCATAGAATCTAGAGCTGAAAGGGACTTCATAGGCAACCTAGTTCAACCCCCCTGTTTAAGAGATGAGGATACTTCGGGGTGGCTAGGTAGCACAGTGAATAGAGCACCAGCCCTGGAGTCAGGAGGGCCTCAGTTCAAATCCAGACTCAGACATTTAACACTTATTAGCTGTGTGACCTTGGGCAAGTCACTTAACCCCAATTGCCCTGCCTTTCCCCTTCCAAAAAAAAGCAGAGAGAGAGAGAGAGAGAGAGAGAGAGAGAGAGAGAGAGAGAGAGATAAGGATACTGAAACTGGAAGAGGTTAAATAACTTGTCCATGGTTACGCAAATTATAAGCATCAACATCAGGATTTGAATCCAATTCCTCTGATTAAAGCATGGTTTGATTAAAACCTGGGTTCTTAACCTAATGTCCATCCTTTGAAAAAAATTAATAATTGTACTTCAATATAATTCGTTTCCTCTGTGATCCTTTGTATTTCATTTCATGCATTTGAAGACATTATTCTAAGGTGTCCATAGGCTTTACTCGATTGACAAAGGGGTCCATGATAGAAAAATAGATTAAAACTCTATAGTCTAGTAAATACTTTAAACCTTAAAGGGCTACATGGGTGCAAATCATTAATCCTACTATGAAATGTTTTGTTATGAGGACATAATTTGGATCTTAAAATGTAGCACTCACACTATAATGCCCTAGTCTATTTCCAACCAGAATGTGGTAGTTGCTTCCTTTTGTGTAGATCTGGCTTGGGTCTTAAGTGCTTGACAAAAACAAGATAGAAAATATCTTATATTTATATAAAATTGTAGAGGAGCTTTTTAAATAGAACCATATTTTATTTCCAGGAATTTCCTGGAACCTTAAGGACAGCTCACCTCATATCCTTGGGGTTAGTCACCCAACCAAATATCCCATGACACTTTCAAACCTGGAAGTTGCAAAATATTTGAGTCAAGAAATATTTTTACTGTACTTTTCCCCAGCAGCCTGAGAAAAAAAAAAAGAATCTTGGTCTTCAATAAACACAAAAATATGTCATTTATCACACATTGCTGTTTGTTAAAAATAGGCCTGCTTCCTTCCTTTTTTGCTTCAGAGACAGTGTACAAAGATGAGTTTGGCAGAATAAGGTCAGTGATGCTGGAGAGAGCAGCAAACGTCAGAAAAGGTTTATATCAAAGCCACATGCCTCTAGATCATTCCTGCTGCTTTTCTGACCAGCTTAGGCCAGGCAGGTTCATTCCAAGCTACCTGAAGAAACTTGGCATGAACTGCAAATGGTCCCTAGTGTCTAAAATCCTTTCATCTCCTATCACTATACTAATCCAATATCTGACAATTATAAACTATCATCCCATTTCTGCATGCTTGAATGTTCACACTTAAAGACAGTAATTACTCAAAAGAGCGAGTTGTAGAAACCTGTTTCTCAGCCCATTTGGATGACAGGACACCCCATTGACTCTGAGGCAGCCATCAGACAAAGCTTTTTATACTTCATGTTGAACAAATTATCTTTCTTAAATGGCAGATTGAGGACTCTCTCTGTCAATCGTTACCGCTCCAAAGCTCTATTTTCATTTCATTTCATAGAACATTTTGAATGTCATAAGAGAGGTTGTGTGCCCTACAAATCAGAAAAAGATAAATTCAAAAAGAAATAAATGGCTACTAAGTACGTATCATATAGTTCAATGTCTGGGCAGTATCACTTTTTTTTTCCCAAAACTCCCTGATTGCCTCCTGAAGCACTGAACAATATTTTGGCCTTCATGCCTGGGAAGCATGGATGGGAAAGGAGCTTTCTTTTTAGTGTATGATATAATAAGGGTCAATTTTTCAAGGGATAGTCATATCCACCTTGGGCTAGCTATGGAGTATATTGAATAACATGCAAACCACTGACTGGACTTTCTTACAAAATGGATAATAGATGTTCATGCCCTATCCTCTCACCCTGTCACCACCATTTCCCCCACTTCACTGCCATTCCAAGTTCCCACTTCAGGAAAACCTACTCTGGGTTCAGGTAAGTAAAACTGCACAATGTATAATTAAAGTCCAGGCAACCACCAGGGCTAGGCACTTGGCTTAAAGAGAATCATACTGAAATAAATAAAGGGAGCTAGATAATCTGACCTAAAGAGAACAAATTCTCAACTACCTCTGAATGTTCTAACCCTACATAGGCAATATAAAGCTTCTACTTGGATGACAGAATTCCTTGAAGTCAGGGATATTCTAGCATCATTTTAACTTACAAATCCCATCTTCCCTTCTGGTGGAAACTGCTCAACCAAACTGACTTGAATTAATGTACCAAGGAGAAATTAGGCTGTTTTGCTAATATCAGGTCCAGACCAGAAAGAGTTCCCAGGATTTTAGCACTCAAAGGGACATTAAAGTTTATCTAATCTTCAATTTACAAATCAAGAACTGAGTCTCAGAGAGATTAAGTAGCTTACTTAAGGTCACTTGTATTTTGCCTCTCATATTTCCTATAATAAAGAAGAATCTATACATAACATATAAGAGGGGATGATTCAGCATGACTTCACTCTCATCACAGGAATCCCTTCTATAGCATGTATAATCAATTATTTTCCCATCTACTTGAATAGTTTTTGTGACTGAGAATTAATACTTGTCAGAAAGTTCTCCCTAATATAGACTCAAAATCTCCTTTTTATAATTTCAACCCATTAAACCTTATTTTGTCTTCTGGAATAACACACAACTAGGCACTTCCACATGACAACCTTCAAAATATTTGAAGACAGTTATCATGTTTCCCTTTAAACTCCTCTGTTGTTAAAAACTTCAAAATATCTTTATTCATTCAACCTAAGGAAGTTTACTAATTCCTGCAATGAGGAATTTTCTCTCTCAACCTGGGGAGTAGTCATAGGTACCAGTGGCACCTTCAACTATGTCCTAAAAATCTTGGGTTTAGGCTGCATATATAAATTAGGTTAAGACTGTCAAAGGCTAGAGGAAGCCACAAAGTACATTCACAGTCCACAAATTAATTTAATGTACTGCTGATTTGATTTTTTACTGATTTCTCTGACTTAGATTTTTTTAAAAACTGTATACAGTCTAAATGCTTGCTTGGATGGCACATGCCATTTTAATATGTCCTCATGACTGTAGTCCTCATTTATCCTAAAATTAAAGTATAACAGTATGGTTCATTTTTAAAATGTATTTATTGATTTCTTTTGTTTTTTTCATCATCTTGGTTTTCCCCAGTATCCCCTTGAAGGGAACATCTCATATAACAAATAATACTTTTCAAAGTCAAGAAAAGGAAAAATATAAGTATAACCAATACATAGAAATGGTATGACATGGTTTAATGAAAAGAACACTGGCCTAAACATCAGAATACTCAGTTAAGAAGCCATCACCAGTAATACTTCTAACAGATGATCATGGGAAAGTTACTCACCAATCTGAGAATTTGCAGTTGGGGGTTAATAGTTTCCCTGATTTCCACCCCAGGTAGTAATGAGGGCAATATATAAATGTTTAGCCTGGGAATAAGAGAAAAGGTGGGTATAGTAGCTGTCTTCAAATATTTGAAGAGCTCTCTCAGGGGAAAGATTTGAGACTTTTTCTGTTTGGCCCTTGTAGACAGAACTAGGATCAGGGGGCAGAAACTGAAAAGAGGAAAATTTAGGTTTTATGTAAGGCAAGAACATCCTAAAAATGGTGCAAGCTAAAAGTGGAACATTATCCTTTGGAAGGTAATGGTTTTCTCCTTATTGGCAGTTTTCAAGAAAATTTGAATAATCACTTGTGGGTAATGTATGAAGGAAATAAACAAGTATTTATTTAATGGCTACTTTGTGCCAAGTGTTTTATAAAAATAATCTCATTCGATTTGCATCACAGTCTTGGCAGATAGGGACTATTATTACCTCTATGTTACAGTTGAGGAAACTGAGACAAAAAGGTAAAATGACTTACCCAGAGTAACACAACTAATAGGTCCAGAGCTCTCTCCACTGCACCACCTGTTGTAAAGGGGATTCCTATTCAGCTATATAAAATTAAATGTGGGGGGTGGAGCCAAAATGGAGGAGTAGAAACAGCATTTCCAAGGTGCTCTCCCCCACACCACTTCCAAACCATGTAAAAGGGGACTCTGAACAACTTCTGGGGCTCGAGCACACATAGAACAACACAGAGAAGCTAACCTCCCACTGAGGACAGCCCAGCAGCCCTGCAGGGAGTGGCCAGCACAGCGCTCTGGAAGCTGAGCCCAGGTCTGTGTGAGCAGCAGTTTTAGCCCCAGGGTGGCCCTGCCAGCAGCCAACTGGAGGTACCCCAGAACGCCAGCAGCTGTGGCGATTCCAGAATTATCAACACAGACATGCCTAGGACAAAGTGAGAGGTTAGTGCCCTATGGACTTTGGGACCAGTATTTGGGGAATGTGTCAGCTTCTTCCCCTGGGGGCTAGAAGAAACCATTGAGGAGATGAAGCAAAGATGCCATTTTGCAGCTTCAGTTGCAGTTTCAGCTCCTGGCCTGCGAACTGTAAGGAAATCCAGCGATCAGTCTTGGGCGGTAATTGCTCTTGCTTTAACCTCCCTGGATCTGGATTGTGGTCTGGGGTGGAGGTTGTAGGGTGTGTATCCAGCTTGCCAGAGTGTATGGAGGCTTCACAGAGGCTACCCAACTAATACCTCCGGAAGCTGTGAAGACCTCAGCGTTTGGGACGGAAGCTCCCCTGTCTGGTGGCAGAGTACTACTGTGGCAATGAGCCCAAAAATCAAGTAATAAAGTGGCAACATGCTTAGGCAAAGGAAACAAAATAAACAGAAAAATGCAACATTAGACTCCTATTTTGGGGGCAAAGAGGATCAAAGCATGGAATAGGAGGAGGACTGTGAGGTCAGAAATCCTGCACCAAATGCCCCAAATGAAAATATGAGTGGGTTACAGTCCATAGAGGGCTTAAGAAGGAGTTTAAAAACCAAATAAGAGAAGTGGAGGAAAAATTGGGAAGAGAAATGAGAAGGATGCAGGAAAAGTATGAAATGAGAGTCAACAGCCTAACTGAGTAAAACAACACCTTAAAAAATAGACTAACTCAAATGGCAAAAGAGGCTCAAAAGGGCAATGAGGAGAAGATTGCCTTAAAAAGACGAATTTGCCAAATGGAAAAAGAATCTCAAAAGCTCACTGAGGAGATTCATTCCTTCAGAGTTAGACTGGAGCAAATGGAAGCTAGTGACTTTATGAGAAATCAAGATGCTGTTAAGCAGATCCAAACAAATGAAAGAATAGAAGACAATGTGAAATATCTCATGGGAAAAACCACTGACCTGGAAAACAGATCCAGGAGAGATAATTTAAAAATTATTGGACTACCTGAAAGCCATGATCAAAGAAAAAAACCTAGAAATCATCCTTAAAGAAATTCTCAAGGAAAATTGCCCTGATATTTTAGACCCAGAGGGGGAAATAGAGGTTGAAAGAATCCACAGATCACCTCCTGAAAAAGATCCCAAAAAGAAAACTCCTAGGAATATTATAGCCAGGTTCCAGAATTCCCAGATCAAGGAGAAAATACTACAAGCTGCCAGGAAGAAACAATTTCAATATTGTAGAAACACAATCAGAATAGCACAGGACCTGGCAGCTTCTACACTGAGGGATCAAAAGGGCATGGAATATGATATTCTGTAGGGCAAAGGAGCTGGGATTAAAACCAAGAATCACTTAGCCAGTAAAAGTGAGTATTTTGTTTCAGGGGAAAATATCATCATTCAGTGGAATAGAAGACTTTCAAGCATCCTTGAGGAAAAAAACCAGAGTTGAATAGAAAATTTGACATTCAGACACAAGAAGCAAGAGATGCTTGGTAAAGGTAAACAGGGAAAAGAAATCAAAAGGAACTTATCAAAGTTGAACTATTTACATTCCTACATGGAAAAACAGTAACTGTGACTGATGAAACCTTTCTCATTATGAAAATAATTGAAGAAGGGTATATGAGCAGATGAATACATATGTGAAGGTATGTATATATGTTTACAGGTATACATGGATAGAGGGCACAGGTTGAATTTGGTGGGAAGGAATGATACTTAAGGGGTGAAGTTAGGAGGTGAGAGAGGAAAGTGGCAAGAGGAGATGGGGAGAGACAGGGTAGGGTAAACTATCTCATGTAGAAGAAGCAAGGAGAAGTGGCTACAGGGGGAGGGGAAGAACAGGAATGCAAAAAGGCAAAACCATATTCTCATTGAATTTGGCAGAGGGAGAGAATGACATACACACTAAATGGGATATCTCACCCTGCAGGAGAGTAGGGGGAAGGGGGATGAGAAGGGGGATGATGGAGGGGAGGGCATTCTGGGGGGAGGGGAGGTTGGAAGTACCCACTATCAAAGAGTGTCAGGATCAAAGTATGGAATGGACAAGGTGGGGACTGGGATGGGTGGGAGGGAAATATAAGCAGTCTTTTACTATATATCTACTATGGCAATGTTTTGCATAGCTATACAAGTACAACACATACTGAATTGCTTATCTTCCCAGAGGGAGTGGGTGACAAGGGAGGAAGGGACTGAATCCGGAATCTGAAGTTTTAAAATTAAATGTTTTAAATAAATATAAATACTATTATTAATACTATTTTGCATGTAATTGTGAGATAAGATGTGCCGACATTGGGACACAGAGATTCACCTTGCCCTAATTGTAAAGTCGAAGGGGGTATGAGAGAAGGTATGGGAAAGAGCAGATTGGATGAGGGGATACCTTGTGGGACTGCTATTCTGGGGTAGTGGGTAGGGGAAAAATGGGGGAAAATTGTAACTCAAAATCTGGTGGAAATGAATGATGTAAACCAGAAGTTAATAAAGCATTTGTTTAAAAAAATTAAATGGCCTCTGAGATTTCTTTCAACTCTTAAATTCTGTGAAATGTGGCAGATTTCTTTTTTTTTAAACAAATGCTTTATTAACTTCTGTTTTACATCATTCATTTCCGCCAGATTTTGAGTTACAATCATTTTCCCCCCATTATTCCCCTGCCCAACCTCCCAGAATAGCAGTCCCACAAGATATCGCTTCCTCCAATCTGCTCTCTCCCATACCTTCTCCCATACCCCCATCGACTTTTCCATTAGAGGAAGATGAATCTTTGTGTCCCAATGCCTGCATATCTTATCTCCCAATTATAGGCAAAAGAGTATTAATAATAGTGTTTATATATATATTTGAAACATTTAATGTTACGATCTTGAATTTCAGATCCATTTCCTTCCTCCCTTGTCACCCATTCCTTCTTGGTATATAAGTAATTCAGTATATGTTGTACATGTCTAGCTATGCAAAACATTATCATAGTAGATATATTGTACAAGGCTGCTTATAATTCCCTCCCACTCATCCCACCCCCCACCTGGTCCATTCCCTACATGATCCTGTCCCTCTTTTATAGTTGGTACTTCCAACCTCCCCTCACCCCAAGGATGCCCTCCCATCCATCATCCCTCCTCTCATTCCCCTTCCCCCTATCCTGCTGCAGGTTGAGATATCCCATTTAGTTTGTATGTCATTTTCTCCCTGAACCAAATTCAATGTGAATGTGGTTTTGCCTTTTAGCCTTCCTTATTCTCCCCCTCCTTTGCAACCACTTCCCCTTGCTTCTTCTACATGGGATAGTTTACCCTACCCTGTCTCTCCCCATCTCCTCTTGCCACTTTCCTCTCACCTCATAATTTCATCCCTTGAGTATTCTCCCTTCCCAACAAATTCAACTTATGCCCTCTATCCATATATAACTGTAACCATATACACACACATTCAGATATGTATTCATATGAGCACACCCCCTTCTTTCATTATTTTCATAGTGAGAAGGATATCATCAGTCACAATTATTGCTTTTCCATATAGGAATGTAAATAGTTCAACTTTGATAAGTTCCTTTTGATTTCTTTTCCCTGATTACCTTCTCAGGCATCTCTTCCTTCTTGTGTCTGGGTGTCAAATTTTCTATTCAATTCTGGTTTTTTCCTCAAGAATGCTTGAAAGTCCTCTATTCCACTGAATGACCATATTTTCCCCTGAAACAAAATACTCAGTTTTGCTGGGTAGGTGACCTGTGGGTTCATTCCCAGTTCTTTTGCCCTCTGGAATATCATATTCCATGCCCTTCGATCCCTCAGTGTAGAAGCTGCCAGGTCCTGGGCTATTCTGATTGTGTTTCCACAATATTGAAATTGTTTCTCCCTGGCTGCTTGTAGTATTTTCTCCTTGATCTGGGGATTCTGGAACCTGGCTATAATATTCCTGGGAGTTTTCTTTTGGGATCTTTTTCAGGAGGTGATCTGTGGATTCTTTCAACCTCTATTTTGCCCTCTGGATCTAAAACATCAGGGCAGTTTTCCTTGAGAATTTCTTGAAGGTGATTTCTAGGTTCTTTCTTTGATCATGGCTTTCAGGTAGTCCAATAATTTTTAAATTGTCTCTCCTGGATCTATTCTCCAGGTCAGTGGTTTTTTTCCATGAGATATTTCACATTGCCTTCTAATCTTTCATTTGTTTGGATCTGCTTAACAGCATCTTGATTTCTCATAAAGTCACTAGCTTCCATTTTGCTCCAGTCTAACTCTGAAGGAATGAATCTCCTCAGTGAACTTTTGAGATTCTTTTTCCATCTGGCAAATTCGACTTTTTAAGGCATTCTTCTCCTCAATGCCCTTTTGGGCCTCCTTTGCCATTTGAGCTAGTCTATTTTTTAAGGTGTTCTTTTCCTCAGTCAGGCTGTTGACCCTCATTTCATACTTTTCCTGCATCCTTCTCATTTCTCTTTCCAATTTTTTCCTCCACTTCTCTTATTTGATTTTTAAAGTCCTTCTTAAGGTCCTCTATGGCCTGCAACCCACTCATGTTTTCCCCTGGGGCTTTTGGAGTAGGACTTCTGACCTCACAGTCCTTTTCCCGCTCTATGCCCCCAAAATAGGAGTCTAGGGTTGCATTTTCTGTTTCCTTTGCCTTGGCATGTTGCCACTTAATTGCTTGACTTTTGGGCTTGTTGCCACACTATGGCTTTAAGGCCAGATAGAGGAATTTTCGTCCCGAATGTGTGGGGGCAACTTCCGTTTCTGGCAAGCTGTAAACCCACCCATGACTTCCACCCTAGATCACAATCCAGATCCAGGGAGGTTAAAGCAAGAGCGATTACCCCCCAAGACTGATCACTGTATCTCCCTACAAATTTGCAGGCTGGGAGCGGGAGCTGCCTCTGAAAACTACAAAATGGCGTTTGTCCTCAGCGACTTGTAGCCCCCAGGGGAGGGAGCCAACGCATTCCCTAATACCAGTCCCAAAGTCCATAGGACACTAACCTCTTACTTTGTCCTAGGCAAGTCTATGTTGATAATTCTGGAGTCGCCACAGCTCCTGGTGTTCTGGGGTTCCTCCAGCTGGCTGCTGGCCCTGCCGCCCTGGGGCTAAAACCTCGGCTCATACGGACCTGGGCTTGGCTCGGCTCCTGCGCTCTGCGTGCTGCACGCTGCCAGGTCCCAGACCACTGTGCTGGTGCTTCCTGCAGGGCTACTGGGCTGTCTTCAGCGGGAGTTTAGCTTCTCTGTGTCGTTCTGTGGGTGCTGGGGCTCCAGAAGTTGTTCAGAGTCCCCTTTTACATAGTTTGGGGGGAATCTGGGGGCAGAGAGGCTTGGATGAGCTGTTTCTACTCCGCCATCTTGGCTCCGCCCCCTGTGGCAGATTTCTGATAGTATATAGGAATGCTACCAGGGTAATAGGGTAAATCTACACTAACTATCCACATCTTCTGAGACTAACAATTTAAGTACTGCTATCCAGAGAGGTGGAGAGCAGAAGTTAAAGGTCACCTGCTTTCTGAGAAACAGAGGTCATGAATGTTTTCTGGAGTTGGGTAAGGTACATAACTGTCAGAGAGTCCATGGGACTTCCCATGTGCCTAGTCCTTTTGAAGAATAGGATCAGAATGGTGACTGTCTGTGCTATCTAATAGTTATTTCTATTTCTTTTCCTCTCACTCTTTTCTTAACTCTCTACAATTTGATTTATGACCTCATCTTTCAACCAAAACTGATCTCTCCAAAGTTTCCAATGATCTCTTAATTGCCAAATCCAATTACCTTTTCTCAGTCTTTATTATCCTTGACCTCTCTGCAGTCTTTGACTTTGCCAACTACTCTCCTCTCTTTGATAGTCTTTTTTCTAGGTTTTTGGAATATCACCTTCTCCTTCTTCTCCTACTTATCTGACCACTTCTTTTTGGTCTCCTTTGCTTGTCCATCCAGGTGATACCCAATAAAGGTGAATATTACCTAGATCTCTGTCCTGAGCTCTCTTCTCTTTTTGCTCTATATTATTTAAGTCTATGCTCTGTACTATTTGTCTATGACAAGATTAGTTTCCATGGAATCAATTATCATCTCTATGATGATCATTCTCAAATATCATCCAACATTTCTTTGCTGACCTCCAGCCTCACGTCTCCAAATGCCTTAGATATCTTGAATTGGATATATTGTGGACATCTTAAACTCAACATGTCCAAAGCTAAACTAGTTATCTTTCCCCTCAAACATTTCCCTCTTCTAAACTTTCTTGCTACTGTCAAGGGCACCATCATCATCCTAGCTCCAAAGGCTTACAACCTAGGATCATCCTCAACCCCTCACTACCTCTCACTCCCCTTCTCTTATCTGATGCCAAGACCAGTCAATTTCATGCTCTTAACATCTCTTGAATACACCTCCTTCTTTCCTCTGATATTGCTACCACCTTCACAAAGGTTCTCATCTCCTTACACCTGAACTACTACAATAATTTGTTGGTTGGTATTCCTGACACAATTTCTCACCACTCCCATCTATCTGCCATTTAGCTGCAAAAATTATTTTCCAAAAGTGCAGGTTCAGTGATCTCTCTCTGTCTCTCTCTCTCTGTCTCTCTGTCTCTCTCTGTCTCTGTCTCTGTCTCTCTCTGTGTCTCTCTCTGTCTCTCTCTCTGTCTCTCTCTGTCTTTCTGTCTCTGTGTGTCTTTCTGTCTTTCTCTGTCTCTGTGTCTCTCTCTGTCTCTCTCTCTGTGTCTCTCTCTCCCTCTCTCTCTGTCTCTGTTTCTCTGTCTCTGTCTCTCCCTCTCTCTCTCTGTCTCTCTCTGTCTCTCTGTCTCTGTCTCTGTCTCTATCTCTGTCTCTCTCTCTCTCTCTCTCTCACACACACACACACACACACACACACACACACACACACACACACTCGATAAACTCCAAAGGCTCCCTATCACCTTCAAGATCAAACATAAAATCCTCTATTTGTCATTCAAAGCCCTTCATAACCCACTCAATTCTACCTTTCCAGTTTCCTTATACTATATATTTCCTGGATGACACTGTCCAGTGACACTGTCTTCCTTGCTATTCCTTGAACAAGATATTTCATCCCCCAATATTTTCACTTAACTGTCCCTGATGTCTGGATCCTCTCCTTTCTTATCTCTGCCTTCTGGATTCCCCAGCTTCTTTCAAGGCCCTGCTAAATAGTCTTATCTTCTAAAGGAAGCCTTTTCTGACCCCTATTAATTCAAGTGACTCCTCTCTTTTGTTTATTTCCTATTCATTCTGTAGACGACCTGTTTGTACATATGTACATACATATGTTTTCATGTTGATTCCTCCCATTAAATTGGGAGATCCTTGAAGGCAGGGGCTATCTTTTGCATTTCTTTGTATCCCCAACACTTAGTACAGTGACTGTGTTAATAATAATGGTTATGAGCTGACTGACTAAATAAGTGTGGGTGACCCCATCTACATTCCTTTACCTTTTCACCCATTGCTACAAGACATAAACCCACACTGAAAATCTAGGGATTAGTCATATGTGACTTTCTTAATATTCACTTGCCAATGAACTATACCCCTTTGGACTTCTCCATCATGCCCCCAGCACCACACACACACACACACACACACACACACACACACACACACACACACTTTTCCATTTCATTTTCTATATTGTCCTCTCCTATTAGATTGTAAACTCTTTCCTTGAAGTTTGAGACTTTCTTTATTGTATTGGTATGCCCAGTGCTTAGCACATATTAGGTACTTAATAAATGTTTGTTGACTGATAGTTATCTTAAATGTATCTAATTTTGCAGAGTTCCATGGGTAAGCAGATTAATATTATATTCCCCTTTGGAGATGATGGGGACAGAATAGAAAACCAGAGTAGATAAATATTGGGAATGGTGAGCTTCCCAAAGAAACCCAGAAGTGCAAGACTGTAAATAAATTTATTTACTTTGCTTTCCCATTCACAGCTAGCTAACTGTTAGGTTATTGTCCTTCATTCTCAAAGAAAACCAAAATGATAGCACTATGCTAGAGTCAAGTTACAGTATGTCTGACTGTGGTTGATCAGAGCAATACAGGCTCAGAATGCTCTACCACAGGTCGGGCACAAATAGTCCGTGTGAATATTTGGGGTAGATTCTCTAAATGTGCACATTGCATTTCCTTTGAGCCATTTCAGTTCTGCTTTGCTCACAGAGCACCTTCTCTGAGTGGTCCTGTGCCAGTGTTTCCCATGTCACACAATCAACTCCAAAGTTTTCAAGTGAGACCTAGAAAGTGTGTTTGTATCACTTCTTACCACCACGTGAAGGCTTGCCCTGTGTGAGTTCTCTATAAAAGAATCTTTTTAACAAGAGTACGTTTTGCATTCAAACAAGACCAGCCCATCAGAGTTGTGCTCTCCGAATTAGAGTTTGAAATGGCTGGCAGTTTAATTTAAGAAAGATCTTAGAATCTAGTATCTTATCCTGCAAGGTGATCTTCAGAATTTTCCTAAGACAATTCAAATGGAAGTGATTCAGTTTCCTGGCATGTCGCTGGTAGACTGTCCAGGTTTCACAGGCATACAACAATGAGGTAAGCACAATAGCTTTGTGGACCTTCAGTTTGGTAGTCAGTTCTCTCCCACACTTTCCTTCAGAGTCTCCCAAACACTGAGGTAGCTCTGGCAGTGAGTGCATCAGCCTCATTAACAATGTATACATCCCTGGAAAGTACATCACCAGGGTAAGCGAACTTATTGAAAGCATTCAAAACTTCTCCATTTCTATAACCGATGGTTCTATGTATGGATGGTGTGTCACTCTCTGACAGTTATGTACCTTACCCAACTCCAGAAAAAATTCATGACCTCTGTTTCTCAGAAAGCAGGTGACCTTTAACTTCTGCTCTCCACCTCTCTGGATGGCAGTACTTAAATTGTTAGTCTCAGGAGATAATTAGTTTAGTTTTGTTCTATGAGGGAGCACCTGTGTTTTCTTTGGTGTTAATTGTTAGACCAAAATTAGTATAAACAACAGAGAATTGATCCATAAGTTGCTGCAACTCAGCTTCAGAGGCTGCATTGAGGGCATAATCATCTGCAAACAGAAAATCATGCACCAACACTCTCTCTGCTTTGGCCTTAGCTTGTAGGCTTTTCAAGTTGAAGAATTTACTATAAGTTCGGGTAGCTGATCTTCACACCGTGTTCATCCTCACTGAAAGCATTTGACCACATGCCTGAAAACATCATGCTAAAAAGCATGGGACCAAGCACAGAGCCTTGTTTCCCTCCACTGGTGACTGGGAAAGCACCAGAGCATCGTCCATTACCCAGAACTTGGGCAAGTATGCCATCATGAAATTGACATACATTGCTGCTGAACTTCTCCCAGCAGCCAAACTTTGACATAATTTTCCATAAGCCCTCATGACTGATAGTATCAAAGGCCTTGGTCAGATTTACAAACTTTGTGTAAAAACCTCAGTTCTGCTTCTACCATTTTTCCATTTTACCCATCTCAAAGTCCTGTGGTGACAGGCAAGAGACAAAGCAGCAGGTGTGGATACAATGGGAACTGTAGTTGCAATCCTGCACACAAGCCATAGGTCTTCTCACTGGAAGTAGCAATGGGATTCAGCAGCCCCCTAGGTGTCTGAGCAGCCTTTTAAGGATCACACTGCTCACCTCCTGGTGTGAGGAAGAGGATACAACCCTAAAAATTGTCTGCTTACCCAACCCTGACCTGATAGCCACAGCAGATGGGGATTCCACTTTGTGGTTGAAACATCTGTGTACAAAAACATCTGCAAAGATGATTCCACTCACCATGGGCACATGGAATGTGTGCACACTAATAGACAACACAAAATCCAGCAGACCTGAAAGGTGAACAGCTCTTGCTGCAAGAGAACTCAGCAGGTATCTCAACAAAATAGCAGCCCTGCATGAAACAAGGCTGGCAAATGAAGGTCAGTCTACTGAAGGTAGAGCTGGATACACATTCTTCTATAGTGGCCACAGTGAAGGGGAGCCCTGTGAAGCTGGTGTAGGTTTTGCAATCAAAAGGAAGCTAGTCAACAAGCTTGTATGCCTGCCAAAAGGAATGAAAAACAGACTTGTGATAATGTGATAGACACTTGCAGAAAAACATCATGCCCTCATCATCAGTGTCTATGCTCGAACCATGATGAACCCTGTTGAAGTCAAAGAAAAATTTTAAGAAGACCTGGAGACTTTTTTCATAAATGTGCCAAAAGAGGACAAGCTTATAATTCTAGATGACAAAAAAAGATCATCATCCAACACTGTCTTCGGTTAACCTAAACACAAAAAACCTTCATGGATGCACCCTAGCAGCAAATATTGGCATTTAATAGAACAACCAGTCCCCTTATAGAAGACTGGGATTTATTTATGGTGGGAGGAGCTTGCTGCAGGGAGAAGGTCCAAAGGAGGAGTATAAAAGACAGGGAATTTTGGATATTGGAACAGGTTATGAAAGTGAGGCAAGTACAAATAGTTGCTTCATATACGTTGAGACCAAAAGTGGTAGGAGGAAAGGGAGTTTGATGAAGAAATCTCAAATTTTTTTATGGTAAAGCAGAAGGAAACAATTTAAAGTAATTCTAAGAATTAACTGGCCACTTAATGTGGAAATAAAATTAACCTTCCAATTCAACTGATTCAAAAAGTAGAGTTGGAAGAGTAAGAATAGCAGGTAAAAAACTTACACTGAATAAAATAACTTGTAGCAAATGATCTACAACTGCTCTGGGTCCCAAGACAGACTGTAAACAGCTGGTGGGTCCAAAGATTTTGGCCCTTTAGATTTTGACTGCCCACTTCTTGGAAGAGCTTGGAGTGGGGTGGAGAGAAGCCCTTAATGGACTGAACTTTACTTAAAGGAACACTCCGACTTTGTTCCATCCATAAGAAAAGTACAACTGTTGAAGAATTTTGTCTGCTAAAACCAATCTTATATCTTCAGCTTGAGGTGATCAAAAGACCCAAACTAAGATCAGAATGATTCACCAGTTGAATTTGGCCTCCTTTTCCATCACCTATCCACATATCTGACACCTATGTTTTACATGCTCCCACCAAAACCCTACCCCTTACACTTACTGGCTTTGGATTATAGCTCTTTATCTAAACCATTTCTCTGTTTAGATCTCACCTTGGCATCTGATAGGAGATGTGGGTCCATGCCTCCTTTCTTCCCAATGGCCTTCTAGTTTTGCCAGAATATTTTGACAAATGAGGAATTCTTCTCCCTAAAGCTTGCACCTTTAGTGTCTCACACCTTTGTCTCTTCTGATGGGGTAGGACTCTCTTTGCTGTACCCAATCAATACCACTGATCCACCATTCTGCTTCTTAGTTAGGAACAGAGGGTTTTCAAGAGGGTCACTTTCTCATCTGGGTGGAAATCAGGAAATGCTATGCCACTGCAACCCCCTCTCATTTTTACTTCATGGACTGCAGGGTATATTTTAATTTTTGTTCCTCCAGATGGATGCTGTTAGTTTAGGGTTTTTTTTTCCAAATTTGATAAATGTTCTTTAGTAATCTCACTGGGTTGTCATTGAATCAGTAAATCAAGTGAGGTCCATGTGTCTTTTGTATTCTATTGGCTCAAGCTCCCCATGAGCAATTAGTATTTCTCTAATTGCTAACTCTAATCTGTCTTTGGGGATAAAGAACCTTGAGTCATTGTGTTCATATAGGGCCTGGGTTTGCCTTGCCAGGTAGACACCCCAGCATACTATCCCACTACTACCCCTAACCCCTCCCCCACAATATCTGAGGTTATCTTAAATGGAATTGCTCTTTCTATCTCTTCCTTCAGGGATTTGTTGGAAATAGATTGAAGTGCTGATGCTTTCTGTAGGCTTATTAATAGCCTGCAACTTTGATAAAGATGCTCATTGTCTCAACTGGTTCTTGCTTGAGATTCTCTAAGTATACATCCTGTCCTTGGCAAGCAGTGAGAACTTTGTTTCCTCATGGCCATGACTGGTTCTTCCGATTTGCTTTTCTTGTCTCATTTCTACATCAGGCATTTCCAACACAATATTAACCCAAAGTAGCGATGCTCCACATCTTTGCCTCTGTACGCCAGATATCACTGGGGTGGCTTGAAGTGTGTATCCAGTTACAGATCATACTTGCCCTAAGTTTCTGGGGCTCATTTACCATCATTTTAAGGAAAAAAGGGTCATTGCTTTCTGCTCTCACTCTTGATTGGAGTAAGAATGGAGAGTGTAGTCATCTTTTAGAGTTTCTGAATTTTTGTTATTGAAATGGTCTGTCATGGCAATGGGTTTGTATTTTTTCTAAAACTCTAACTGGCTTGTATTCCTGGCATACTGGTCATCATGCTCAATATTTGTGAAACATGGCTATAATCTCCTTGCTATCATTTTATTGAAAATCTTCATTATGACAGCTTCTCTTTGAAGGAGATCTCTTTGGGCTTTAGCTTTCTCTGACATCATGAATGCTAACCCTGCCTTTGTTATCACAGCTGTGGAATAATCAGTGCCACTCCAATCCATGCCTTTAATTCTCTAAGTGTCACTCTTATTCTTATTAATACACTTATTATTCTTAATAATACTCTTATTCAAGAGTATTACTTGTACACAAACTATGGTTGGATTCTGATTTCCAATGCATTCTGTGGTCTACTTCCATTTGATGGGGGAATTCATGCCTTTCACACTTATGATTACAAACTACAAATTCTTCCACCTTATTTGCTACTCTTTCTGCTCCTCCCACTGCTTTGGGATCCTGCTTCACTTTTGAAGTCTGTTTTCCCCTTGATCACTACCTTCCTTCATCCACCTTCTCTTTGCTCACCCACCCACCCACCCCCCTTGCTCCTATCTCCTTTCACTCCTATTTTCCTGTTGGGTAAGAGAGGCTCCTATTTCCCATTCAGTGATGAGCTGTGTGTCTGTGACTCTGTCTGTGTGTGTGTGTGTGTCTGTGTCTGTGTGTCTGTGAGAGAGACAGACAGACAGACAGACAGAAAGATAGAGACAGAGAGACAGAGGGACAGTGTGTGTGTTTGGGAAAGAGACAGAGACAGAGACAGAGTCTTAGAAACTATTCAGAAGAAAGGGATTTTCAGGCATTGCACCCCACCATTCCTAAAGCCACTGTTAAAACCCTTTCTGGTAAGCTTCTTTTAAAGGAGAGAATATTTCCCCCATATTTCCCCTCCCCTTCCTTAAGTGTGGCCCTACTTTTTGCCTACCTGTGCTTTTATAAGTCACTTCCAAATACTTGACTCACTCCCATGCCCTTTGGGCAGTGAGAGTGCTTCTCACTTCCCTAAGAATGATTACAAACTTAGGAATTTCAGGGATCATCTGGAAACTGAGAATGTAAGTCATCCTTCTCCCAGGATGAAGATAGAGTCACCATTAAATCAGTTATGTCTTCCTCAGTAGAATTGGAACTTTTAAATAAGTCTTAGAAGTGATCTAGAACTGCTCTGGGTCCCCATCAAAGCCAGACTGGAAAAAGCTGGTGGGTCCAAAGAGAAACTGCCTTGCCCTTTAGATCCTGACTGGCCACTCCCACTTAATGGGAGAGAAACCATTAATGGATTGAAGTTTACGTAATGGAACACTCCCCTTTTGTTCCATCCACAAGAATAGTACAATTGTTGAACAATTTTTGTCTGCTAAGACCAACCTTCTATCTTTCAGCTTGAGGTGATCCAAAGATCCAAACTGAGACCAGAATGTTTCACCAGTTGAATCTGGCCTCCTTTTCCACCAGCTATCCCAAGCCTGGTCACTTCTTGCTTTGTCATCCCTAGAACATTTGAGAGTTCTTCCTTAGCTCATGCTTCAAGGATGGCTTAATTAACTCTAGCTGCCAGTGTGTAAAAAAACAAAAAAATAAAATAAAAACAAAAACAACGGTCTTCTTTAAATACAATCAAGGAAAGTTTAGAAGATGCTCCCCACAGAAGTACCTGGGAGCTGGCCCTACTGGCATTAGTGGGAGGTTTCACTGGGCACTTCTTGTTAGGTAGAGTACCTTTCCTTCTTTAGCTTTCTTTCCTTTTTGCTGAGCACAGAGTTTATTTGTGTTTGTGGGGTGGAGCTCCCTGAAGTCACCTTCTTCTGACAGCAAGCCAGAACTATAGAAGAGCAGGCATTCTCCCAGGCCACTTCATTTCTCATCAGACCCTGCTGCCTCCCAGAGAGCCAGGTTCTGCCCTATTGGGATCCACCTAGATCTGTGATTTTCTCACCTGTGTCTGACTTGTCGTTGGCCATAGTTACTGTTCAAGGACATCCTGCAAGGTAAGTTGGTTTTGTTGTTCCCTTTTTTGTCTCAGAAGTTGGTGTTGCATGTTTCTTGTTACCCCCCACTCCCACCATCCCCAAGGAAGGCTATTCTGACTTGTTAGCATCTACATACTTGATCACTGACTGGTTTTGTTGTGGCTCTAATGAGTTGGCTGGGCCTTAGAACCACTTTCCAAACCACTTTTGCCAGCAGATATTGGCAAATGTTGCCTTTTTCTCTTTTGTTTATTCACAATTGCTTGCTTTGTTCTCACATCTGACTATTTAAGCTCTTTCTATGTGAAAGACATTATGCTGCCTACTGGATATACCAATCAAAGATAACTTCAGTTCTTATTTATGAAGAAATGCAATCTAGTTACTTGATATTCAAAATTTTCTTAAGTTTTTACTTATCTTCCTATAATATTCATATAGTTGCAAAATATTGAGGTCATAGTCCTTCTCTGATCAGATAATATCTGAGGTATTTTGTCCTGTTTTGGCCATCATATTTTAGCATAGATATCTGTAAACTTGAGAGCCATCTTAGGAGAAAAACAAGAATGGCCAAGGGTCTCAAAATCATTCCATGACGTATGAGGATTTGGTGATAGATGCAGAGATATTTAACCTGAAGAAGAGAAGGTGGGAAATATGGTGCATGATTTTGGTCTTCCAATATTTGAAGTGTTGTTGTCATGGAGAAATGGAATTTTCTGTTTTCCTCCGAGAGGGGAAAGCTAATAATGAATGAAGACTCCTAAGAGACATATTTAGTCTTAATGGTGTAGCAGTAAGCACCCCAATATCCCCAGGGTGACTGCCAACACAGGTTCTTAGATCTGCTTTTCAAAAGGAAAGCAACTCAAAATGGGTTAACAAGCTTACTTTAATCAAACAAACACACATTACCTAGTTCAGGGAAAAAGGTCAGCACCCCGAACTTCAGAGTTACAGAACTTACAGATCACACAGACAGGCTTCCAAACTGTCCTACCATTATATCAATACCAAATCACAGTTACCAGAGAGGGAAGCATCAACATCTGGGTTTTCAAAGCCGGGGGCTCTCAACAACGGCTTCCCAGAGTCTCATCTGGTCAAATCACACAACACTTCTCAAAGTGAGCCCCAAAGCAAAGCCTCTCCTCAGGGCTTATATAGCCTTCTCTTGGCTCAGAGAATGTAACAACCTCCTTGACCCACTGCCCAATCACAAAGTATCAAGGTGTGGGCTTTCCTGAAAAACAAGCCTCCCACCACGGGCTCCAGGTGCACTTAAACTAGGGGCAGGGAAGATCTTTAAATCTGCATTTCCATTACAAATGGAAGGAAAAAAACTTCCTCATAATCAGAGTGATCCAAAAGTACAATGAGCTTTCATCTGTGGAAGTGAATTCCTGCTCACTGGTCATCAGGCAAAGAATGTTTCATCATTTGTCATCTACGTTTAAGAAGGGATTCTTCTTCAGGTATGGAGCATGTTAAATGGTCTGTGAGATCCCATAATATCCTGAGATTCCGTGGATTGTTTGCCTATAAACTGTATAAATCATAATGAAATTTAAGGTTCTGTAAAAGATCATTCTTATTTATCTATGGTTAGCTTTATTGTTTCCGAAAAGTAGTGAATGTTTGGCTGGACTTGGATTTATAGAGTTGTTTTTATTAAATATAAAATAAAGTAAATAAATTCAATTTTATTTTTTCATTAACATTATTCACTTAATAACATATGTACCTCAATTGTGCTTCATTGTTTCAAAGTATCAGAGTTCAAATCTATGTGGGTATTTCAGCATAGTTTGTAGTCTGCTCATGCCTTCTCAACCTGTGCAGTTCTTATCCATGATTTTCCATAAATTCTCTGAAGAGGATCCACCCAACAACCTAGAAAACTGCTTCTTCATATGTTACTGTTTTGTATATCCCATTGAAAAACTCAAATTTTTGGTTTTCCATCCATTATTTGTTTCTCTCAGCCACATGATTTCTTTCCCCATTATCACAGCATACTTTTACTATCATGTGTCATTTCCTTGCCTTCCAGGTCTACTATAATTTTTATTTCTGAGATTGTGGTGTCCCATGATTTAAAGCCTGATATCACCAGGAAAAATAAATGTTAAGATGGTATACTTTGGCAGTTGAAATTGGTATTGTTGGGGCAGCTAGGTGGTATAGTGAATAGAGCACCAACCCTGGAGTCAGGAGGATCTGAGTTCAAATCTGGCCTCAGACACTTAATACTAGCCGAGTGACCTTGGGCAAATCACTTAATCCCAATCCCTGTCTTCCCCCCTCCAAAAAGCAATAAATAAATAAATAAATAAATAAATAAATAAATAAATAAATAAATAAATAAATAAATGAATGAATGAATGAATGAATGAATGAATGAATGAATGAATGAACCAAGAAAGAAAGAAATTGGTATTGTTTATAATCCAGACATTTCACAAATATGATACTGTTCAGTAATAGTATCAGCTCCAATTACTTCTGCTATACTTGTTGATAATCTATGTACTGATTAACTTGTGCAATGGGCATTCTATCAAACTGAATGCCATAATCTGGGCAATATGCATGCTTCACCAAATTAGTTTTTCCTTATACCTAACATGTTGAGTGCTTATGGAACTGCTTGAGAAGGTTCTATAGTGTTTCAGGGCTCTTGCAATCAACACAATGGAAATTGTAAGTAGAAGCATGTATAAATCTTCATTATATACAGGTAAACTGTATTCCATTTGAATCTTGTATAAGGGCTCCCCCAAAGAGTGAGAATGCCTCTGGAAAGTACATTTCTTTGCTTCATGTCTCATTCATATCTTCACAGAAGACCAATGAAAAAAATTATTGCCGCATTTATCAACAATTTTAACATCTACAAGGATGACACTTTTTGGGAGGAGAGTCTTTAAAGAGATCTAAGTTAAATGTTTTTTAAAAATAATTAACCAGCAGTTGAACTGTATTCTCTATATTTCTCAGTCATTGTGTCAAGAATCATCACAATTTGTAGAGAGTGGTCTACTAATCTATATGTTCCATTCTAATATTTTCATCAAGGCTACCAGCAAAATATATATATATATATATACATATATATGTATGTGTGTGTGTCTATATATATATATATATATACATACATACATATATATAGACCAATCTCATAAAAATTACAGATAGATATATTTTACAATGATCCTTAATTCTTGCCTCCAGAATTTATTTTGTCTGTATTTGAATGCAGATTCGTACTAAATGGGCCAAATTTGTCCTCCAGAGGAGGAGAAAGGAAATGGGAAAATAATAAGAATTTATACAGTACTTATTACATGCCAATCACTGTGCTAAGAACTTTTTAATAAGTATCATCTCATTTGATCCTCATGACAACCCTTCAAGGTAGTGTGATTATTATCTTCATTTTATAGTCGAATAAACGGAGGCAAACAGAACTTAAGTGATTTGCCCAGGGCCACATGGTAAATGTTTAAGGCTAAATTTGAACTCAGTTCTTTTTAACTCCAGGTCCAGTGCTCTATCTACTACTTAAAGAAAGGCCAATAGGAATTCATCATATAGCTCTGCCATCACATCTAAATAATGCTCTATGCATGCTTGTGTGTATTTGGTTGAATCCAACTGCCTTTCTCATCTCAGCTTCTTAAATGACATTTCCAGTTTCTCAAATGTGTGTACTTGCCCAAAAAAAACAAACAAAATCACAGGTGCGGGGAAAAAAAATCCTTATTTCACTTTAGATATTGATTTGCCCAGGCAATATGTTTGTTGAAGGGGAAAAGGAAAAGGAAAATAGGATATCTTGTCACAATTTCGGGCAGGGGAGAGGGGTCCTCTAATCTTAGTTATTGCTGGCAAGATTCTTGCCAGAGTCCTCCTAAAGAGGTTTATCTCTCACCTGGAAGATGGTCATCTACCCAAGAACCAGTGTGACTTTAGAAAGGACCGAGGTATGGTCAATAAAGTGTTTGTAGCCCAACAACTCCAGGAGAAATATCAGAAGCAGAATAGAGATCTGTACACAACATTTATCCATCTGACCAAGGCCTTTGATTCTATCAGTCATGAGGGCTTGTGGAAGATGATGGCAAAATGTGGTGGCCCTGAGTTCATGAGTACTAACATCAGTTTCATGACAGCATGCTTTCACAGACTCTGGGGAATGGATGATGCTCTTGTACTTTCCCAGTCACCAATGGAGTGAAGTAGGGCTATGTGCTTGTTCCCATGCTTTTTAAAATGATGTTTTAAGTGAAGTCAGATGCCTTCAACAAAGATAAAAATAGCATCAAGATCAGCTACTGCACTGATGGTAAATTATTTAACCTTAAAAGGCTACAAGCCGAGACTAAATTGGAAAAAGAGTTGGTGTGTGACTTTTTGCTCACAAATAATTTTGTGCTTAATGCAACCTCTGAGGCTAATATACCACATACTATAGATAGATTCTTTGCTGCTTTTTGCTAATTGTCGCCTGACAATTAACACCAAGAAAATAGAGGTTCTCCACTAGCCAGTACCATATCATCCATACATGTAACTATCAGTTACAACAAATAGAAAAAAATTTTAATGCTGTTGATAAGTTCACTTACCTTGGAAGTATACTGTCCAGGGATGGACATATTGATGATGAGGTTGACACATGTATACCTAGAACCAGCTCAGTGTTAGAAAGGCTCTGAAAGAAAAGTGTGGGAGAAAAGAGGTATTAGAAGGCCTACCACACTGAAGGTCTACAGAGCTGTTGTGATGACCTCATTGCTGTATGCCTGTGAAACCTGGACAATATACCAACACCACGGCCAGGAAACTGAATTGTTCCCACCTGAATTATCTTAGGAAGATTCTGAAGATTACCTGGCAAGATAAGGTACCAAACCATGAGGTTCTTTCTTTAGCTGAACCAACAAGCAATCAAACTCTACTGTTAGAGAGCACCATTTGGATGGACTGGCCACATTGTTCAAATGCCAAACATAGGTTTGCCTAAAAAACTGTTTTAGGGAGAACTCACTCAAGCAAGTACTCCTTCATAGGTCAGAAGAAGTAACACAAGGACACCCTCAAGGTCTCCCTGAACAACTTTGGAATTGAATGGGAGTCATGGGAAACATTGGCACAGGACTGCCCAGAATGGTGTGCCTGCATCAAAAAAGGCACTGTATGGGGCAGCTAGATGGTGCAGTGAACTGGCCCTGGAGTCAGGAGGACCTGAGTTCAAATCTGGCCTCAGACACTTAACACTAGCTGTGTGACCTTGGGCAAATCACTTGACCCCAATCGCCCTGCTTTCCCCCCTCTAAAAAAAGCAAAAAAAAAAAAGGCACTGTGCTCTATGAGGAAAGCAGAACTGCAATAGCTTAAAAGAAATATGAGATGCACAAATTTAGAAGACATCTCCACTCCAGATGTTCAGATGGACTATTTGTGCCCAACCTGTGGTAGAGCCATCCAAGCTTGCACTGGTTTGATCAGTCACATTCAGATACACTGTACCTTGACCTCAACATAGTGATGTCATTTTGGTCTTTTCTGAGCACAAAGGACAACAACCAAAAATCATTTTGTCCAGATAATAAATAAATACATATTTTAAAATTTAAAATTTAGCTATGTTCCTCATCTCAGTCACTTCACAAAGTATTCCTTCACTTCTAATATGTGTCTAAAGAAAATAGATGAATACATGAGTATTCAAAAAAGAATGGAGGAGGGAGAAGATAATTGTACACACACACATACACACACACACACACATATGATAGGAAACCCATAAAATCTTGGGAGATATTGGACAAAATATACATTTACTAGAAAAATGCATATGTCTAAATCCTCAGAGGAGAGCTTCTAATCTCTCTTGGATTACTAGACCTGAAGCAGTTACTAGAACTCTGACATCACCCTACTATCAATCTAGTACCAATGAATACTTTTCCCCAAGGCATGGCTAAAGCCCTTTGTTGCATAAATGAAGAATGAGGTGGAAGGAAAAATTAGCCACCTTTTTTCTTCCTCAATTTATTCTGTGTACAGGGAATCTCAATTTATAATTTCATCAGTTTCACACCACTAAGAGACACCAATTTAACTTTAAAAGGTGTAGAGTGATAGTCTAAGTATGAATCATTAAACTAAATGGCAGTTAAATGCCTTTATCACAGTGACAAATGTCTTTAAAGGGCCATTATGCTGTTTTTCTATAAGTGTGTTTTACAACATAAATTTTGATATCATTTGACTGGATATTCCTTTATGCTTATTTGTCTTTATAGAGTATAAAAATTCTAATTATGATTTCAAGTCACAAGAAAAATGATCAAATTCCTAATAATTGCTTCATGTTTATATTATTAATTAGAGGTAGTATATTATAGTAGGAAGGACTCTGGACTTGAAACCCAAGAACCTGAATTTGATTCCTGGATTTGATATTTACTACAAATAGCACCTTATATAAGTCATCTTATTTCTATGAGCCTCAGTTTCCTCATTTGTAAAATTGAGCAATTAAATTAGATAATTCTAAGGTCTCTTCTATCTTAAAGCTATAATCCTAAATATATGTGCTGCTTTTCTTTTCATTTATAAAGTAATTATGCAAATATTTCTAGAACATTTTATGTATGTGCTTTGCAAAATAGAAAAAAAAAAGGAGCTGAGTTAGAAAGGAAGTAATTTAATCCAATCCATATCCAAACAAGATTCCTCTCTACAGTATGTATGACAAGTTGTCACCTAGCTTTTGTATTGATGTATTGATGAGGAAGAACCCACTCCCTTGTAAAAAAAAAATAACCTTGTTCCATTTCTTGGATGGCTATAAGTGTTAGGCATTTTTTTTCCATCAAGCCAAATTTGACTCTTCCCAAATTTGACCCATTGTTCTTGGTTCTTTCCTCTGCCATCTAAGCAAAAAAAAAGTCTAAACCCTCTTCCAAATTATACCTATCTTTAAATATTTGAATATATATATATATATATATATATATATATATAATGCTCCTTCTATGGTAAATCTCTTTTCCACATTAAATATCCCCAATTCCTTCTACCGATCTTCCTGTTAAATGATCTCAAAATTTTTACCATCCTCTTTACCCTGATATAGATATTCTCCAATTTATCAATGTCCTTCCTAAAATGTGGTATCCAGAATTTAGCACAGCATTCCAGATGTTGTCTAACCAAGGTATTAATAGTAGGACCACTACCTCTCAAGTCCTGAACTCAGTGCCTCTCTTCCTATAACCTAATATCTCCTTAACATTTTTGGCTACTCTATCACATAGTTAAATTATTGACATTTAGTCTACTAAAACTCCAAAATCTTGTTTAGGCCTGCCACTGTCTCGCCACACTTCCTCCATCATGCATTTCTGTAATTTATATTTCTCTTCAATTGTAAGCCTTTTTTAAAGACATTTATCCTTATTGAATTTCATCTTATCACATTCAGTTCCATAGGAGATACAAAGAAATAGAGGTATTATCCCTGCCCACAAGAATCTTACAACCTAACAAAAAAGACATGAAACACAAACATGAAATGTTGAATAACAATAATAATAACTAGCATTTATAATAACTAGCATTTTTTTTGCCTTTTTTTGGAGGGCAATTGGGGTTAAGTGACTTGGCTAAGGTCACATGGCTAGTTTTTGTGTTAAGTGTCTGAGGCCAGGTTTGAACTCAGGTTGTCCTGACTCCAGGGCCGGTGCTCTCTTCACTGTGCCACCTAGCTGCCCCATAACTAGCATTTATAATAATAATAATAATAATAACTAGCAGCACATTTAACTAGTACCTTAAACTTTGCAAAGTGCTTTAAAAGTATTATCTTATTTGATCTTCATAAAAATCCTGGAAGGTATATGCTATTATTATTCCCATTTAACAGATGAGGTAACTGAAGCAGACAGAGATTATGTGATTTGCGAAGGGGTCACATAGTTAGTAAGTATCTGAAGTTGGATTTGAACTCAAGTATCCCTGACTCTTAAGTTCGGTGCTTTATCCACTGCACTACTAGCTGTCTCAACAATAAGAGATAAAATACAATTAATTGTCAAATGAGTGGTTAAAAAAAAAAAACGCATAATAGGCATTGTGAGAATTCACAAGGATGGAAAGGACAAAGCTTCATGGAGGAAAGAATATTTGAGCTGATCCTATATAGATGAATAGGATTTGGATAAGTTGAGAGGAAAAGGGGAGGCATTTTTGTAGGGAAGAACTGTACCTTATTTATATTTGTATTTTCCCTAGAAGTAGTGTAGTATATTGTGCACATAGTACTATCAGTATTTGTTAAATCATGAATTAATTCCCACAGAACATTCAAAAGACAGTGAATGCTTCCCTCCCTTCACATCATAGGATTATAGATTTTTTTGCTTTTTTAAATTTTTTTTTAATTTATTTTTTTAGGAGTATAGATTTAAAAAGTGAAGAGAAGCCTTCTCTCCATCCACACTTATAACTTCCTGGAGATAATATTCAGTTTTAAAAGTCTAAGCCAAAGATAATAACTTCATTTCTTATTCCCATATTAGCATTTTTAAAAATTGACATAGGCTAAAGATTATAAAATTATGAATTGGGGGGGGGATTAAAACACAATTCTTTAGAACAAAATGGAGCCAAATTTTTTTTCTTTAAAGGTTTAAAAGTTTAAAAACAGTTTAATTTTAGCAAGAAGACCTTGAACTAGCTTCTGGATTATGTCTTAGTTGGTTTATACTTTATATTACTTGATATATCCTTTGTAAAGATTAAAATTGATCAATATAATTATTTGTAATTAATTCTTAAATCTTAAGTTCATCAAAAAAAGGCTTAGAACAATAGATGTTAGAAATTTGGTAGGAAATAGAAGAGTCTAAACCTATTATTTGGAAAATAATCAACAGAATGTTGAAAGCAATGAACCAACTCCGTTTTTATGTTTAAAAGTTTTATATGCCAGTCAATCCCAAAAGACTCAAGAGAGAAACGCACCATCCAGAGATATAACTAGAAAGAACTGAGCCTGAATCCTGATGCAAGCAAACTAAATGATCTTTTTCTTTTCTTTATTTGGTTTTATTTCTTCTTTACCATCTTTCATCCCACCTAGTACAATACGCCTTTGTAATTGGAATAATGTCTAACATGAATGTATTTGAAGATCCTATACTGGACTATATGCTGTCGTGGGGGGAGGGGGGAGGGAAGTAAAGGAAATTTGAAAATCAAGGAACTATGGAATTGAATCTTGTTAACTGAAACTAAACTAATAAATTAACTAAAAAAATAGAAAAAAAAAGTTTTATATGCCATTGCTTAGGAACCAGCAGAATATGTACATGATTGATGTTGAGAGAGTTTTATTGGCTTTGTTCACTATAGAATGGGTAGAATTACATCTTCAGAAGTTTGTACATGAAATGGGTATGGGAGATTTTTTTTAAAAGAACATATGAATTCTCAAATATATTGAAGGGCATGCAAACAGACATAGATATATGGAGACAAAAGGATTATATTTGTTAATGTATTTGATGATTCCTAACTCTTTATTAGATTTTTTCCTATGTCTTATTCAATTCCACACCTATTACCTCCTGAACCAGGCACTGGGAAAACTCCATAATTTAAATGTCAATCCCTGACCTCACAGAATTTACATTTTAGGAGAGGGGATATCTCTACTTAGATGTATATTGGAGAATCAAAGACCACATCTATAAAGAGAAGCAAAAGAAGAAAGAATATGAAAAATAAGTATTTTGAAATACTTTTTGAAAATTATCACTTAAGTTATATCTAGAGTCATAACCACTTTAGCACTGGAATTCAATATTAAACACAAGGTCTCTAAGTACTTTCCTTTCCATACTGGTTTTAAAATTTTTCTTGAAAACAAAGGATTTCTTAGATATTTTCCTTTCCATATTGGTTTTAATATTTTTTTCTTAAGTACCAACCTTAGAGGGTATAACCTTCTGTTTTTCTTCTCCAGGAGGAAAAGGAAACATGTATTAAGCTTCCACTGTGTACAACATATGAATTAATTTGGATGAGTGTATACATGAGAGTATGAACTGTTTTATTTATGTTTATATTTCTCCTAGGGGAAATTCACTAATTTGACTGGAAATTTGGCAAAATACAGAAAAAGATACAAAATAATCAAATATTCAAATTAGAGGAATTCTTGGAAATCATCTAATTCAGTCCCTTCCACAAACACAATTCTTTCTATTGATATTCCCCACCATCATGAACCTCTCCAGTACCAGAGCTGTCATTGCATCATAAGGCATCTCCATTTAATTTTTAGATGGTGTTGGATGTTATGAAGTTTTTACAAGTAACTAAATGATATAAATATATCACTACAAGAACAACTTTTGATTCAATGTACTTAAGTACCTACTATGTGCATGGGACTGTTATTAATACTGGGATACAGACAATCAAAAAAACTTTTCTTTTGGCTACAGATGGGTTCTGATATTTGAACTATATTGTTCAATGTATGTTAATAAGTTGCCAAAGACTCTTGGAATCAAATAAGTTACTTTTATATTCAAGGTATATCAGTAACTTTCATGTTATGCCATTTGGTATTGACAGCTACACTGTGAGGTAGATAGTTCAAGTATTAATCCCACTTTACAGATGAAAAAACTGGGGTTTGCAATGCTTAAGTGGAATGCCAAAGTTAATGCAGCTAATAATTGGTAAAGTCAGGTGTTCTGTGGAAAAGGTTTTCCAACCTTTATGTGCTTTATTTTTCCCACAGCTCCATGGTTTATTAAATCACAACTCTCCTAGAAGAAATAAACAGAATTCACAAACCATTCATTTTCTTCATGACTATGTGAGGTAGATATTGTTGATATAATCCCCATTTTAAAGATGAGGAAGTTGAGGCTCATAAAGGTCAAAAAAAAAAACTTACCCCAAATCCTACAACTGGGGCACACAGGAATCGGAATTCGGAAATTCCTTCTGGCTCCAAGTCAGGTGTTTTCCTGTTACTCAATTTCCTCAATTAGAAAGCGGGAAATAATAGCCTTTCCAATTAGAGGGAAAAAATAATGCAATATATTGCATAAAGATTATGAGGGGGAGGCTGATAAACAGAAGTAGAGGTATTTACAATTAATTCTTATTTCTGTATCTCTGTCCAGAACCTTGGAGAGCACCATTAAAAAGAATTTATGCACTCTTATACTTAGGCAACTTCTTCTATAACTTCAAAAATTATTCTATTGAGCTTTTTCCTGTTCTTGGACCTAATTTTTTTAACATAGTTTCAACCCATTATACCTTGATTTACCTATCTTTCACTGACCCAGAGAATTTCTCTCCTGTCTGTATCAGTAAAGATTATATGTAGCAGCAAAATTTTCTTGCCATCAAGGAATAACAATTGAAATAGACACATTAACACCCCTGACCTAACACTCCTCCCTGAAAGGGAGGAGGGAGAATCACTTTATGTTTTCCTGGTACTCTAATGCATTTTTCAAATGAGGTCAAATAACATTAACATGACCACTGTTTTCCACCTCTCAGATTCACACATCTGATCTGGCTCATTTTTTTGTGGTAGATTTATATAAGAGAAGCACAGATGCAATCTTGTGGCTTCTCTTCCTCTCAGGATAGTCAGATAGGCTAGAAGCTGTATGTCAGACGACATCAGTGTTCACTGTGCAAGCAGAAGCAAACTATAATTTTAGCAGTAGCATTGTGCTTAGAACAAAGGGGCAACTCCAGCAGCAGAGTAGTCAATGCAGATTTTTTTGATAGACTCATCTCATAGGACAACTCCATCATTTTTACCTTGGGATCCATTTGAACTTGCTGCTCAGTCCCTGGGCTCCAGGACTTCAGGAGTTTCTCTTGGACTGTCTATTGTTTGAGCCAGTATTTTCTGATTATTTCTCCTTCATAGTAGGTAAGTTTGGTTTTTGATGGCGAGGGCTTTGTTTTTCTTATGTGAAGGAGTGTGTGTGGTGTGGTGTGTGTGTGTGTGTGTGTTGAGGACAGGAAGTTAGTTACAGGAAGGTTGAGAAAGATGCCAGTAAAATTTCTTTTTGTACATATTGAACTGATTTACTGGACAATCCAAGGTTAAGAGCTGGAACTATTAAGTTTCCAGAACAAAATTTAAATAACAAGTAATCTGCCTTGCTCAGTTTATGTCAATTGCAGTAAAATTAGAAATCATCTGTTGTAAAAATAACCTGTAAGTTAAAATTTTAGGGAAAGGGAAGGGAAAAAGAAACAAAAAGGAAAGGGGAGGGAAGGGAAAGAATTAGTGCAATACAATTTTATTTTCATCTAGCCAAGCAATGAGTATAAAAATCTCAAATATGATTGATAAGGAGAAAATTATCAAATATAGTGAAACATAAACATACCTATATTTCATAACTCAATAGAGATGTGTTTTATAGGATTCCATTCTATAGTGCCACCAGATGACATCATTTTATATTAAAACTGTAGCTGGAAATTAATAGTCTTAGCTCAGAAGTATCATTATATTAAGCTACTTTTCAATAGATGGTTTTATTTTAAGCTGTAGAAGTAGAAGGACTTGTAATTTGAAAGATTCTAAATGCCACTCTAATTGGAAAAACCACACAGACTAAGATTTAAATGTCTAACTGATAGGTAAGTAAAAATCAAAAACATATTGAATCATCTAATGTGTTAATTTTTCAAAACTATAAAATATAATGCTATGAATTTAACAGTATATATTAAAGTATGATGGAGAATTTTTCCAGAAAAGCCTACATTAAGCATATATTGAAAATAATGTAGCTGACTTTATCCCTTGACTTCTTTCTTTGGAAATACCCTCACACAAGTACAGCCCCCTGAGTACTTTGCTGATGGTTGTCACAGATGTATGGCATGGAGAATTGGAATACCTGTGATGTAACTGATTCTTCCATACTCTATTCATACCATATTCCAAGTCATGCCCTGTTCAAGATCATGTACATTTCACTGTTAGCACAAAGAAACACTCTGCCTATTAAGAGAAAAAGGGAGGATACAATGCTTACAATCACCAGAACAAGCACCTTAGGTTACCCAAAGTGCTGCTGAAACAGCTCATCCCTGCAATGTGCTTAGCATGTAGTCATCTACATGCTTTTAAAATTGTTTATTTTAAATTAACTACACTTCACTTTTTTCTCTCTCCGTATATGTTGGAAGCAAGTGGGAGGCTGCCTATAAGAATACACATAATCCTGATATGTTCAACAGTATTTAGTTATGAAAGGACAAAGTCTTCATGTGCAGGGGAGAAAGTGATGAATTTATTATTAGAGAGATTCTGGTTCTGCCATTTATAACCTGTGTGACCTTGGATAAGCTATATAACTTCTCTCAGCCTACTTTTCAACTGTTCCTCTCTTCTTTGAAAGTCCAAAGACCATTCTAGCCAAAGTTTCCTGGGAAAAGTCTAGGCTTTGAGAAGTCAGTCTAGACTGTGGTGTTGAGATTGTCAGGCTGCCCTAATTTGGAGGTATTAGCTACTCAGTTGAGGATGGTGTAGAATGCCACACTAACATGTTTTCCTTATCGACCTGCTTTCTCTTCTGTGTTCCTTTTGATGTCTCCATTTAAGCCATGTGACCTACTTTTAAATGTGTCAAATAAAAAATGGAATCTTGCTTCCATCATTGCCTAGCTTGTCTGGTTCTTCTGAAAAGCTCCCTTTAATCCTAACACCAATGTTGTATCTCCCCAATAGGATGTAAAGATCAGAGATTGTTTTGTGTATGCCTTGGTATCTCAAATACCCAGTAAGGTACCTTATGTGTAGTAGCGCACTTAAATGCTTGTAGAATTGAATTGAATTGAATTGAATTGAAGGGATTAGACTAGATTGTCTCCAATGTTCCTTTCATTTCTGAATTTATGATCTTAAATATGTTATTGAAATAGTGAGGAAAGATATTTATGATGACTTGTATGGGATAACTTCTAAGTAAAGATGGGGAATGAAAAAAAAACAGAAGTAGTAATTTACTGTGCTGGTGTTGTGATCAGAGAATCCTCTTCTGCTTGTGAAATGTACTGTAGTCACTCCTCCCCAAGTCAAAGTGGTATCAAGCAGATTTCAGAAAGATTCTATGCATCTTTAAACAGTTGCTATTTTCTTTCATCTTGCCATTTTGAACATTATTAAGGCAAATAGGCTGCTCAGTAGATTGAGTGCTGGTTCTGAAACATCTGAGTTCAAATCCAACCCCATGTACTAGTTGTGTGGCTTTGGACAGGTTGTTTAAATCTGCCTCAGTTTCCTCATTTGAAAAATTATTGTAATGATAGCAACTATGTCCCATAGTTTATGTGAGAATAAAATGATATAATACTTGCAAACTGTTTTGCAAAGCTTTAAGTGCTATATAAATACAAATATTACCTATTATCATTACTATGATTACTAATAATAACAATTAAGTCCACAGTCAACTTTAAAGCAGTGGTTAGGATGAAATTAGAATTCCTTGGATTGTGGGGATCCCTTTTGTTTTTGTTTTGAGTGAGTTCAAACAAACCTTGCATGTGTTTCTACATTCTGAAACATTTTTATTTATATAAAAGCCTGTAAAACAATAAAATTTTGAAAATCCAAAGAACTATAGGATTCTACCTAAGATATAATTCATAGTTTAAGGAAGTTGATCCAAAATAGTGAAGATAAGGGGGGAAATGGTTAAAATACGTCCTTTAGTCAATTTTGGTCAAATGTGTAGAATAGAATTCTTTACGGAATATATTTCTTTACAGAAAGCATCACAAAACAAATGATACTGTGTTTTCATGCTTTCAAGATTCAAAGAAAAGAGGATTTTATAATTAATTCCGGGCAGTTATGGGAAAGATTTGCTTTAGCAGAACCATGTTTTGGTACTTTAATCATTTAATTTTGGTGATTTTTGAAGTGATTGTTGTCAATGGCTAAATGATAATTGCTGATTGTCCCTTATAGAGCCATTTAGACTTTTCTTGAGATGTTCATTTGCTCAATCACTTTTGTCCAATAAAAGTATATTTCTCAGCTTTTTCTTTCCCAGATGTTATATATCTGATATCCCAACAGCTTAAACCAGTGACCATCCTAAGCCTAAACACTCAAAGTGTAATCCAAGGACCCCTGTAGTCCCTGAAACCCTTTCAGAGGGTCTACATGGTCAAGATTATTTTCATAATAATACTAAAATATTTTCATTTCTAGTCCACTATATATTGATGGATATAATATATATACATATGTGTATATGTGTATACATATATGTATATTATATATATATATATATATATAAACAAAAGCTTTTGAGGGTACTCACTAATTTTAAAGAGGCCCTGAGATCAAAATATTTGAGAACTCATGGTCTAAACTATTTAAGTGCCAATAACAATCTACAACCTACCAAACTAACATATTTTACTATCTTTGATCATGTGGTTCATTGCCTATTGGGTTATGTATCTAAAATATCATTTAATAAGCATAGGATAGGGAATGGATCTGTGATTTCATTGGTATAAGGAACTCCCAATAAGGAAACTCTCTTACGAGTTAATGGATCTTTGGGACCTTCTCTCTAACTTATAGTCTTAGAAAGTTATTTACAGCACTGAGAAATCTAGTGACTTACATAGGGCCACACAGCTATAATGCATGAGAGGTAGGTCCTGAACCTTCCTTAACTTCAAGGCCAATTCTACTCTCTATTGTGCCATGCTTTTTATTATTAGAAATATATTCTAAAATAGTCATTTATCATATAATGCCCAGGCATTAATATCTCACAACACAGGCACGAATTATACTGTCAATCTAGTTATTCCTAAGTACTTAGTATGGTACAGAGGAAAGGCTACTGGACTGGGATTCAGAGCACTTAGCTCCAAGTCCCAGCTCTGCAACTTTCTACCTAGACAACTAAAAGTATGGGCCTCAGTTCCCTCATCTGTAATATGAAAAGATTGTATTACTTGACCTCTGAAGTGTCTTCCAGTTCTTAATTTAAAATTCTAAATTTATGATTCTGTTTTTATTCCAATAGCTTGAATTTGAATAGCTGTCAATGTTTCGTGAATATAACCTTTATCTAGTTTTGAAATATGATTGACATTCTACCATTTATTTGGAAACAACAGATCCCAAATCAGTCCACCAATGGCTTCTGATTAAAGTCATTGCTACATTTAAGTTAACTTCGATTAGTATATTCATCGTGCAAATGGGATATATTTCCCTTGGATATTGTGAAACTACTTTCAATGTGCCCCAGGAAAATTTAAAAAAAAATTAGAGAGGTAATAACTTCTGGGGCAACTTTAATCTGCTTAGTTTCTTTTTTCTTCTTTTTAAATTTTTAAGTACAAAGTGAATGAACAAATTAGATTGTCCAGAGGAATTACAGGGTGGGGAGCAGGGAAATGGATGTAATGTATGTTCTCTACATAGTTCAAATTTTCCGGATAATTGGTTGGTTTTCTAATTCACTTTGCCTGCATAGTCATTTTTGAAGTTGAAAAATAGTTAAGCAGGTTATTAACTGAGATGAAATTAAGGCACATGCTGCTGTCCTATTTATTATTTAATTTCTACCAAGTCCCCACACTAAGAAAGTTCTTTCTCATACTGACAGTGAGTGAATGAAGATGATGTGAACTGAATTTCACAAAACAAACCTGATTGAAAGATATTTTTCATTTTCTATTTCAGAGAAAATATTTCTAAAATAAAAAGAACAAGAGTGAGCTTGATTATTTTTTTCCAATGAGTATTTCTTATTCAAAATGCTAGGGATGAGTTGGTAAAACCCAGAACTGAATTTCAGTGGAACTAAGGACCCATGGGAATATTATTGATTGTAGAAAGAAATCTGGTGGAGCATGTTTGCCAACTTCATCAGCTTCCCTCTTTGCCCCTGCTGCAAGACACCCTCTGAGGCTTAGACTGAGTGCACTTCTCAAAGGACACATCTAAGAGAATGGTATATATGCCCTCAAACTCTAATGATATGAATAATGAATGGAAGGCTTAAGAAATGTGCGCTCAAGAACCTCTGAGATTTTATGTCTACTTTCCTTCCTTTCTTTGCTTTAACATTATTCTGATAGAACCATATGTAGGATGAGAAAAAGGTACAAGAAAAATGGGATAGAGATGACAGCAAATCGAATATAATTGATAGTTTTCTGAAGGCTGATTACATAGTGGCCTTTTTTTAAATGTGAAGAGAACCCAAAATTGCACAGCTATTAATTTTAATTGATTTAACAAACAATCCTAGAGGAGAAGATACACTCACATTCAAAGGTGAATGGATTTCAGTTTCGCAGTACTTGATCTTAATTTACTAAAACTCTGTGGAAATAAATCCATTAACAATTCCAAATAAGTTTTGTTATGTAATCAGAACACTCTTATTATAGAGGTTTTTGTTTTAAAGTTATCTCAGTTAGGTGTGAGGCAGGATGAGGTATTTGCATTTTTGTCCTATTTAAAATTAAATTCTATTCATATTTATTGGCTGAAATATGTGCTCAGTATGGAATGTTAGAGCTAAAAGAGACCTTAGAGACCCTCTAGCCCAACCTCCTCAAGAGAGGCTATAGGTTAGTTTTGTATATTGTAGGGAAGATGCATAGTATTTTTTTCTTTATTAATTTTTAGGGGGAAAAAAGTCCTTTCAATGCATTTGGGCACATATACCATGTACATGCACATACACAAGGTTTTACAAGAAAAAAAAGCCCCCCCCATCCTTCTGGAAATACAAGTTAAGTAAGCCCCCTCTTAATTGGGAATCTTTTAAAAGTACATTGAAGATCACCCTATAAGGCAAAGGTGTTAATCTTCAACTGGCCGCCAGAGGGGGTTGGAAAACAAATCTATAGTAAAATAATTACAGGTGCCAAATAAAGCTTTGTTAAAATTGTCACTTTCCATTTACTCTCATTGTCCCGGTTATGGGCTCACCTGCTCTGTTGTTTTCAGTGAAACTTGAGAAAATATGTATGCTATCATCTTTTTTAACTAGTTATCCCATTTTTAAATGTCCATACCTAAGAAAGATGTTGATTTTAAATGTGGAATACAGTGTTTTTGTTTTTGTCTAATTCTGTTGAAAGATGGAGCTTGTAACAGATAATTTCTGACAAGTTTCAGTACTAATACTAATATTCTTTGGGAAGTGTTACCCATAATGGACTGGAAACTCTACTGCTGCTCATTTTCTTTATATACAATAATTAGATCAGTATAAAAGTTGAGGCCTGTAATTACATTCTCACTTTGGTTTATGTGGGGAGGAATATTTTTTTCCATTTTACCTTACACAGCATACAAAGAGCCTAACATAGTGTCTTGAACATAGGCACTTTATAAAAACTTCTTGGATTGGATATGGTATAATGATACAAATTGGTCATTTGAAAATACTTGTTTGTTGTTCAATCATTCAGTTGTGTTTGACTCTTTATAATCCTGTGAACCATATTGTGCATGGTTTTGTTTGTTTTTGTTTTGCTTCTGTGTGTGTGTGTGTGCGTGTGTGTGTGTGTGTGTGTATTTAGCAAAGATAATGTAATGGTCTGCCAATACCTTCTCCAGTGGATTAAGGCAAACAAAGGTTGATGACTTGCCAGGGTCACCTAGCTACCTGGACTGAAAATACTACCCCAAGGGTAATTGTGTGAAGTGTCTCCTTTAATTAGATTGTATGCTGAAATGGGACTGCTGAATTTGAAAAGTCCAGGAAATTCTTAGGCAATAATAATTGACATATGTTTTGCAAAGCATTTTATAATCATCATCTCCTATGATTGTTACAAGTATTTAAGATAGGTACTAAAGGATTTGGTGAGTTTGTTTAGTGTCCTTATATGTAATTGTATATGTGTAGAGAACCTCTGGCATGACTTTCTTCACTATTAATATGGGTAACTGAAAAATGTATAATCTTAAATGTTGAGTGGAAGGGTTAAGTGACCTACCCATGGTCACACAGCTAGTATGTGTCAGAAGCAGATCTAGAATCCAGGTTTTCTAACTTCAAAACTATGCCTTTATGCACTATGCTTCTGCCCCTCACTAATATAATGCTACAGGTATCACCATACTTATTTTGCAGATGAGGAAATAGTCTCTGAGAGGATAAGTGACTATCATGGTGACATGATCACCTACTACCAAATATCAGAGATAAAATATGAGGTCTTTTCTGGTTGAAAGTCCATTGCTTTGTTCAGTCCATCCTGTTGCCTTTAAGGCTAAAAAAAAGTTGTTCTTTCTCATTATGAATGTCAAAATCCCTAGCAAACATGAACATATCAACATGTGAAGAATATGAATGATGATCATACAATAAACTAAAATTGTTACAAATACTTTTCCAAGCATATATTATATTTTAAAAGGTAGAAACTAAAGTGCTGTCTTTGTGCCCCCTTCAGAAATTTTTTTCTTCTGTATATTTTTAAAATGTTTTATTTTATGCTCTTTTCATTTATGTCATTATTCATTAAATATCACACACACACACACACACACACACACACACACACACACACCTCCACTGAATCCCTCCTTTGTAACAAAAATCAACAAATCAGTCAATTCTAAAATTGCATATCTCATTTAGAACTGCAACTCCATTATTCTTCTGCTAAGAAGTAGGTAACAAGCTTTATCATCAGCCTTCTGAAGTCACAATTTGTCACTGTTTTGGTCAAAGGTCTTTCAGAGATGTTTTGCCTTATCGTTGTCCTGTTTTCCTGATGCTACTTATTTCACTCTGCATCAGTTCATAAAAACCTTTCTATTTTTAACTATGAATCTTTCATAACTACCATTTCTTGCGGTATAATAATTTTCCACTGTATTTGTTTAACCATTTTCCCAACTGATGGGTATCCATTTTGCTCCCTAGTTTTTGTTCTTTGCTACAACAAAATTGCTGCTATAAATACTCTTGGGATAAGTTATAAGCAGTTGGGAAGTGGGAGTGGGGAGTTTAAGGGGAAGAATCAACATTCTCTCAGTGGTGGTTCACTGATTTGCACCAATAAGTTAAGATGCATTCCACTCCAAATTTGTTTATACAGCTTCAAAGAAATCTGAAGACATTCATCAAATACAGTTTGTTATTACCCTTTTGGGTCTATATCCATACTGGTCAAATAAGTCCCTTTTCCAAAGCACAGCAGTTTCCTTGCTTCATATCTTCAGTTTGTCAGTCTGCAGACTTGCTTAAGTTGCCATTTAAAGAATGTATTTCATTCAGTACTGAAAAGCCTCAAAGAAGTACATCAAACTTTTAGCAAGATGTGCCTGTTTACAGGCTCTCAAAGTTTATAGATATAAAAATGAGGGACAGCAGGCTTTTTGTTTTTAAGGAATCAGTCAGCACATTCTAAAAATGGGAAATGAAAAAACTTACTTGCATTTTATATTAGCAAATTTAAAAGGTATTTATGTAAAGCCTTCAGGATATGAAAGAGTCACTGTTATATGATTGCTATTATAGAAAACTTGATGAAATGTGAAAATATAGCAGTAGCAGATGTAGGAATAACTTAGAATTTTTTAATCAGAATTTTTGTTTCTGCAGAGACAAATATATAATTACAAATAAACTGACATATCCACTATGCCTTTATTACATTGTCAGGAACTCATTGAACTTCCTGAACTTATGAATAGCTGGAGAAAGAGGCAATGTTTATTAATTAGCTGACATAGCAAAAAATGTAACTTTTTGCTATTAACCTAAAATCACATCTAATCTTTCTAGTTTAGATTCGATAAAGTGCATTTGACAAAACACATGGGTCTTACCTCTTTACTACTAAAGAATTTAAGTACTTTTGGTACCTAGTTATTTATGAACACCTAGTCAAACTATTCCTATTCATGTTATTTGAATAATATTAATATTTATAAACTCTTCCAATTTGATTTCAGTCATTTTGATGATCAAAGGAGCATTTTGTAATCAAAAGAAATACTTAAATAATTCTGTAAAAATAGATAGTTGGTAAATATTGCAGCACATAATATACTTAACCATACAATTTCCTTTTCTCTGAAATCTCCATTGGTTGCCCGTTTTTCCAACAGGAAAAAGTCCATACTTCTTATTCTGGTCTTGAAGGCTCTCTATAATCTGGATTCGATCTACTTTTTCATCCTTGTCTCCTATTATTCCCTCATACTCATGCATTAAAAACCGGTCTACGCATTATTCCCAAAATATACCTTCTTTTTTTCTACCTCTGTGTTTTCATTTTTGCCTTATCCATGTATGAATTCCCAGTTTGGAACTTTCTCCATGACAGAGATCAGCATTTTTGCTGTGCCTTTCAGTCTTAGAGAGTTACCTGGACATGGAAAGATTAAAAATAACTTGCCTATGATCACAAGGCTAATATATATGTCAGAGGTAGAATCTGACCTCACTCCATGGTGGATCCTCTATACCCTATAGTGGTAGTGTCAAACTCAAATAGAAATAGGATTCTCTGTTGGCTGCGTATTTACTCAGAAAACCACAAATTAATATTATCTATGTTGTAATATATTTTTATTTATTTTGCTAAGCATTGCCCAATTGCATTTTAATCTGGTTTGGAATATAGTAGGGAATTTGCATATTGCAAATCCTATCCATCCTTGAAGACCCAGCTCAAAATCTATCACCTCTGTAAAAACCATTTCTTGTCACCTCAGCCTGGTGATCTTCTCCAGGTTCCTACAGAACTTAATTCCTGTCTAATCCTATACTAGACTATGCCATATCATACCATACCATACAATTTATTTGGTAATTAATTAATGTTACCTTACAATATATTTTGCAGTGAAAAAAACCGCTAGATCTAGAGTATGAAAACCTATATTTGAATCCTGCTCTGCCACATACTTACTACTCATATACCCCTAGATAAGTCATGTCTCTAGACTTCAGTTTCCTCATCTATAAAATGAGAGGGCTGGATTAGATGACCTCCAGGAACCCTTTCAGCTCTAAATCTATGTTCCTACGTCTTCTCTGTTTGTAGCTAATATTTATATAGGGTTTTTAGGTTTGTGAAATGCATGACATATGTTATCCTATGTTATCATTGCATCAAATAGACTGTAAGCTCCTAGAAAAAGACTTTACCCCTCTTTGTATCTCTCATACTGTCTAGTACACTGCTTTGCCCAAAGTAGGCTTTTAATGAATGTTTGCTGATTTGATACATGAAATGAAAACACCTGTGTTTCTCCTGTTAATGACAGTAGCAACAAACATTAGTATGCACAACTGAACTGTTGGCCCTTTCCTGTGAGTAATACCTCCATTTCAAACACTAATTATCTGCACTGGGAGAGGGGTCAACAACCTCTTCCCCACCGAGAAATACCAACAGAAGGTCTAAATAAAGTCAATTAGAACCACTGGCTGCCATTCCCAAAAGGAGAAGAGCGAGCTTAGGATAAGAAAATAGAGGCTGTGGAAAAGTACAGTGGAAAGAGAAATGGTTTTGTAATTGGAAGTCCTGGATTAAAATTCTTTTCCTGAAATTTTCTATCTGTGTGACTGGGAGTAAATCCCTAACTTTTCTGGACTTCAGTTTCCTTATCTGTAAAATGAAGGCTTTGGATGTCCCTTCCAACTCTAAATCTATGATCCTATGAAGCAAAAATTAAGAATAAGAAGAAAGAGAAAAACACAAGTGCATATAATGCAACTAAGAGAACGGAAGCTGCCACTGCTTCAGATAGTACTCAATGGTACAAATGAATGAATGAATGAGTATTTATTTTTTTTTTATTTTTTTTTTTAAAGCAATTGGGGTTAAGTAACTTGCTCAAGGTTACACGGCTAGTCATTTGATTTATGCGTGGGTGCTCATTTTCTGAGGCCAGATCTGATCTCCGGTCATCCAAACTCCGAGGCCGGCACTCTTACTCACTGCGCCACCTAGCCGCCCCTTTAGGGCAATTGGGGTTAAGTAACTTGCCCAAGGTTACATGGCTAGGTTTTTGTCTGTGCGGATTAGGTGTCGGAGGCCGGCTCCGAACTCAGGTCCTTCTGATTCCAGGGCCGGCGCTCTATTCACTGCGCCACCTAGCCGCCCCTTGAATGAGTATTTATTAAGCACTTAGAATGTGGAAAGCCCTGTGTAAGGCTAGGAATACAAATTCTAAAGCAAGAATTTCTTTAGAAGGCTTACTTTTTTTAAGGCTTACATTCTAACTGGAGAGATGACACACCTAGGGAACTGGTGGCCTGAAAGGGATACTTTGGTCTTGAAAATTACAGGGATTATAAATGAAGTCAGAGAGAAGTAGATTGACACAATTCATCCAGGAAGAATGGTAGAGTTTGATTGTAGTGCATGGTTTCAGAATCAGAAGGGAACAAGAATGAAAGTGTATACTCAAGGTGATAAATTATGGCCTAAAAAGGATAGTGTGAAATGAAGCACAGCTGAGGCTTTTCTGAAAGAGAAATATGGGAGACTCCAATATATTGAACATAATGTAAATTGAAACCAAGGAAAATATCTAAATACAAAAAACAAACTGGCATATGAGAAAATTGGGTCACCAAAATACTCCATTGGGAAATTTGGGAGCATATGATGTAAACAGAGATGATGTAAACTGAAACCAAGGGAAATATTTAAGTATGAAAAACAAACAGGTATATGAAAGAGTACATTGGGCTACCAATCAAGAGAGTGAAGCCTCAGGGCAAAAATTCCCCTAACCGAAGGTATCAGATTCACAGTCCATAACACTCCTGAGTGCAGCCTGAACCAGGATAAAATGCAATTGGGAAATATTTAACAAAATAAAAATACAATAAAACATAGAAATGTTAATACATGGTTTTATAAGTCAAAAAGTGGCTCTCAGGGATCCTTATATATGGTTACATGGTCCCTGTTTCTTATATAAGTTTGACACCACTGTTTTAGAGTATGGTTTCTAGTGTGGGTGGCAAGGTAAAGCACTTGGAAAGAAGGCTGTGGAGCATATTTGGATTAGGAGTCATACTCTGACAAAAAGTAATGGCTCTGGACAAAAATAGATTCTGGCTAATAATATTCACTCATTCTGCAATATCAAAGCATATATCTATATATACACATATATTATAAACATAAAATATATACATATGTGTGTTTAAGATTGAAATATCCTCTCTTTGTTATGGTAGTATAGTTATTTCAACTATATATTAAGTGTGTATATATGTATATAAAGTTCACTGAGCAAGTATATTAAATTTAAACCTGACAGTCATAAGAGCAGGCAGTTAGGTAGTGCAGTGGATAAAGTACAGGGCCTGGAGTCAGGAAGATCCATCTTCATGTGTTCAAATCTGGTCTCAGACATGCACTAGATGAGTGACCCTGGGCAAGTCACTTAGCTCTGTTTGCCTCAGTTCCTCATCTTTAAAATAAGCTGGAGAAGGAAATAGCAAACCACTCCAGTATCTTTATCCATACCTATAAAACACTCTCTCCTTATTTCTACCTCTAAGAATTCCTTGATTCCTTCAAAACTCAAAGAAAACACCAAATGGGGTCACAAAGAGTCAGACTTGACTGAAAAGCAACTGCACAACAAGTTATAAAAGTATGATATAAAACTATTAGACATGCTATGTAGCACGATGTAATAAAGAGCTAGCTTGGAACCATCAAGACCTGGGTCCAAATCCTGCCTCTGACTTACTGGCTATGTGATTCTAGGAAAATCACTTAACTTTTTGGTGCTCTAAGCAACTCTCAGACTATGATTTGCCAACTATAACCTGCATTGGTACAGGGAGCTTCCTCATCCAGGAGTTCCAAACACCAGTGAAATATAAAGTCCCTATCCTTACACTACATCCACCCAGGCTGATCTTCTGATTAACATTAATACAAGGAGATATGCTTACACTTAGTGCTTCTATTTCCTCTCCTCTCTCTTCTAAATCCTCTGTATTCTGGTTTCTGATATCTCTGGATATGAAATGAGGGAGAGTTGAGTTTGAATCCCAATACAGGTACTTATTAACTATGTGACACTGGCAACTCTTTCAACTGCTCTATGCCTCAGTTTCCTTATCTGTAAAATGAGGAAGTTAAACGTGATGGCCTCTAAGTATATGATTCAGCTCTAAATCTAATATTCTATGAAAGTACAATCTTCAAAATTACCAATTATTTCTTGATCATCAAATCCGATGGCCTTTTAATAATCTTTTTTGATCCTTCTACAGTAAATGACAGTGTTGATCCCCATCTTCTATATAATTTTCCTTCTCTGGATTTTCATGACATTGCTCTTCCTTGTTTCTACTGCTACCTGTGTAATTACTCTTTCTCGTTCTCCTTTTCTGGTTCATTATTCTATGTCTCCATTCTGGAGCTCTTTGTCCTAGACCAGAGGTCAGCAAACTACTGCCTGGTTGACCAGCTGCCTATTTTTGTATGGCCCTTGATCTAGGAATGTTTTTTACATTTTAAAAATAAAGTTCTGTTATATTTTAAAATTTAAAAACCATTTTAGCTCATACAAAAACAGACTGTAGGTAGAATTGGCCTTCCCTTGTTTAGACTATTGCAAGAGCCTCCTAATTAGTTTTCTTGCCTCACGTCTCTTCCCCCTGCAATGGATCATCCACAGAGCTGACAAAGGGATTTTTCCAAAGTTCAGGTCTCACCATGTCACTCCTTTTCTAAATAAACACCACAGAATCCTTAGTACTTCTAGGGTAAAATGCAAATTAGTCAGTCAGTTAGCATTATTAAGCTCTTACTATATGCCAGACACTCTGCTAAGAGCTAGGAATATGAAGGAAGGCAAAAAAAGGCTCTTCTTTCAAGGGGTTCACAGTCTTATTCCATTTTCCTTTTAAAGCCCTTCCTTCAATCTGTCTTTCCAGTCTTATTAAACATTAATCCCCTTTATATACCCTGCCATCCAGTCTAACCAGTTTTCTCATAATTCTCCACCCACGACAATCCATCTCCCATTTCCATGACTTTGCACTGGGCATCCTCCATACCTATAAAACACTCTCTCCTTATTTCTACCTCTAAGAATTCCTTGATTCCTTCAAAACTCAAGTAGAAGCACCATTTTACACATAAAGCCTTACTTGACACTCCCAACAATTAGTACCAACCTCCTCAAAACTATCTTGTATTTATTTTTGTCTTTATCTTATACATACTCATATGTGTGTAGATTATCTCCTTTGACAAAATATAAGCTCCTTGAGGGCAAGGACACATTCATTTTTGTCTTTCTATCTCCAGTGTACAGCATAGTATCTGGCACATAGTAAATATTTAATCAGTGATTATTGATTGTTTATTTGATTGAAGTAGAATAGTAGAAATCAAATCCATCTTAGATGTGTTGACTTTGAGGTTCAAATAACATAACTAAGTGACCATATCTAACAGAGACTTAGAAATGGTGGGTTGGAATTAAGGATAGAAAGAGTGACTCAATGTGCATAGGGAATGGTTGCAGTGTTGTGAGAAGTCTCTAAAAGGGAGCATGTAGAAAGAGAAGAAAAGAGTATTGAGGACATAATCTTGGGGAATATCTGTAATTAGGGCATAGAAAAAAGGAAATGGAACCAGCAAAATAAATAAAGACATGATGAGAGAAATTCAAAGAGATCTAAGACATTTTAATGTACTAGGAGACAAGGGGGGAAGGGAGTGTTAAAGAGTTTGCAGTCAGGCCTTACAAAACATCAGGACAATTAGGATTTGAACCATTGGATTCAGATACTAAGAGGGTGATTTTCAACCTTCAAGAAAGAAGTTCCAGTAGAATGCCATGAACAAAAGTGAAACATCACAGTATTGAGTGTTAAAGAATGAATGGATGAGGAAGGGGTAAAGGCAGCAAAGGTAAACAGAAAAGTTTGTCAGTTCAAGGGAGGCAAGGGATGGAATTGAAATTTAAGGTAATAACAGGGTGAAAGGAAAGGGGTTGTTGTTGTTGTTGTTTTTTTTCTGGGCATGGTAGACCTGGTCACATTTCCAGGCAAATAGAAAAAATCAGTGAAAAAAATCTAGACTGAAATGGCAAGAGATAGGGAATAAGCAATTTGTGCAATATGGAACAAGGTGGGAGGGGAAAGAATCAAGAGGATGAGTGGTATCATATATGGAATGTTGGACCTGGAGTCAGCGGGATCTGTATATAAATCCTACCTCTGGCACTTACTAGCTGTGTGAGCTTGGGCAAATCAAAGTATATATGATCATAGGAGAATACTTAGACTACAGGGGGGAAATGTAATACAATCCTTCCATCCTTGATCTATTTGTAAGTCAAGTGAAGCATACAAGGAATCACTGAGCTATGTAATATACATTCTAATGTGATGACATTTTCTCATTAGATTGATCAGATGAATCATTTGATAGGCACTCATTACTAAAGCCATATCTAAAGCATTCATTCTTTTAATAACCATTTATTAAATGCCTTCTAGGTACAATTTGAAGTATGAAGTATTCCTTTCCAACTTCATTTTAACAGGATTTTCATGAAACTAGTTAAAATTAATATATAATACATTTTCTTGGCATGGTAGTGCATCAACGAGAAACTATTCTCCAGACCATCTTCTGATGGGGTCAGTCTGTACTTCTGCATTAAGGATATACACAAATGGGAAGCACTTGAAAGAAATTATGCCTTTCAAAAACACTTACTAATGCAAAGCACAATAAATTTAAAAATAACGTCATATAAAGAGACTTTTAATCTTATTTATTTAATTTAATTTATTTAATCTTATTCATTTTTATTAATTTCATTGACTGTTAACTGCTTGATAATGCAAATAAAAATGTTTTAAAAAACTGAATTGTTTTTATTAAACCTTGAATTAAGAGTATCTCTAAATGGGTAGGTGCCATCTCCAAAACTGTAGACAGGCTGACCCGATTGCCACTGGAGAGAAAGGTGATCATATTTGGTGCATTAAATACAAAATTACCATAGGTAAGTGAATGTTTAAAAATGAGTCTAAATTTCTACCATGGCTTCCCAAGATGGTAGCTCACATAGTTAAGTTTGAGGCACTGAATGTCTCTTTATGATGCATACATAATGAAATGAATTTTCAAGCAACCCATAAATTTTCAATATGATGTTGACAGAAGTCATGTTTACTTGTGAAATCAAAATCAAAGAACTTACAAATGGCTTAGTTTCTTTCCCAGACTCATATCTAGAAAACTTACCTTTTAATTTAAAAACATAAATCTTTCAAATTCTGAAAATAAACTTAAAATTAGAGTAAAATTTTTTCTTATGTATTTATGCTGCTGAAGTATAGCCAAAAAATAACTCAAAATTAGTCATATTTTTCAATCATTTGATCATTGGCTTGAGGTCAGCTCTCCTTCTCACAGAATGAATATTTAGATTGGTATAGTAAGCAAAACTAATATTTATCATTGTTGTTATTTGCTTGGAAGTTTGTTTTACGTGACAACAAGACTTGGGCTCCTATAAAAGAAGTCTGAGAACTTACTAGAAAGGCAATCCTGCAAGATAGTATTTCTAATCCTACTGATAATTCTTTTACTTTTTCTGGCCTTTGATGGCAGGCTGGATCATAGCAATTTACAAGTTCTGGAGAAGGGCTATTAAACATTGGAAGAGAGAAAAAGCTGAATGGAGCACAGGGTTAGAAAGGAAAGCCAAGAAAATGACAGTGTGGAGATGGTAAGAAAGGCAAGCAGAAGTGAATAATACCTATGACTGGTTGCAGTATAAATCTGGTGACAGGTAGATAGAATTTATTATTCTGTGTGTATAAAAAAATGAGGTTTAAATTAGGTTGATGTGAAATGTTAGTGCTGCCTTTATCAATGGAATTTTGGGTTTCTCCCTGAAAAAGAACAATGTAAATAGACACTTTCAAAGTGAAATGCACCTAAGAGCTATCAGTTTGGAAAACCCTGTGTCTGTTTCATTGAATCACTTCAATTTGAAGCCTATGAATAGCAGTTTTGCAAGTGCTGAGGCTAATGAAAGGCAGAAAGTTGCCAAGTTATATGACATTATATATACCATGACTAAGCTTGAAATTCCTTTTTTCCCACTTTCCTCATATTGCTCAGCTAGAAGCCTGCCATAATATGGATTTGGGCCAAACTCATCTGACTGGAGCAGGTACTGATCATTATTATTCAGCAGGTACCATATTTTTCTCTAGTTACTGATAGGTCTACACATATAAGCAATAGTAACCTGGAAATTATTTATGTACTTTATGGGTAAAATTGAGCTGCCACATGTTAGGTGGCACAGTGGATAGAGTGTTAGGCCTGAAGTCAGAAAGATTCATCTTCCTGAGTTCAAATTCTGATTCAAATACTTACTAGCTGTGTGACCCTGGGCAAGTCACTTAACCCTGTTTGCCTTAGTTTCCTACCTGTAAAATGAGCTGGAGAAGGAAATGGCAAACCACTCGAATATCTTTGCCAAGAAAACCTCAAATGGGGTCATGAAGAATCAGACATGACTAAAATGTCTGAACAACAATAACAGTTTATAGAATTTAAAAGGTGCCTAAGGGGAATGCTAAAAACATGCCATCCTCATTCCTTAGTAGAGGTTGGTTTAGATATCAGGAGCAAGCCTAGATAATGGCACTGCTTCTAACCTTCAAATGAATTTCCTTAAGCAGGAATGCCTTTTCTAATTTCAATATGCTATCTTATTCATCATTTGGAGCAAGCAGCTAAGGACACATTTTAAAATACAGACTTCCATTATGTTTTTTACACCATGTATCAAAATAATTCCCATTTTTTTTGCCACTTGAAAACTCTTGCAGAGATTATGAAAGATTGTTGAACCATACCTGAGAAAGTAAATGAAATCTAATGGATTCAGCACAGAAACAGGGCAAGGAAGGGCCTCCTCCAACTCTTTCCTGTGGTAGTGTTGCATCTCAAAGGCATGATCAGTGAGAGAATAACAAGGTCTAGTGACAAAACAAATTCCAGGGCTCCTTGAGGACTCTTACTAACTTAAAATTTGCTTTATGTCTTCCTCCTTATTGAGATACTTGATCCCCTCTCCAAGTTTGTATCATCACCTCAAAAGGATGTTGTAGATTTGTTCTATAACACATCTCTTCTAGAGAATTTCTATGGTAACCTAGGGAGGATAAAGACCTTGACCTTTCCCCCAAGATGGCACTGAAGGTGAAGAAGGAAGCTGTTGTCCCCTCCAAGACAGAGGGCAATTCCAAGGCCTTGAAGGACAAGAAAGTGGTGTTAAAGGATGTCCATAGCCACAAAAAGAAAATCCGAACATCCCCCACCTTCGAGCAACCCAAGACACTAAGACTTCAAAGGCATCCCAAATACTCTTGGAAAAGTGTCCCTTGGAGAAACAAACTTGATCACTGTGCCATCATTAAGTTTCCCTTGACCTCTAGATTGAGGACAACCACACCCTGGACTTCATTGTGGACATCGAAGCTAACAAGCATCAGGTCAAGCAGGTGGTAAAGAAGCTGTATGACACTGACGTGGCCAAGGCCAACACACTGATCTGGCCTGATGGAGAGAAGAAGGCCTATGTCCGATTTGTTCCAGACTATGATGCTTTAGATGTTGCCAACAAAATCAGAATCATTTAACCTGTGTCCAACTGTCCAACTCCACCTACAATAAAAAGTTTTCCAGTATTAAAAAAAAGAATGGGACCTTGTACAATCCTTCAAATGATTTGCTCATGTATGGGAGCTTCAGGGAAAGTGTCCTTATTTAAACAAGTGATATAGAAAACTATGTGCATCTCCCATTTGGGAAGTTACATAAAGACGATGTATTCTAGTGTTTGAAACTCTTGGATATCAACATATGACATACAAATAAGCAAACTTTGGAGGAATACGAAGTCAAAGAACTTTAAATATGTATTAGCCATTTTGGAGGTCTGCTAAAATTAAATAATGTGGATATGTCCCAGTTGGCTTGGGAATGGGATATAGTCAAAAGTTTCAGACTGAAACATCTCACTCATCTTTCAAGTCAAGAGCCCTCAAAGTATGTGCTAACAAACTACAAAGACAAATTCACCAGTTATTTATCACATGATTAGTATTCTCCAGTCCTTTCCAATTTCATCAACAGTACAGAAAAGAGATTTCTATCTCTGGAAGTAATGGTGTCATCTTATGGGAATACAATGACTGTCTTTCTCTTTCTTGATCCACATCATCAACTGCCTCTTGGCCATCTCCACCAGGATGTCTCATGGAGACATATCTAAACTAGAAGGCTTTATTTTCTCTCTTTAAAGCTGCCCTTTCTTAGATCTTCCTCTATTTCTGGTGAGAACATCTCCAATATGCTCAAGAAGCTTCAGTGGTTCCCTGTTGCCTCTAGGAAAAAAATGCAAATATTTTACGTTGGCATTTTAAGTCCTCTGAAATAAGGCTTCAGCCTTTCTCTCTCCTAACTTAAATTTTCTGCTCTCATACTCCATACGGCCTACTTTTTGTGCCTTAAGCTTGACATTCTATCTTCCACCTCTATACCTTTACACATGTTCTCTGTTCTTAGAAAGTACTTCTTACTCCTCCCTGTCTTTTAGAACACATTTAGTTTACATTAAAGCCCAATCTGGTACTACCATTCCAAGTGTCCCAAGTTCTTAGAACTTTCAAATTATCTTATATTTAAAGATTTTTTTATGTTTTTATTAGTTAAGTATGATTTTCTTCAGGGACAAATTATATCATATGTGTTTTTCTATCCTAACTGCCGACGACAGTGCCTTGTTTACAGCATGTACCCAATAAAAGTTTATTGAATTGAATAGTGAGTAAATCAAGAAAATAAATAGCTGACATAAACAAAACCATCATTCTATTTCATGTAGGTCAGTTTTAATTAAATAAACTAAAATGAAATTACTTATTAGTTTGGCCTATAATGCATTAATAAAGATACTGCCCCTCTAGCAAGAAAAACATTTGACTTTACTGCTTTAAATCAAAATTTTAGATCAATTATGGATAAACACACAGAAAAAAATTTCCAGAAAACATTATTTATTATAACAGAACATGGGACTTCATTTATCTTTCCTATAATTAAGAAATATGAGTAAAGCCAAAATTAAACCTTTCTTTTCCTTGATCTAAGTTCCTTTCCTTACTTTTATACAAAATATTTCTATCAACATTTAAAACTAAAAGGACATAAGACAGTGTTATATAAAGTAGGAAATGTATTCTTTTTTGGATATGCAAGACTCCATAAACTAGGTTAGTAATCTTTTAAGGATTTTTGTTCATTTCTTAGAGCTCAGTAATATTCCATCACCTTTATTTTTTTTTCAGTAAACGATAAGGTCTTTTGTTGAGAGGGAAGGAAAAGAGTCAGTGTAGGACCCTTTGGGAAGAAGCCTAACTTGAGGTCTTTTCTCTTAACTTACCATTACCAGAAATCATACATAGATTTTGACCTGGAGAGGATCTTAGAGGTCTTCTAGTCCAACCTCTTAATTTTATACATAAGGATACTGAAGCCCAGACTAGTTAACTGACGAGCTCATAGTTGAATAGTCAATAAGTGCAAGAGAGTAAACTGGAATTCAGGTCAACTGACTACAAGTCAAGGTTCATGCTTTCTCCACTACATAACACTGAATCTTAATCAATTGTCCCTGTCACCCTGGATTATAAACTTGAAATCATCTCTGTCTACCCTTTTTCATCCCCAATCTCCTATCAGGTATCAGATCCCTTAAACTCTACTTTAATAAATAATCTTTCTCATATCTAATCCATCCTTTCCACTCCCGCTGCAATAGCCCTTGCTCATGCCCCATCTCTTCTTGCTTAGGTTAATATAATAGCCTCCTACTATTCTTATTTTCGCTCTTTCTCCTCTTCCATCCACTAGTCAGGAAACATAGTAGACACAAAATTGTACCAACTCTAGGGTAGGAAGATGATTTCAGATACAACTGCTGATATATACTACTTTCATGAATTTAAGTAAGGGTCTCCATGGACATTCATTTCCTCATTTGTAAAATGAAACATTTGGTCTAGATAGCCAATGAAGTCCCTTCCAACTATAAACATGTGATCCTTTGTATTTTTCCCTAGTAATTTTACTAATGTATGTACAAATGTAATATATTTAAGATCGTATTCCCCATTTGCCTAATAAATAAAATTTAAAGTATTGATACTAGCATTCAAGGCCTTTCACAGTCTGATTCCAACAACCTTTTATCCTTATTTCACATCATTCTTTCACATACTCTATGTTCCAGCCAAAACAGACCATTCTTCATCCTCCAATCTTATCCTCCCCACTCCTATCTCTGCTTTAGTGATCATACCATCAGCCATGCTCAGAAAGAGTAGGGGCTTCTCCCATCTCAGACTGTGGAAATCCATCCTTTCCTTCAAGGCCTAAGGTGCCACTTCCATAAAACTTTCTCAGCTAACTCCCTTAGCTTGAAATAATCTCTCCTCAAATTTCTCCTAAGGCTTTATCTGAACCTTGACTTTGCAATTATTTGTCACACTTGAGAGCAGAAGCTCTCTTGCTTTTCCATTTGTTATCTATCTCCAGCACTGTATGTAGTAAGCCCTTTAGAAATGATTTTTCATTCATTCATTCCTATTGAATCATAGTTACTTGCATACCTGTTGTTATGCATATTTCTGTAGAAGAGAATGTGTGTTGCTGCTATCTTTGTGTCACCCGGAAAGGTGCCTTGAACCTAATAGCTTAATAAACATTTGTGGACTTGAGGAAAATTCATTTCAATAGAATATATTTGCAGTCTATATTAAGGGAAAAAAACAGTACCAGAAGTAAGAGAGTGAACATTAGGAATCTAATCAAAGTAATTATTGTTTGCTTCACCTCAGCTACAGTAGGTAATGGATAGTCTCAAAACGTGAGAATGGTTTTGAGATATTAACAGTTGCAATAATTAAAAGCCCTAAATAAAACCCCTCAACTCATGATTGCATTCTCCTTCTCTATTCTCCACATTTCACATGCTTTCTCCCCGTGGAGACATGTCTTTGAAGTTAGCAGAGCTCTGTGGGAAGAGCTACTTGCATGGATATGTGCTGAGAAAACAAATTAAGTAATTTATGTGCAGGGACTCTCGACTGTTTCCTTTGAGACAAGCACAGTGGGTTTGTAGAACGAGATCTACTTTTGGAATATGGTGACTTGTTCAAACTGTCCTTACTTAAAATACTACTTGATTTATTATTTAACTGTTTATTAAGTAGGGATTTGAGATCTGGGATACATAGAAATAGGAAATCAGAAGACTCAAGTCTCAGTCCTGGCTATCATGCAGTAACAAATACAATCCATTAGGATTCAGTTGCAATTACTGAGTCTTTTTAAATATTGATTGTTTTACTTAAGGAGTAATGCAAATGTGAATAAAATAAAAGGTGAAGAGTAGTTTTACTGAATCATATTCTTCAGACTTCCAAGAACACTGACAATTCTGAAATTCTATAATTTTATTTATCTATCTCTACTATCTATATATAATCTCCTCCTGAGAAACAATGACCTATTCTGATGCCAGGAAAAGAATACCTGCCTGGGTCAGTAGGTGACAACACAAAATGATACCGTTTATGAAGAAAGGCCTCCCCAAGAAAAGCCCCAAAAAATGGGCATGCAGGAGATGTCCTGGAAAAAGCAAGATTAAAGTGAATATAGTCTCTGAGATAAAAAACCACTAACAAGTGTGATGCAGTCAATGGGGTGTTCCTGGCTAATAAGTCACAACAATAACAACACCAGACATTTGTAGAGAGCTTTAGGGTTTACTAAACACTTTATATACATTCTCCCCTTTGATCCTCCCAATGATCCAGTGAGGCCACAGTTGTTATTATTATCCCTTTTTTTCAAATGAGGAAACTAAGGCTCAGACAACCATGTCCATTGTTATCCTGCTAGTGTCAGACTAGGCTTTTGAACCCAAATACTTCCTAACCACAAATATAACCTTCTTTCAACTATATTTTGCTGCCTCTCAAGAGTACTGGAATTAGAAGGAAACTGATTGTCTAGTCCAGGGCCCTCGTATTACAGATGAGAAAACTGAGGCTCAAAAAGGTTATCTGGCTTACCAAAAGTCATACAACTAATTAATGACATTGCCAGGATTCCAACCCACTTTCCATGCTGAACATAAAAGCTTTTGGTGATCTTCCTCTGAGAGAAAAAAAGAGCTATAAGACTGCCTGGTCTTTTTTTTTTATCCTGGATAGGTAGTATAGGGAAAAATCACCACTTAATTTTCCTTTCAATGGCATTTGAAAGGTCATTATGAAAAGGAACATTATGACATGGGAGGGACAAAACAATCACTGTAGCGGGAATAGATTAGAACCATTCTATGTTCCTGGAAAAATACAGGAAACTCAATTTTCTTCCATCTAAACCTTAAATTAGGGTCACTGCAGAAGGAGGAAAGTCAGTGTGATCTAGAAGAAGAAAAAAATACTAGGCTGAGTTTCAAAGGACCCAACTCTGAAGAGCAGCTCCACTATTATTATCTATGAAACCTTCGGCAAGTTATTTCACATTCCTGGGCCTCAGTTTCCTTATCTGTAAAACACCAGAATTAAACTAATGACCTTCTGGTTCTAAATGCTGAATTTTACCAAAATAGTTATTAAGTAGAGACAGTGGTGCCCTAAATGTTGAGAGGCTACACAGGCACATCCCTACTTATGAATTAGCACAATTTATTCAGCTGACTCCTAGTTAAGCCCCATTTACTATAGGCTAAAACGTCAACTCAAAATTTTGGAATTCAGCATAAATAACACAAAATATTCCTTAAATCAACCATTTAATAATGGAAGAAGCAATTAAAACAAATTCAGTTTGCTCAGTGGTTATAGAGATCTTGCAACACCAACTTCTGTGAATAGAAAATGAAGGATACCCCAAGGCTACAGTTGGCTTCTGGGTTAGTGTGGAAGGAACAGGATAGGACAGGAATTAGGAAGGGGTCCCCTAGAGTATGGCAAGTCACCAAAGAGAGAAGTCAAGTCATTTATTAGCTTCCAATTTTAACAAGTTATTCTAACTATATACTCAAGCTTAGCTGTTTCTAAAGACTGAGAGAATGTAATTACTGTCAGTGCCCCCTCAGTTCCAGTGCTTTGGGAGAGAGGGTCAGTTGACCTGTCCTACTTACAGCTTTAGCTGTGGTTTCCTTTAGGACCTGTGACCCAGAAATCAACCCCTAATGTTACTGGCTATATTTTACTGACAGCTTGTTTCTAAATATGGTAACAGTGACAGTAATGCCAAATAGTACTGATTAGTGACTGTCATTGGGCATCACAAACATCTTCTGGACTAACACAGGATATAAAAATGTTAACAATTCCATAAAGAATGAAAATGTATGCTAACTACAGACATCTAGAAATAAGTTTAAGAATGCTAAAAGGCATTATATTCTATATAAAATTTGGTTCTGTCATATCAATAATGATATAGTTTTTCTAATCAACTACAAATGATAACAGAAGTTGTTATCATTTGTCCTAAAGGTGCCTCCTGCTTAGAAGTGCAACAAAGATTCCCACTGTTCAGTGGGCATCTTCCCACATAAAAGCATGGTGTCATGAAGGAGAAGATACATATCTATGAAGCCAAATATGCATCACATGTTATCACTGCTCACATTCCCTCTTAGACTTACATGGCATCCTAGATCCCAAGCAGTACAAAGCCCAATCATAGAACATGCAGGATACTCAGGAAAACACAGACAAATCATTTCTTTCCCCAGAATTATAGTTATAAGCCAGAGCACAATTCACAACACCTAGAAAGACAAAAATAAAAGCCCTAGTTTCTAAGCCATCCTAGATGAACTACTGTAAGTTTCTTTCTTGATTTTACTATTCACATAAACTGTTGTCCTATATATCCTATATGTCCCATACAGAGATAGTGATAGAGGTAAAGATTATCTATATTAGGCGAGTAGGTGGCACAGTGGATAGAGCACTAGACCTGGAGTAAGGTAGACCTGGATTAAAATCCAGCCTCAGATACTTACTAACCATATGATTAATTCACTTAACCTTTATTTGCCTCAGTTTCCTCTTCTATAAAATGAGGATAATAATAGCACCTATCTCCCATGGTTGTTGTGATGATAAAATGAAATAACATTTGTGAACCATTTTGCAAACCTTAAAGCTGTATATAAATGCCATCTACTACTATCACCAATAACAACAATAATAATCTCTCTTCCCCTTCATAGCCAAATTCCTAGAAAAGGCTATCTATAATATGTTGCCTCTATTTCTTATTTACTCACTTCTCAATCCCTTGCAATCCAGCTTCCCACTTTATCATTCATCATCTGAAACTATCCTCTCCAAGGTTACCAATGATCAATTCATTGCCAATCTGATGGCTTCTTCTGTCTTCTTCCTTCTTGACATTTATGAAGCATTTCATATTACTGACTAATCTCTCCCTGTGGATATTCTCTCCTCCTCCATGCTTTATATTACTCTCTCCTTTTTCTTCTCCTCCTCCTACAGTGACTACTACTTCTCACTCTCCTTTGTTGGCACATGATCCTGTTCATACCCACAGAATACTTCAATACTCTTTCCTGGCATCTCTTCTCTTTTTCTCTTTATACTTACTCACTCAGTGACCTCCTATAGCTTCATATCATTTCTATGCAGTTGTCTCCCAAATCTCTATATATCCAGCCCTAGCCTCTCCTTAGCCCCTCTCCTTAGCCCCCAGTCTTGCATTTCCAACTACCTACTAGAAACTTCCAATTGGATGTCCTTCAACTCAAATATGTCCAAGAACTCCTTTCTTTCTCTTCCTATCAGGGGTGGGGAATCTGTCACATGTGACTTTCTAGATCCTTGGTTGTGGCCCTTTGACTGAGTCCAGGTTTTACAGAACAAATTCTTTTATTCAGGGGATTTGTTCTGTGAAGTTTGGATTCAAAGGGCCACACTAGAGGACCTAGCGGGCCACTTGTGGGCTCAATGCCGTAGGTTCCCCACCCCTGTGCCTAAACTCTTCCTTTTTCCTAACTTATGGGATGCAGTAAGATGCAGGTAAAAAAACTGCTAAATTTGGAGTCAGATGGCATTAGTTCAAATCCTAGCTTTATCACTTATTGTCTATGTGGCCAAGGAAAAGTCTCCTACTCTAAGTTTCCTCATTGATAAAATGAGGACTAGATTGCATGTAGAATCACTTCTAGCTCTAGATCTATGATTCTGTAATCATCTTTTCTTTTGAGGATACCACCTTCCCTCCCACCACTCTGATTCATTACCTCAAAGTAATCCTTGACTCCTCACTCTCTTATCCCCCACATTCAATCAGTTTCCATTTCTTATCAGTCTCTTATAATTCTTTCCCCTTCTCTCTACTCCCACAGTCACTACTATAGCACCAATGCAATATTTACAGCACCAATGATCACAATAAAAACTGTGACTATAAATATCACATTATGTTTGATTGTAAAATATACCAAACTTTCCATATAGAGGACAGAATTGAAACGTTTATTTAGACACCAGAAAACTGAATCCTAAAACCAGTAAGCAGATTCTTTCATTGTACCAAAGATATTAAGAAGCCATAATAACACTGAGAGCCACAGCATCCTTTAGCCTCCCCACAAATCAATATTTGATCAATATTTACTCACAAACCTCTCTATCTCCTTGCCTGAGCACCTCTCTCTCCCACTGTCTCTCTGGCTCTGATTCCCAGCTTTCTGTGGGCTCTATTTCCCTTCAGCAAACTCCTCCTACCACAGGCTCCATGTGACTACATTCAGCCTATTAGGGGGCAGAGTTTATCTTCACAGCAGAGAAGCCTCCTGTGGGCTCTGCTGCAACCCTTCATCATTTCCCTCCAGCTTAGGCCCCATGTGATTACATTCAGCCTATCAGGAGGCAAAGTTCACTTTCAAAGCAGGGAAGATCTTCAAATTCCCATTCCCATTACATCTAGCCTAGCTCAATCCTTTATTGTACCTGCCTTAGAATATTGTTATGGTCTTCTTGCTTATTTTCCTTCCTCCAGTCTCTTGCTTCTCCAATCCAAGCTGCTTGTAACTGCCAAAATGAGATTCCTAAAGCACAGGTTTGACCATATATGTCACTTCTCTGCTCAGGAAACTCCAATACCTCCATTTTTCTTTTAGGATAAAATGCAAACTCCTCTCCACTTCACAATCTGGCTCTAGGATTACTCTCCTGATACTAGGCAGCTGGAATGGCAGCACAGTGGATAAAGAGTTGGGCCCAGAGTTGAAAAAATATGAATTTAAATTCAGTCTCAGATACTTCCTAGTTATGTGACCCTAGAGAAGTCATTTAACCTCACTCTGCTTCAGTTTCCTCAACTGTAAAATGAAATATTTGTGGCACACAGCAGGCATTTAATAAATTCTTATTCTTACCCTTCCTACTTTTCAATTCAGCCCAACTGTCCTCCTTGCTGTTTTCTGTATATGATATTCCACAGATTTCACTTCTTCAGCTCTGCCTCAGATTCCCTAGCTTCCAATCCAGGCTGAACTCAAGAACCACCCTCTATGGGAAGGAGATCTCTTCTGTTCTCCTCAGTTGTTAGTGCCCTTCCCCCAGATATAATTTTGTATAAACTTTATACTTACCTTTCTGTGTTCATCTTGCTTCCTCTTACCCCAAGATAATCTTTGAACTAATGATATTTTGGGTTTTTTCTTTGTATCTCTAGCATCTAGTTTAATTCTTGACACATATTAAGCATTTACTAGAAGGTTATTGCACAAATGAGTGAATTAGTAAGATGCTGTCTAATTCACTACTCTGTTACATACCACATTGTGATTCCTACAAAAGATGGGTTAGGTTGATGAGGAGACACTAGCCTTGAAGGCTGGTTAAAATGCCTGCTTCTTTTTTACTAGGCACTGCAGTAGCCCTGTTGCCATCCCCAGTACTTAGTAGGTGTCCTTCTTCCCATCCCAACCTAATTTCATTGTTAACAGTAACTAAGTATGAGTAGCATCCCTAAAACTCAACTCTGAGATATAACCCAAACTGATCTTCTCAGCCCCCAGATCCCCATGCTAACAGGGCTATGGCCTGCTTGAATATTCTTGGTGAAAGCAGCTTATTAGTTCTGGGGCATATGTGTGTTTATATTCTAATTAGTACCTTGGAGCTAGCTGTGGCTTGCAAAATCTTATCTGCTATTCCTTTAATCTCTGTGATTCAAATCTGCCTTATGTATTAGGTGAATATCCCTTTGCTTGGCTATCCCTCTACACACTCTCTTCCCAATTCAGCTTGTTGCTAGCATTCCCTAGTGCCTATCTTACTCTACATTCCTTTTCCACAGGTCACTCTGAAACCCTATTCTCATTAACAAACACCTTCACCCTGGATCTCTTCCATCTTCAGTGCTCATTCACTGAAGCTTAGCTTTGTCCTAGGGACACTACATCTCTTGGTACCCTCTCCAAGGTTTCTTTAACATTCCCTCATACACAGGACTAGGAGGAAGAATTGGCAAATTCCTTGTTCAACAAGGCCTCTCACTCTCTCTATTTGCCTCACTCAGCAATCACCTCCCTCCCTTTAAAGTCTACTCTATCCTATACAGATCCTTATTGATGTCATCTTCTAGGCCTTCAACTTACTGTCCCTATTCCCAATAAGTAAAGATTTAGATAATGTTCTTCTCCACCCCAGCCCCAAAATCCCTGGCAAACACATGGTATAGAAATTTCCTTTAAACTTTATCCCACTTTCCATCTGATAATAATCTATGTTGAAAGTACATGAGGCTCAACTACATTCTTTAGAAAGTACAAAGTTGATTGGAAAGTAAAGAAACTCAGGGGAAGATTCTTGAAACTCAAAGCTCCCATTAAAACAGCTCAAGGGCAACCCTGCAATTCTCCCAATCATTTGTGTCCTATCTGCCTTGCAATCGCATTTTTAATTTTGTATGTATCCTATATTTACCCATCTGTGGACATGTTATATCATCCTAGAAGAACATAAGCTTCTTAAAGTTTTCAGATTTGTATCTTCAGGGACAAACATGATACCTAACACAGGAAAGGGGCTGGTGATTGCTTGATTACTTGATTCCCATCTGCCTCTATGTAGATGGTTGTAAACCAAAGGATGGAGTTATATCAGTTACAAAATCTGCTCCTACTTAGAAACAAAGTACTAGGTTAGCAACACTAAGCTGAAAATTCCACCTTCTGCAAGAGGCCTTTCCCAGTCCTACACACTGCGCTGCTAGTGCCTTCCTTCTGAGGTTATCACCCATGTACATTGCAAAGATCTTGTATGTACTTGCATGTACTTAGTCATTTTTATACTGTCTCCCCCATTAAAATCTGAGTTCCTTCATGGGAGGAAACTTATTTTTGTCTTTCTTTGTATATCTGGGGCTTACTACAATGCCGGGCACATAAAAGCACTTAATAAATGACTATTGACTTGATAGCAGACTCCATGGCTTTTAGTGGAGTTTCTTGGTGTACTTATAACAAGCCTTCATACAGTGCCAGATATTATAGCTTACATCAGTAGTATCAATGGCTTAATTCTTGTCTAATTATTCCCCACTTGTCTTATTATTAGACTGTGGTGCTAAACCCGCATTATTTCCCCTAGGCAGCAAGGAGTACCATTACTCATCACAGAAAAAAATCATACCTTCAATTTGCCTTGACCTTTTAATATGGTTGCACAATTCCTCAATATAAAAATATACTCTGTATTTTCTTCCTTATCTACATTTTTACTATGAGATAGTATTTAACAAAGGAAGGAAACAAACATCTGTCAAGGAAGCTCTGTGTACCAAGCACTGTGCTAAGTGATTTGCAAATATTTTTTTATTTGATCCTCACAAACTACCTTGGGAAGTAGGTGCTATTATTACTCCCATTTTAAAGCTGAGGAGACTGAGGCAGACAAAGGTTATGTGATGTGCTCAGGGTTACACAGCTAGGATGTGTCTAAGGATAGATTTTAATTCCTCTTCCAACCTTCAAACTCAATACTCTATCCATTCTTGATCTTTTGTAAATTAATTATGGGTGGGGGTAGAAACCCAAGACACTGGAAATAACTATCATACCTGGGAACTGGACAGGAATCGTGTCTAAAAATCTTTTTTTTTAAAGAAAAAATTTTTACAATGTATGAGGTCCTTCACTGGATTTAACCTCTTCTAAATGATGCAGGATTTAACCTCTTCTAAATGATGCAGTCATACTCCCAGGAAACCTTAATTGCCAACATAGGGAGACCAATGAAGTTTGGGACTATCTAAAACATGGAGCAGAAGTCAGGGGAGTTGTTACATATTCACAAAAATGGTAGGAATATTGATCCTGCCAGCCTCACCTAACTTTGTTTGCAATCAAAGATAATCTTGGGAGTGAGGCTTATAGACTTTATATGACTACAGGAGATTTTAATTGAGGGAGGGGTTGGAAACCCTGAAATGGGTTTTAGAAGCAAAGGCTCACAATCAAGAATTAAACTTGTGTTACATAGAATTTTAAAACCCCAGATCAGAAAGCTTTCTGGGTACGTAGGCCCCAAATCAGTACCAAATAATGGGCAGTTCAAAGAATAGATAATGTTAGCCTAGGAAAGTATGCTAGATTTTTGTTACTTTTCTTCATGTTTGTTGGCTTCTGAATTCGATGAACTGACCTCGACAGGGAGAGGTTTTCCAAGCAATAATTCTCAGTAGACACAAATAGATTCCTGAAGACCAGAATTTGGTAAAAGAAGGTGACTCATCAATAACTAATCAGCAGAAATGCCCAACAGAAACAACATGAAAGAACAAGGATGGCATACTGTACAGTTGATAGTGGAAATGTGACACTTACCTGAAAGTGGCAGAGTAGAAAACTGTGTGGTAACATCACCAAAAGATACTGAGAGTTCTGAAGTGTTGTGGGTGGGAATTGGTTTGGCCATATGTGGCCTCATACGTTTCGTATGTATATATCCTCTATGTGTGTTCTATGGTTACACAAAGTCTTTTATCATGAACCCTTCCCCATAGGTAATATAATAATGGTTACCCTATTTGTGCACGGAGGGAATTTTTCTTTATATAGTTTGATTTTTGACAAATGTCTTTGAACCAATGTGGTCTCTGGCAGGCTCATAAAATGAAACACATCAGTGGTGATTGTTGAGCTATGGTTTTGAGTTGGTGCCAGCCTACAGAATTAATGTTTTTTAAAAGAGGCATGTTTCCTGTCCAGATGCCAAGCATGACAGGTTCATCTTTTCTCCCGTTTTTTTCTTTCATGTAATTCAAAATCATCAGAGTGGGGCTTCTTCTCATCCAATCCTCCTTTGTTAAACACAAACAATCAAATAAAGCAGTCAAACAATCAATATGAACTTCAGTAATAACAGCTTGCATTTACATAGCACTTTAAGGTTTGCAAAGCACTTTACATATATTATCTTATTGGCTTCTTACAATATCCTGTTTTGTAGATAAAGAGACTTAGGCCCAGAGAGGTGCTGTGCTTGCCCAGTATTGTACAGTTAGTAAGTGTTAAAGACAGAATTTGGACTTAGGTCTTCTCCACACCAACGTCCTAACTCTATCCACTGAGTTACCTAGCTGCCTAAAACAGAAGAGGGAGTAGGTGACTAGAAACGAGAAGTACCCAGACCTGTGTGTCTTACTGAGCTCATCTTGACCTTACCTAACTCCCTAACTAGATGGACTATCCTAGAGATTGGAGGTAAAAATAAAATTGACCTTTCATTCTACTAAGGTAATACGATATATATTTGCTCATGGAGGGATGCTTTGGTCTATGGCAAGAGTAGGGAACCTGCTTCCTCAGGCCACATGTAACCCTCTAGGTCCTCAAATGTGGTCCTTTGAATCCAAATTATACAGAAGGAATTGTCAGAAGACCTTACTTGAGGACCTAGAGGGCCACATGGGGCCTCAAGGCTGAAGGTTCCCCACTCCTGGTCTAGGGAGTCATAGGTAGAACCATAGAGAGGTAGCTTATCATGCTCTTCCCAGTAGCAATACTAATATTGATTATTATTCCCTAAGTAAAAGATAGAAAGGATTGGGGATGGGGAGTGCTTGTGTTGCCAGTGCAGATGGAAAAATGATTAGTCTCTGGTGTTCTAGTAGATGGTTGGATGGGATGAAGCCTGTTCTGGAGTAGCTAGCAAGTACATTGAGCTGAGGTTATTACTAACTCTCAAATTCAGATCATCTCTACTCTAGAGTGAGTCCCAAAGATGAATGGGTTAATTTTTCCTGAGATGGGGTTAGGGGTTTGGAAGCACAGGACCAGGTATCCAAGTACAAGGCTTTTAAGTATAGTTACAACACTTTGGGGGCAGTCTCTGGGCTTTCTCCATCATAGTGCCATAATGCTGTAACCTAGATGACTGATGACTCATACTGGCTCTCCTAGTTCCACGGGTTCCCTGATATCTTGTCCTTTCTGTGCCTCATTTCTGATCTACTTGGAAAAAGTGCAACCTCCTTTCAGTTGCCTCCAATCCATCTATTAGTCTTCCCCAACAAATCAGTTAGTTCTGCTAAATCCCAGGGTTTCACATGCTAATTGATCCTTGATAATCAGCACTTCTAATCCTGAACATCTTGATCAACAGTACCTTCTCCTACCCTGAAATAATATGAAGCCACAAAAATCCATTGATGTATTCAATTAACAGCAGGTTCCCCTGTCTTGGGGAATCACACAATCTTAATATACCAGATGGATTCAAGGATTATTACTAATTCACAATCACACAATGCCAAATTTGGAGAGGGCCAAAGAGGCTATTTAGACCAATCCACACCTGAAAAAGGAGTCCCTCCTCCCACAACATCTTTAAAAAGACATTATTCATATTTTGCTTGAAGACTACAGTTAATGTCAACCTTCCACCCCTCCCACCCACCCCCACTCCCATGGTGGCTTATGACACTTGTAGATAACTCTAATTTTTAGAAAGGTTATCAAGAATAAATTTGCTCTTGGCTACTTCCACTGATTGTTCCTAGTTCTATTTATTCAATCCACTTCAAGAATAACAAATTTAATCCCTTTTCCAAATGAAATTCCTTAAAAGCCTTTAAGACAGCTAGCATGTCCTCTACTTGTCTTTTCTTTTCTTTTCTAAATTAACTCTCCCAAGTTCCTTAGCCTAATATTCATATGGTAGCCCTGCATCATCTTAATTGCCTTTCTCAGCACTCTCTCCAAGATATCAACATGCTTCTTAGAAACTGGTGCCCAGAAGCAAACACAGCACCCCAGACTAGATTTGGCCAGAGCTACGGCCCTTTCCAGGTGCACTTTAGGATTCCATTAGCTTTAGCCTGTCATGTCACACTGATAATTCATTTTAAGTTTATAGTCCTTTAAAATCCCTAGATATTTTTTTTCTGAAGAACTATCATCTAGACCAGAACATTACAGAACAAATCCCCTTAATAAAAGGATTTGTTCTGTAAAATGGACTCAGTCAAAAGGTCTCATCCAAGGACCTAGAACGCCACATATGGGTGGTTCTTCACCCCTGATCTAGATACATATCCCATAGTTTATACTATCAAGTTGATTTTTTTGAAAGCTAGTTTGACCAGGTATTTATTATTAAATTTTATCTCATCAAATCAAATAATCATGAAACAGTATTTGTAAAAAGCTTAGCACAGTGTAGGTGCTCAATAAACACTTGTTGCCTTTCCTCTTCCCTTCCTTTTTCCCTTATATTACTAAGCGCAAAGTTCTAACCTGTTGATATCTGGGGGTAAGTTCTTTGTGAGATCTGATTCTGTCATTCAGTTCAATACAACATACATTTATCAAGTACTTGCTATGAGTAAGACACTATGTTAGGCACTGGAGATACAAACAGGGAGTACCTAACCTCAGGAAGCTTCCATTTTACTGGAGGGATGAGAAACACAAAAATAAGCAGATACAATGTTACCAATGATTCCATAACAGCAGTATAAATACTTGCTCCTGTCAATGATGGAAGATTTAGTCCCTGCTGTACATATCTTTTTTTTTTTCCCACAGAAGCCAAGGGAAGTGAGAATTTGAGGTATGATTGACAGTAGCAAAAACTGCTGAGAAGTTACATAGACTGTGAATTTAGATAAAGTAATAGGATTTAGCAGTTAAGAGATTGCTGGTAACACTGCATAAAGCCATTTCAGTCTAAGAGTGGAATAGGTAACCATATCACTAGAGGTTGAGAAGTGATAAATGGAAGTATTAAGTGTAGATAGACCTCGGGGATGGCTAGGTGGTACAGTGAATAAATCACCGGCCCTGGAGTCAGGAGGACCTGAGTTCAAGTCCAGCCTCAGACACTTAACACAAAAACTGGGCCGTGTGACCTTGGGCAAGTCGCTTAACCCCAATCCCCACCCCCCCCCAAAAAAGAATGACCCACTAAGAGGGAGGAGGTGAATGCAACACAGGGTTTGCGGGAAGAAATGTTTGGAACAGCAGCCATGAAGAGCGAGATAGTAAAGCACTAAGTAATAATAATTTTAAAAATTGCTATTCAAAAATGGGAGTCCAGCTGAGGTTAGATAACATAAATTTGCGTTGGACCCAATATCCACAGTTACACAAGTTTTTCCACCAGCACACCAGTAGGAAAGAGAAAGCAAAACGTTAAGGGTATTGTAGGGTGTGACAGACATGAGAATAAGGGGGCAAGGTGTTCAAAGATAGAAAAGGAGTATCCAATCGAGTTGGGTCCCACCTGAGAAGCAAGAAAAGTGAGGCCAGAGGACTGGTGACTGAATGTGAGAACAGGGAGTAGAGACACTGTAAATCACGATAAAGATGTAGAACAGTACAAATTGGTGCGTCAAGTCCCCAAAAGTGGCTAACTACATCCCCTGTTAGGGTTTTAGAGGCACCCCTGAGAGAATGAATTTTCTAGTACTTCTGCTCATGAGCCCCAACAATGTGCTTCCCGTGGATTATCAGTTAGACTTAATTAGGTCATTGTCCTTAGGTCATTGTCCTGTAACTCTTCTCCCTTTCACCACCACAATCTGAGAAGGGGCTGTCTATCTACACTTAATACTTCCATTTCTTCACTTCTCACTCCTCAGCCTCTAGTGAAATGGTTACCTATTCCACTCATAGACTGAAATGGCTTTATGCAGTGTTACCAACAATCTCTTAACTGCTAAATCCAATTACTTTATCTAAATTTTTAGCACAGTCTATGTAACTTCTCAGCAGTTTTTGCTACTGTCAATCATACCTCAAATTCCCTCTTCCTTTGGCTTCTGTGGGGAAAAAAAGAAAAGATAGTACAGCAGGGACTAAATCCTCCATCACTGACAGAAAGGATATCTGCTAAGCAAATATAACAAGAGCAATTGTTATAATAGTCCTCACAAACTGGAGATACACTCTCCCTTTTCACACTCAAGTTCCTGGGCTCAGATTTCTGGGGAAAAGTGGAGAAACATGTGGGGGACCAATAGACAGTGTAATTCACAGATCATTTTCTTCCTTCTTAGTCCTCATGAAGTTCTCTTTAAGAGTCACTCTCTCTTCTGTTCCAAGGATTGTGCCTGTGTAGAATCCAGAGCCTGTAGTTCTCCATCCCAAATAATCATACTACACAAAGCTGCCATCTCTTGTGTCTAGTTTTTCTCAGTTCCCAACACAGATGCTGTCAGGAGCCAGAGTCTACTCTGAGGATACTGGTACCTACCAATAGGAACTGAAGTTCTTATAACCCTTTTAAGGGAACAATTTAAGGTTATGACCCTCAAAAGTTATTTCCTTTCCCCCAGCCCTCCCACAAAAGAAATCCCCTTTTAGGAGTCTTTCATGCTGGATTTGACCATGACCATGTCTCCAAATTATCTTTCTGGTTTTTCTGGTTGATAGTGCAAATCACTGGCTGATTCTTCCACATTATATGCTTAGTTGGGGGGGGTGGGAGGAAATGGGGAGTACTCTATTTTTTAAAAATTAAGGACTTGTTCATATCCAGTTCAGACTTTTGATTGGTTCAATCTAGCTGCCATCAATTCTCCAATTAATGGTGTCAGGATGGAAACCCAATCTTACAAAAAGTATAAGAGTAAGGTAGAGGGAAAAATGAAAGGGTAGAGGTGATTATGATCAGGGAAAGGAATTTCAGAAATCTGGACCCAAGAGTACTGAATTTGAGGTTAGATGACTTAGATTCAAATTCTAGCTCTACTTGCTACCTGTGTGACATTGAGACAAAAAGCCCTGAATTTCAATTTCCTCATTTGAAGGATGTGGAGGTCGTACCAGGTGACCTTTAAGTTACCTTTCAATTTTATGAGTGATGGTCAGCTCAATGCTATGACTATTCCTATGGGACTGACTAAAGTGGAGTGAGGATGTAGGTTTGGGAATTGGCTTTGATCAATTGGGAAGTAGGGTAGTTCAAGGGAACACCAATATGAATACTAAACTTGAAAAGGAAAAAATGAGCTGGAGGCTTAAATGCAACTCTGACAAGGCTCTGAACCATCAAAGACTAATGGAGTGAAGCTTAAAATTAGAGAGGTTGATAAGTAATGGTTGCAAAGATGGTCTAGAAGGGGCAGTGAGGAACTGGGACCATGCATATTCATCATCCTAGCCCAGTATATCAAGGAGTAAAAGAGAAGAAATCAGTATTGGGGAAAGTACCTATGTGTTCAGTGTCTTCCAGAGAAAGCCAGATATCTGTTAATGCAAATATGTGTGTATATTTCAATAAAATACACTCATATACATGTGTGTATACATGTATAATCAAGTGAAAAAAATCCAGAATGCCATATTGAAGGAGAGGGGATGTTAATAACAAGAAAGTAATTCATTCCAGAGGATAAAGTGGAATGGGAAGTCAATGGAAGATATGAACTATAGAACAGTAGGGCCACAGTTAATAGGGATGAGAGTAAGGAAGAGGTAGCAAGGAGAAAAGGATTTTTGTAGTTTTAAGGGGAGCAGTATCTAAGCATTTGGCCATCACAACATGGGGAAAAAACCAAATGATCAGGATCTCTACCCTTCAGGGTATTGTGGTGACTGAGCAAGAAGTGTCTGATTGAGTAGTTATTTCCTTACAAGGTTGCCAACATTTCTGTCCCAACAATCAATGCCTAATGACTGGTGAGAATCAAATCTTTAACTAAAAATTCCATCACTTTTTAAAAATTTATTTTATTCTTAATAAAATAAGCATTTGCATAACATAGTAGAATAGGAAGAAAAAAAGATGATTGCACATGAAATTACAAATCTACTATATACAACTTGCTATTCTTTTTAAATGTATAATAAAGTTATCATGTAACTTTCTCTTTTTTCTCCCTCCCCTCCACCATGACTACCATTAGATACAACTCTGTGAGTGTGTGTGTGTAAAATTATTTTATATATACTTCTATTCATCTGATCTTTCTATAGATGCAAATAGTGTCTTCATTCAGAGGTCCTTTGTAGTTAATTTGTATATTTATAATCATCAAAATGACTTAGTCCAGGGGTGGGGAATAAATAATACCTTAATAAAATGATTTGCTCTGTGAAGTATGGATTTAGTCAAAGGGCCCCACTTGAGGGCCTAGAGGGCTACATGTGGCCTTCAGGCCACAAGTTTCCCACCCCTGACTTAGTCTCTCAAATTTGTTCTTAAAACAATATTGCTCTTACTGTACATTCTCCCCCGCCCATCTTCTAAAGGATGAAAAAGGCAAACAATCACTCATCTTCTATCAATACAGTGAACTCTATCACCCTAAGAAGAGCTGTCCATCTTTATTGGTAGTATTGTCCAATCAAACATGAACTATATCCCAATTCTCTCAATGAGAAATCCTATCTAAAACTGATCATCTACAAAGATGGAATACTACTTCTTAAAGATAAATTCATAATGACAAAAAAATCCTGAATAATAGATGAAGATGCTTATAAAACAAGTGGAGCAGCACTGCTGAGTTGCTGCTGGAAGGACCATTATAGTCATCCTGATGCCACATTACAAGGACAATTCTTCTGTTACCCCAACCTATAATACCTTTTCCCATAGAAAAGGGGGAGAGAGCACTATCAACTCTTATATCCTTGCTATAATTTGTGAGAAAGATTTTCATTGCTGGACTAAGTTTGCTTGTGAAGAATCAAATGTGTGACCCTACAGGATTTATCATCCTCCTTTTAGTTACACTTCAATTTCCTGCTTTCGAACAATACAAGGACTTGTTTTAAAAAAAAAGATAGACAAGGAAATATAAACACACCTCATAAGGTGATTTCCTGACTGCCTTCCTTGGGAAATTGACAATCAAGCCCACGTAGAACAACACTGTGGGATGTGGAAAAGAAAACCCCAATTCACCACAGCCAACCACTGCAAAATCATTTGAACTTCACCTACTCTGTATTTTCCTACTTTCTAACACACCCTACTATGATTCCTGGAGACTGACCTTTTGCTCACTCAATCTTTTGCAGTCTGACTTCTCTACCACTCAAAATTGTGCTCTTGAAAGTTATATAGTTACTGTAAATTTGGGTCCAAGGTGGAGTGTGTGGGCACAGTGACATAGTTCTCTTAAGTATCTTTCCACACCTCTATGTCCTTTGCTGGCCCCCTGTCTTTTCCCCTTACCCCTTAAGGTAGGTGTTTTAAAAATTCTGTCTTTGGTTTTCTTCTCTCCTCTGTTTTCTTTCACAGCAATCTTCTTCATTCCTATCTGTATCTCAACCAATAACCTTTCTATCAAGCTCCTGACCCTCAACTTCAAATTCCTGTTAATGGGTTCTACTTGGATATACTACATGACCTCAGATTCAACAACACGTCCTAAACGGGATTGATTTTTTCCTCCAGACCTGCTCTTCTGTCTAATCTTTCTATCTCTCTCTATGATACTGCCACCATTCACTTGGTTTCCCATGTTTAAAAACAAAACAAAACAAAAACAACTTAGCATTTATCTTAGATTCTGCTCTCCCTCACACCTCTTAGGCCCACATACTACACCACCTTGGGAGGTGAAAAATCAAATCTCCACTCATCACAATGTAGCCATAGCAAACTCATCTGAGCCTAGCCAGTTATCTACTTTGCTATTTTCTTCCACATCATACCATACTTCCTGAAAAGGATAGGCATGTTAACAAGTCCTGTGAGATTCCGCTTGTGCCATAACTCTTTTTTTCTGAAACTTAAAAACACAATAAGAAAAGAATAAAAGCATGTCAAGTGAACAGCAAAACGTAATAGACGATTCAAAATACATAGCAATACATTTCCATTTCAAGAAAGCCTATATAATAAACACTATGCATTATGTTGAGAGCTGTCCATCTTTTCTTTGCCTCCTTGTTAGTTTTGTTTTCTGCTGTGCACTTTCTATTTTGTTATTTTTTCCCTTTCTTCCCCCTCCCCAAAGGCGATAATTAAGCACAAATATAATTATATATAGATATACATATACCTATATACACATACATAATATATACGTACACATAGATGTATGCTTTTCCTAACAAATTCTACTTGTACAGCATCTCTTCCATTCATCTACTCATCACTGTTCCCACTACCACCACCCTAGTAAGGTCCTTATGTTCAGCCACCTAGACTATTGCAATAGATTCCATAAAAAAAGTCTTTCTGACTGGACTTCCCTCCTGCTCCAAAGCATCCTTTACATTGAGACCAGATCTAAAATTCTTATATATAAATCTAGTTATTTTGTATATTTTCTAGTGTTGTGGGCATGTAGTAAGAGAAGAAAGATAAGCTTCTCCCCCTCATGCAAGGAAGATTCCTAGGGCATTTAGACAAAAAGAGAGCTGCTTCCATATAATGGGAGACTTCAATAGATCAGGGTCTTAGGCACACAAAGAAAGAAGCTGTGGGAAGACACTGATTTCTCCCAGGGAGGACCTGAAAAATAGCCGGCTTGCCTAGCCCTCTGACAGAGCTGGGATTTTTGACTCCAAAGCCCATGTTCTTTCCATTGTACCCTGTTGCCCCTCTTTTAACAGAAGAGGAAACTGAGACCCAAGGAGGTTAAATGATTTGCCCAAGGCAGTAAAGAGTAGAGCTTGAATTAAAACCCCAGTCCTCTGATTCCCAAGAAAATGTCTTTTAAAATGACCTTTCAGTTAATCCACACTGCCACTCAATGGCACAGTTTACTTTCCAACTTTATCCCATTCTTTTCCCTTCCATGTACCCTGTGCTCCAGGCAGACAGAACTTTGTGCTTTCCTCTCATGTACTTTTTCTCCTTTGTTTGAGATAGTCTATATATGTACGTGGAATGCTCTCTTCCCCACCCTCTCCACTTGTTGAATAGCTATGTACCCCTTAAAGCCCAATTCTCTTCCGAGTCCTTCCTTTTCCTCTCAGTCTTGGTAGCTTCAGTCCCCTCTTGTATCTCTGCCTGTTTGCACCTCTCATACATTTATATAGTCTTTTATAACAGCTACTATTCCTATTTCTATCTGTAGCTCCAAAGGAATGGGGGATGTATCTTATCTAAACTTTTTACTACTATCTCCCACTATTGCCCCTAAGATTGCATACAGTTGGTGATTAATTAATATTTGTTATACTGACTGGCAAAAGATGAAAATTTATGAAAAGCCTGGTCAGAAAATAGGGGAAAAATGCAATCTACTACAAAGAAAAAAAAACCTGGCATGGCTTAGATTGCAATACTTTTCATGTCGATGATGTAAGCCCTGTCAGCTGATCTGTGCTGCTGTGCCAACAGCAGGTTAAATACAGAGACAGTACATACACATACACACATACACAGACACACACACAGACACACACATAGACAGACACACACACACACACACACAGCACCAGTATTTCATCAGGGCTGGGAGAGTCCAGGAAGAGACTCCAGCATAAGCAGGTAAGATTTGATGGGGAAATATTTGTGCTTGGGTGGGGCAGGGAAGAAGGAGGAAGAGCAAGGATACATTTAAGTTTTGTGATGTGCAGGTTTTATATTTGTTTTGCTGTACATTTTGCATTCTTTTTTCTGGAAAGTAAGGGTTCTGGGGACATTTTATCAATAACAGCCTTTCCTTACTCAATTGGTTTCAAGATGCCTTCAAACTATACCTCTCGGAATTATCGCAAGGCTCAAATAAAATACTGAATATGAAAAAAGTGCTATGTACATACATATAAGGGATGTGCTATTAAGATTGATTGACTGACAGACCCACTGCTATTTATAAATGCAAATCGACAGATGATCCTGGAATCTGGAGCTGCATTGTATATGTCACACCCAAGTCCCAAGATTCTACATCCCCTAAATGTTCACAGGATTTGGTTTTAGTTATTTTTGGCTAAATTTGGCAAACTGTAAGGGAATTAATCTTCTGCAGAAGCCAATCTTTTTATTTTCTAAGATGAGAAATAAATATGGTTTAAATATAATTATTAAAATTATAACCTGTACTGTAAAAGCAGCCATTGCAGTCAGAAAGATTCTAGACAAGATTCTTCTTAAAGACATGGAAAAGATGAATCTGATGTTCAATATTGGATTATAGATTCTTTTATGGTTATAGTTCTAATAACTGTTAGACAATTTATCTAGTGGCATAAGTAGTATTTGAATAAGTACAAAGACCAAAAAGCTATTATCATTTGTCCAGTTTGCACTTTAGGAAAAGAAGCAGATATAGGTTCCCAAACTACAGCGCTAAGATGCCTCTGACTACTGAATCATGTCCCTTTTCCTTGGCAGGGTTGCTATGGTGACAAGCCCGCTGCTGCAAAGCCTCTGATGCCTGCACTTCTGCAGTAAAAGCTTCCACTGAACACATGTTATTTGCTAGGCACACACACCCCATCGTCAAATAGAAAGGCAGATTTGATTCATTTTCAAAATGGAAATTAAGCCTGTGTGCTTTACCATACCAGTAGTCTCCTCAATTATTCCTTCTTGGACTTTTTTACATTTTGGGGATTTACTCTACTTAACCTCTTGGGAAATTTCAGATTTCCCTTTGCATTTTGTTTTAAAACTCTCCAAATAGCCAAAATAACTGTCAGTGTCTCTCTTGTAGATTATTAGAATTAGAACGAACCAAAGAGATCATTTAGTCTATTCTATTATCTGCCCTGACATGTTCTCCCCATTTCACAGATATATAAATTGAGAATATTCTGATGAAGTGGAAAGAATACTGTATCTAGGGTCTGACAACTTGAATTTGAATCCTGGGTTTGCTTCTTACTGTTGGTGTGACCCTGGGTAAGTCACTGTGGTATGTAGATGACTTCTAAGGTCCCTTCCTACCTTAAATCTAATATCCCATTATTGTTGCTATTTTTAACTCCAGTTCCCTAGCACCTCCCAACTTCAGATACTGATTTTGCTATTCCTCAAACATGTTTATGTCACTGTGCTCACGCACTCCACCTTGGACTCTTCCCAAATTTATAGTAATTAGCTCCAGGATTGGGAGGGACACTGTTGTATATATAGTATATAGAGTCAGAGTTGGAAGGGAGAAAATCAGAATTTATTAAGTGCCTACTATGTACCGGGAACTGTGCCAATCACTTTAAAAAACTACTGTGCATCCTTTTATCCTCCCAGTGACCTTGGGAGATAGATGCTATTGTTATCCCTCTTTTGCAGTGGAGGAAACTAACACAGAAGTTAAATGATTTGCCCAAGTCACACAGTTAAGTAAGTTTCTGAGGATGGATTTGAACTCAGATCTTCCTACCTCCAAGTTGAGCACTCTATTCACTGTGCCACTTAATTGTTTCTTACCTTGGAGTCAAGAAGATTTGACTTCTAGTTATGCCTTTAAAATGGTCTAGGAACTATCTAGGACTATAAGTTACAGATGAGTTGTTATTTGCATTGGTGATAAAATCATATTAAAAACAAGCCACAGGTTTTCATTTTTGGAAATACTGAATTACATGATTCATGATGGACCATCATTTTTCTTAAATCATTTTCTGAGATAGCATTGTTATATCAAGTATGTATTATACCAATGACAAAATTCTAGACCACATTTAAGTCACAGATTTAAATTTCCAAAAAACTTTAGAGATAATCTAATCCAATGCCTTCTTTTTACAAGTGAGCAATGAGGCCCCAAAATTAACTTGCCCAGGGTCACTCAAGTATACCTGGCATATAACAGAACGAAGATTTAAATCTACAGTGGAAAAGGTGCTAATTTGTAATTAGAAGACCTGGGTTTGAATCCTGGCTCTGCCAGTGTCTGTGTGACCTTGTACAACTCTACTTCTTAGGGCCTCAGTTTCCTATTCCATAAAATAAGAGAATTGGACTAGATAATCTCTAAAGTCCTTTCCAGCTCTAAATCCATGATCCTATGGTCAAAATCCATTCTGTTTTTCCTTAAACACACTTGCATCAGGAAACCCAAATAAATGGGACAGTAGACATATTGCTGAGAGTTAGTGGGAAGAGACTGGACACATCTCTCTTTCATTAGCTTTATTTTTTTTCCTTCCTCTCCCTTTTCCCTATTTTCTCCCACAACAAATCTAATGTCCTAGTTGGTTACTCACAGAATTGAATTCAGTATCAACAAAATTCCACCACAACCAAACTACTAAATGGTCCAGAGGACTTCATTCAGTATTTCATACCTCCCTTGTTCTTCATTTAGCTGACCTCTGGCCACCCGCTTGGAAATGGAAATTATGTTGTTTCAACCTTACCCCTACATTACCCACCTTTTAAAAATAATGTTTAAACCAAAATGCCTGGAGTACAGTTTGACAGTTTATATTGTTTAGAAGAGAAGGCCTGGGCCTTACCCCTGGTGATGTGGACTACAGAGGTGAAGAGTTGAGCAAAAAAAGGCACCTAACTTGCCCCTTAATCTAGTCCTGTTTTTTCATCCTTAGAAACAACTAGCACTTTTTCAAGGAGACAATGCCAAGGAGCCCAGGGCCACTTGGTTCGAAAGGATTTTAGGATAGGAACATTGAGCTGTTGGCAAGCCTGCAGCAAAGTTTTGGGTGGCAGCAGGCTTTGAACTGGGAGAAAGATTCCTTAACCTTTCTTGGATGAAAAGATCATTTAAAGTAGATAAAGAGTAAAAGTATGGGGCAGGGAGTAAGGAAAAAAGAGGGAGAGAAGAGGGGTGAGACTAAGGAGAAGATTGAAAAGGGGAGGGAGGAAAAAGAGGAAGGAGCTGAGAGCAGAGGAGGCAGTGGGCAGTGTGGAGGGAGAGGGAACTGAGCATTTTAGAAGTGTTGCTGCAGCATTCATCTGCCCTCCTATTCTCACCCATCTTTCTCCCTCTCCCCGCAAGAGAAGTACTGAGACACAGAAGCGAGTGAAAATAACACCTCTTCTTAAGAGCTCTCTCCATCACACCTCCCATTTCAACTTCGGCACCGACCCCTGAGGGAGAGATGCAGCCCTAGTAGCCTGGTTGCGCCAAATCCCCCAATCTGGCAGAGGTGCTGGGCGGAGGAACCGAGAAAGTTCCTTTGCCCGGGAAGCAGCTTTCCGGAGGTGCGCCGAGCTCCCTGCCAGGTGGGGAAGAAGCTGTACGCTGTCCTGGGCGCTGCTGGGTCCTGGGTCCCCAGGCGACCGCGGTGACGGCAGCTGCAGCTGTGGCTCGGGAGGAGCCGCGGTGCCTCCCGTGGGTGATGGTGGCGGCCTCAGCAGTGGCGGCACCACGTGTCCGAGCCGGGGCGGGCTGGCGGGGGTGGGAGCGGGCTGGACTCTCAGTCACTCGCAGGGTGAGCCAGAAGAGCGGCGGGCATCCGCCGCCTAGTCCTCTCTGCCGCAGCCATAGCCGCTGTACCCCGCGCCCCTTGCCAGTCTCAGCGTGGCGTCTCCTCTTCTCTGATGTCCTCAGGTGTTTCCTCCGTGGTGGCAGAGATATAAGGAGCCAGGCCGGGCAGTGGCAGCGGCGTGATGGGGCCCCTCCGGGAGACCAAGGTAGGAGATATCCGAGAGAGGCGAGCTCCGGGCGGCGGGGAGTGGGCACTGAGCCAGGGGTCACCTGGCAGGGCAGGTGGGCGGGGGCCCAGGTGAGGCCCTGCAGAGTAAGGGGCGGGGTTTGGGAAAGGGGCGAGTAGGGAAGGTGAGAAGCAGTGAGTAATGGTCAGAAATGAGAGGCAGTAGGATTAACGCGGAATGAAGAGATTTTTCAGGGGATGAAATTTAAGGAGGTGAGGCCAGGTAGTTTGGGAAAACATTTGAGGCTTGACATCAGAAAAGTCTCACAGCATTGAGGAAGATTTATCGGTGGCCAAAAACAGGGATTTTCAAAGCCAGTGGATACTCATTGTAATGGTTTGTAGGCATATCTTTCTGTACATGAATAACAGAAATCAGATAAATTACTGGAGAATAAGGATTTAGAATATTACTGACATTTCACGTTTATTGAGTGAGCTAGGTATCCTGCAAGAATGCCAAAATACTGACTGTCAAACTGATTTGGAGCACTGATCCTGAGACTACATAATCTCAGGAGTGGGTGCCTTGGCACAGTAAGGGATGGCATGAGTAGGAGGGATCAGGAACTTATTGAGGCCTGGGACTTTCCTTTGAATTCTGACTTTGTGTAAAGCTTCCAAGGCTGCCCCTTGTTTATCTTGGCATTGACCCTACTTAGCCCATGTTGGAAATAAGCAGGAGGTCATGTTGTGAAATGCTGTTGATTTCCTAATCTGATTTTTTTTTTGCCTTTCAGTGGAATGGTTGAAAGAATTCAGTGATTTTCCCTTGAAAAAAAATCTTTATAGGACTTTAGGGCCAGAGATGGTTGCAGGAATTGTACAAATGAGGCTCCAGAAATATGGAATACATGAAAATGGGTTCCCTCATAAGTGACTGGGGGAGAATCCAGCTGGTGCCTATGCAACCCCAAAAGGGGACAGTGCTCCCAAATGCCCCAGTCTAGTTATGGTCCTGTTTAGGGTATTTGTGAAGAAACTCAGCTTTTATAATTAATGTTTCTGAGTCATCTGCAGCTATGTATTTGATACTATAAAGAAAGCAAGGAAGACATTCACTTCTCATGAGCATAATATAAAGAAAATAATCCTAAAACCTGAGATGAAAAGCTAGAGTAATCTCCCTGGGTATTGGATTTTTGTTTTGTTTTGTTTTCATCTTGGCCCAGAGCCTTGAGTACTAGGATATTAATGAATAATTGAAAGGCTAGCCAGAAGAAGGGGGATTTGAAAGATAATGTTGCATTATAGATCAGGTGAGGGAGATGGGGGAGTACAGTTTGGGAAAAAATGTGGAGAGAAAATTGAGAAGGGAGAAATCAGATGACACAGCTAACGCAAGGCAAGAAAAATAAGAGGAAATTGGAATGACAAGCTGGTGTAAAGAGTTTAGGAGAGAAAAGCTTGCATTTCATTAAAAAAATGTCAGAATGGGAAGAGGAGGAGGGCATAAAGTAGAATGGCTTCCTTAGCAAGATGTAACAATAGAATTATTCCACATGAACCATTAGTAGAGATGGCTGCTGGACTAAGTAGAAGTTGATGCTTTTCTTGAATAACTAATTGAAGAAGGAATAATTCCCTTCTTCCCATCATTCCTTATTCAGAAATGCCACTTTTCAGAAGGGATAAGAGCTCTGTGGGGGGAAATGGTCTTCTTTTTGTTTTCATTTTTATGTCCAATTTTGAGAAGGTGCACAGAGGGCAGCATCATGAGAAGGAGATTTCCCGAAGTCGAATTCCCCGTTTGATCCTTCGGCCTCACCTGCCCCAGCAGCAGCAGAAAGTATCTCCAGCATCTGAATCTCCCTTCTCTGAGGAGGAGAGCAGAGAATTCAATCCCAGCAGCTCTGGGCGTTCAGCAAGGACTATTAGCAGCAACAGCTTCTGCTCAGGTACCATTAGACTTTCACTCACACCCTACTAAAGCAAATATATGTACAATAAATGAAGACTGAATAGGCTATGAATTGGCTTGAGATATCAACTCCCTTTTTTCTTATTGGAATTCTGCTTTTGCTTTAATATGAATTAACATACTTTGGAATTTTAGAGTTACCTTATTGTTTCTTCTGTAAATAATTAGATAAATGCTTTGGAGGAGTTTCCCTCGGCTTTGCCTCAGAATGATGTTAGCTAGAAATCTCTATAATTTTGTGTGCTCCAAAAATTGAAAACCCTTAATCAAGAAATCCATGATCATTTAGGTCAAGATTTTGGAAGGAGACATTATGACATATATTAGTGTAAACCTGATGAAGAAAGTGGTTTTTATTATGAAAGCAATTTGAAGTTATTTTATCCTAGGTGGCTGAAGAATCATTGTTGAATAGAGCATTATACAGGGGAAAGAATGTTGGATTTGGGGTCAGAATCCCATTTTCAAATCTTGGCTTTGTGACTTACAGCCTGTACGATCTATGGGCAAGTCATTCTCTCTGGGCCTCACTTTCCTCAAATGAACAACTTGATATAGGTGACTGCTAAGATCCCTTCCAGTTCTGAGTCTGTGGTTCCACGATTTGATTTCTACCCCCAGAAGTATCCCAAGGACTATGTCATCTTTTAAAAGAAACACAGTACTGAGGAAGAATGGAAGGGGTGACTTGAGTATAATCCATCTCTGTGATTTAAGAGGAATGTTTCATTGCAATTCATTTAGCAGGACTTATTTGAGGGAACCTGAATTAAGAAGATTGGCCTCTATTGAGAAATCATGTGAGTCAGTACTATATACCAAGTACACAGCCTTAATCCTTTTAACCGGATTCAAAAACCACTTCAAAGAAGCATTTATTAAACACCATTCAAGGCACCATGCTAGTCTTCCAATTATAAGGATGAATGAGACCTAGTTCCTGTCCAATAGAAACTTAAAATAAGTAAAGGAGATAAGTAAAATAACTATCATACAAATTACAGCATAATAAATGTATAGGAAAGGGGCAAACCAAGTGGTGGGACAGATTCAGAGGAGGGAGAAAGCAAAATTTTATTCCATTGACAATAAAGTCTAGTATTCATTTAGATTTGCAAAATGCTTTATAGAAACGATTTCATTTCATATGATCCTCACAACAATCCTAAGAGTAGGTATTTATCGTCATTTTACTGCTCATAATATAATAGTATCATAGATTTAGAACTTGAACTAACTTTAGTGACCATCTGGTACAGCCCCTTCAATTTACAGATAAAATAACTGAGGCTCAGAGAGCTTTAGAGACTTGTGCTGTCTTATAGAACTAGTATAGGGTGAGGCATGATGGGAACCCAGTTCTTCCTAACTCCAAGATCAGCATTCTGCCTCATGTGCCAAGTTAGCTTTGTCTCCCCCTGACCTTTTAGTGTGTCCCTCTTTCAACTTCACCCTCCTATAGTCATAGAATGAAAATAATTTAAAAGAAGTCTCAGTGGGAGATTTTGCTGGCATAGCATTCAATTGATAACACAGAATCATCTGAAATCTCTCTGTTCTTCATTAAAAAAAGTATATGCTTCCTTTTCCTAATTTTTAAAGTATGTTAATTGAACAGCTTCAGATTCTCTGTTTCATTCTAAAAATATTTACTTTCTGAAGATTGCTTTTCTTACTTGAAATGTCTGAATTGAGATCAAAAGGAAAACCTACTGCTCAAGTGACATGATGTTCCCACAGCGTTTCCTGGGGGCTGGATTGTATTTGCAGAATGTTAGTATTTACTCTAACTGTGTTTTGGTCCTTAGTATTCTGTGTGTGAAAGAACTCTAGAATCATCACTTCAAATTTGCAGAATGAGCCCTTCTTTTCTATGGCTTGTTTATATGACTAAATTTTTGGGGTGAAATTCTAAATTTGTTCATGATATGTACTCTAAACAAGTCAGTTCCACTAGGCTAGACTTCAGGCCTACCTACCTTCAACTTGAAAAGTCAGCTACATTTCCAAAATGCAAAAAAAAAAAAGACAAACCCATAAAATGGTGAGGATCATTCATGAATCACTCTACCCAAGACCCATCTCTAGAATTTTCACTCTTTCCCCAAGGATTTTATCCTACACTCAATTATAATGTTGTACAGGAAAGCCAAAAGGAGAAATTGATCCCTCTGCTATTAACTAGCCGAGATTGGAGTGACAAGAGCTTATATTTATTAGCCTTGACAAACCCACTTCTCCATCTTTAGCTTGCTTCTGTCCTCTTTATCAGATTTGCCTACAGTGTCCAAATAGAATTATTTCCCATCTCCAGGCCCCACTTTGTCTGGATCTCTCACACTGATTGCCCCGATGTTTGTGTCTTATGCATTTTCCTTGTTCTCCTTGCCTGTCCCCACTTCTCATACGACCCAAGAAGGTTTCTAGTGCTTTTCTTACTAAAACTGAGAGGAGCATAACATACTGGGGCATTGTTAATAATGCTTAAGGAGGTCAGATGTTGCATAGAAAGTAAATGGGTTGAGTGCAATGGGGAGCTGTAGGCAGTGAAGTAGAGAATATAAAATGTGTCCACAACAAAGGGAAAAACAGTAGCTTTTAAAAAAATTTCTTCTGCCACAACATAGAGAAGATAAATATCTTCATCACCCTATCACGATAGTTCAGTCAGAAAATATGGCACATAAAAATGAGTTTAGCAGTCACTACTTATGAAATAATATTACAATTTACAAGTCACATTGCTCTATAATTTAATCTACTTTTTTATAATGCATCATAAACGTTCTGCACTGACTTTTCAAATTTGCAAATTATTTTATTTACCAATAAAAAAAGTGACATGGCTATGTGATGAGCTGTTTTGAGGGATTACAGAGCAGTTTTTCTACCCAGTTTCTCCTCTAAGGCCCTTTTTGATTTGGAAGTAAGCCATAGGCTCCAAAATCATACTGTATAATATCTAACTACATAGTTGACTACTTAAATATCCTTTGGCTGTATGTTGGTTGTTTTTTTTTTTCCACTTCTAATGCCCACTTTGGTAGTAAGACTAAGTGTATGCAACCATGTGCTTGTGTATGGGTGCTGAGCAGACAATGAACTTGCACACTGGTGGAAGGTACCATTCCTAAATGTTTATCTACAGAAATACGTTGCTTAATAATAAGTTCCAGAAGAGTAGCCTACAGAATACTTTCTTATATTTGTGTCAAAGATAGTCACTGTCAAGGATACTACATGCCCCAAAGAGTATTTTTAAGCTTTATCAGTATATCTTATACTATATTGATTTCTTTGCTTTCTCTATGCTACCCACTCCTTACTCCATTTTCCTTCTTTCCCTGTTGCCTTCTTCAGGCTTAAAAAAGGTTGTATTGTTATTATCTTCTTTTCTGAGTTCTATATCATTCTCAGCTCTATTTTTTGCTTTTTTCCCCCCAAAACCATTTTCTAAGCTATTTCTAAGCTCATTTTGTGTGCATCCCTGAAGAGTTTTCTTTTAAAAGGCTTGCAGTGTACCAAGGAGGACCTTGTTCATTGCTTTTTAAAAATTTATTTTATTCTAAACTTAATAAATAAAACAAACATTTCTATAAGGAAGTGGGATAGAAATACAGAAGATTGCACCTGAAATTGTAGGGTCATTATGTACAACTTGCTATTCTTTTCAAATATACAACAAAGTTATTGTGTAACTTTCTTTTTTTCCCTTCCTCCCACCTCAAACTTTGAGATGGCTACTATTAGAAACAAATCTGCATGTGTATACACGTGCGCACGCACACGTGCACACACACACATATACACGTGTGTGTGAGTCCTTTTTCTGTATTCAAACAGCATTTTCCTTCATAAGATCTTTGCAGTTAATTTAGGTATTTGTAATAGAATGACTTGGTTTCTCAAAGTTGTTTTTAAAACAATACTGCTGTTACTGTATACAGTGTTCTCTTGGTTCTGCTCATTTCGCTCTTCATTATTTCATAGAGGTCTCTGCATGCTTTTCTAAAATCATTGAGATCATCATTACTTATAGCAGAGTAATTGTGAATATATACTACAGTCTGTTTAGCCATCCCCCAATTGACAGGGATCCCCACAATTTTTCGTTCTTTGCCACCACAAAGAGAGTGCTATCAATATTTTATAACATGTAGGTTCTTTTACATTTTTGCTAATCATCTTGTGAAATAGATCTAATAGTGGTATTGCTAAGTCAACAGGTATAGGCAGTTCTTTCAGCATAGTTCCAAATCTCTCTCCAAAATGTTTAGCTCACAGATCTATCAACAATGAATTATGGTCCCAGTTTTTCCACAACCCCTCCAACACTTGTCACTTTCCCTCTATCATTTTAGTCAATCTGATAAGTTTAAAATGATACCTCAAGATTGTTTTAATTTGCATTTGTCATTAGATTTAGAGTATTTTTCATATGATTATAAATTGTTTTTGTTTCTTCATTAGAAAATTGCCTGAACATAGCCTTTGACTTGGGGAATGACTTGCACTCTTAAAGATTTGACAGAGTTCTTCATATATTTGAGATATGAGACTTGTTTTATCTAAGAAACTATTTATAAATTTTTTCCCAGTTTTTTGCTTTCCTTCTGATCTTGGCTATATTTATTTTATTTGTACAAAATCTTTTTAGTTTGATGTAATCAAGATTTTCCATTTTACATCTCACAGCACTGTCTCTTGTTTGTTCATAAACTGTCCGTAAATCTAATAGGTAATATGTTCCTTGTTTTTCAAAGTTTCCTGTAATATCCCCCTTTATATCTAGGTCATGCACCCATTTTTATTTTATTTTGGTGAATAGTGTAAGATACTGTTCTATGCCCAATTTCTGCCAGACTGGCTTTCCAACTTTCTCAACAATTTTTACCAAATAATAAGTTCTTAGACCCCAAACTTAAGTCTTTACACTTGTCAAACATTGGGTTACTGTATTAGTTTGCTGCTGTAGATGGTATGTCTACTCTGTCCACTGATGTACTTTTCTATATCTTAGCCAGTACCAGATAGTTTTGATAATTACTACCTTATAATATAGTTTAAACTCTGAAATGATAAACCTCCTTCCTTTACATTTTTCCCCATTAGTTCCTTTGCTAATCTTGACTTTTTTTTTCTAAATGAGTTTTGCTATTATTTTTTCTAGCTCCATAAACTACATTTTTGATAATTTAATTGGGATGGCATTGAATATATGGATTAATTTTGGTAAAGTTGCCATTTTTATTATATTGGTCCTACCTATCCATGAACATTTTATATTTCCCCATTATTTAAATATGATTTTATTTGTGTACTAGTTTGTTATGGTTTTGTTCATGTGGATCCAGAGTTTGTTTTGGTAGGCGTATTCCAAGGTATTTTATACTGTTTGGAGTTATTTTTAAGTGGGGTTTCTCTAGCTATCTCTTCCTGTAGGATCCTCTTAGTGATATATAGGAATGCTGATGCTGTGTGTGGGTTTACTTTATATCCCACTACTTTGCTGAAATTATTAATTATTTCAACTAACTTTTTAGTTCAGTTTTTAGGATTTTCCAAGTATATCATCATATCATCTGCAAAAAAGGATAGTTTTATCACTTCATTACATATTCTGATTCCTTCTATTTTTTTTCTTCTCTTATGGTTGTTAGGATTTCTAGTACAATATTGAAAAATACTGATGACAGTGGGCATCCTTGTTTCATACTTGATCTTACTGGGAAGGCTTCTAACTTATCCTCATTACAAATAATGCTTGCTAATGGTTTTAGGTAAATGCTTCTTGTCAATTCAAGGAAAAAGTCCATTTATACCTATACTTTCAAGTATTTCTAATAGAAATGACTGTTGTACTTCATCAAATGCTTTTTCTGCATCTACTGATACAATCATGTGGTTTTTTTACCTTAATTATTGATATAATCAATTATGTTAATAGTTTCCGTTATGTTAAATTGTCCCTGCATTCTTGGTATAAATCCCGATCAGTCATAATGTATAATCTTTGTAATATATTGTAATCTTTTAGCTAGTATTTTATTAAGGATTTTTGTATCCATATTCATTAATGAAATTGGTTTACAATTTATTTTCATTTTCTGTTTATACTTTACCTAGTTGAGGTATCCGTATCATATTTGTTTCATAAAAGGTGTTTGAGGATCCCTTCTTTGCCTATCATTCCAAATAATTTATTTAATATTGGAATTAGATGGTCTTTAAATATTTGATAGAATTCACTTGTAAATCTGTCTGGTCCTGGTGTTTTTTTTCTTGGGAAGCTTATTTATGGACTATTCAATATCTTTTTCTAAAATAAATCTATTTAGATATTTTTTTATTTCCTCTTCTGCTAATCTGGGCAGTTTGTATTTTTGTAAATATTCTTCCATTTCACCTAATTTGTTAAATTTATTGGTATATAATTGGGCAAAAGGCTCCTTGTAATTGCTTTAATTCCTTATCCTCTCCCCTAAACCTCTTTTTCCTTGTGCTATCCACTCCTCTAAGTGTATCTCCCTTGTCTTCTCACTCCACCCTCCTAAATCTTAATCTACAGACTTTTGTAACCATCCCTCCCATACTGTTCCCTCACCCTCTTATTTCTGTATAAATTTAAAAGACTTTTGCACTCTTCTAGATGTATATGTTTTTCCCTCTTTAACCCAGATCTGATGAGATTAGGGTTCCAGCCCTACCAGCCCTGCATCCCCCCTGTTTCCTCTGTATCAGTTCTTCCTCTCATATCTCATTTGTATAAGATAATTGTTCTTTTTACCTTTTCCTACACAAATTTTGCTTTTCAGAATCACCACATCATACTCAGCTCATCCCCAATCTTTGTTTCAGACTATCCAAATACTAATGACAGTGTTAAGATATGGGTTACATTTCCATGTATAAAAAGTAAATAGTTTGACCTTATTGAATCCCTCGTAATTGGTCTTTGATGTTTACCTTACATTTCTCCTGGATCTCATATGTCAAATTTTCCATTAAGTTCTGGTCTTTTCACAAAAAAACCTGTAAGTCTTTCAATTCATTGAATATCCATTTTTTTCATTCAGCATTATATTTAACTTTGTTGGGCAATTTAATTTATGTTTGGCTGCAACCCCAGTTCTTTTGCTCTTCAGTATATAGTGTTCCAAGACCTGCAGTCTTTTAGTGTAGCAGCTGCTAGGTCTTGTTTAATTCTAACTGTGACTCCACAGTATTTGATTTGTTGTTTGTTTGTTTTTTCTTATTCATAATATTTTCTCCTTCACCTGGAAGTTTTGAAATTTGACTTTGAAATTCCTGTAGGTTTTCATCCTGGGATTTCTTTCAGGTGACAGTGGGTGTTTTTTTTTTTTTCTATTTCTACTTTCCCTTCTTATTCTAAAACTTCAGAGCAATTTTCTTTTATTATTTCTTGTAATATATTGTATCAATATTCTTTTTTTTAATTATAGCTTTCAGGTAGTTCAATAATTCTTATGTTTTCTCTTCTTGATCTATTCTCTAGATAAGTTTTTTTTCTTATGAGATGTTTCATTCTCTTCTTCATTCTTTTTATTTTGTTTATTATTTCTTGGTATCTTATAATGCCATTCAGTTCCCCTTGCCCAATTCTAGTTTTCAAGGAGTTTTTTTTTTCCTTCCTTTAGATTCCAGATCTCTTTTTCCAGTTGGTTGACTTTCTTTCCATAATTTTCTTGGTGTTCTTAGATTGTTCTTGTTTTTTTCTAATTTTTCCTCAATCTCTCTTATTTGATTTTTAAAGTCCTTTTAAGTTCTTCCAAGACCTCTTTTGGGGCAAGTGACCATTTGACATTATTCTTTGTTGTAAGAGGGACTTTTTTTTTGCTTCACTATCCTCTGAAAATGAACTCAGGTTTTCTCTCTCTCCATAGTAGCTGTCTGTAGTTAGGTTTTTTTTCTCCTTTGCCTACTCATTTTTATTTTGTGTTTTTGTGTTTTTTATTTTTAACAGCTTGTTATTATAATCACCTCTAGTCCGGGGGTGTGGGGGATTGTGCTTCTGGCCTCAGGTCCTTTTTACGATTATTTTCTGAGCTTTGTCCATGACTCAACCTCAGCACTCCTTTCCTCCTCCAAGTAACAGGTCCCCAGACCCACTCTGCTGGAAAAGCTTTTGTTAACTGAGGACCCTCCAGTGGCTGTAACCTTCAGTTCTCCTCTTTGGCCTGGAAGTGAAACCAGGAACTCAGTTCTCCTGGAAATGCCCACATCCAGCAGCATCCACCCTACTCCTTTTACATTCACCAGGTATGTGTTCCATCAGCAGCAGTCTGGGACCATGTCTTGATAGCACTACCGGGCCTGGTGTCCCCTGGCAGCAGGGGGTTCTTCAGTCTTTCATCCCCCATACTCTCCTCTCAAATGTTTGGCCTCCCACACTGTCTGTGAGGCAAGAATTCCTACAACTGAGGCTGAGGTTACCTTCCAACCCAGCTGCCCCCATGGCTTGTTTTTTGTGTTTCTGATGGTGTTTGCACTTCACTCAGGCTAAATCTCTGTGCCTGGGGTCTTTCCTCAGGTCTTTTCCAGTTGTTCCAGGGAGATCACTGCTCTACCCCAACTCTTGTTTATTTTTGCTTCTCTGTGTTCACCCTGAGGCTTTATTTTATCTTGTTTGTGGAGTAGAGCTTGGAATTTTCTGACCTATACCACCATCTTCCCAGAATCTCCCTCATCCTTCTTCATTTCATTAATTTATTTGGTGTCTTTTGCACTTTGGCCTCATTCTATCTTGAAATGATTTTGTTCTTTATGATGTATATTTTGTATGCAATTACTGAGATACTGCAGTACAGAAATAACATTATCTCATGAGGAGACATTTAAATCTGTGTTGATTTAGAGGCTTTTGTTGTCTAGCTCAGAAAATGTGCACATAGCACCTAATGCATTATCAGCACTTAGTACGTGACAAAGAAATCCTTTGGGGACCAAAGATTCTCAATGATTAATAAAAAGAGGACCAACTGCTTTAATAGTAAATGGTTTTTCAGGGGCTTTTTAAAATGTATTCATGCTTTTAAAATTCAAATTTTTCTTTATAAAGCCTTTTTTACTTTTTTTCTATCTTCTTCCTGCATTTAATATATCCATAAGAAGTAATGACATTATTTTAGGTTGACTTTATAGCCTATAGCATATGGGGCTCTGGTCCTCATTTATTAAGGGACATTTTCTGTTGTTTAAATTTCTTTATTGTCCTGTCTTTAGGACAGCTACAAATTATGGAAGCTGATGACCTGTTTGCATTTGGAGGATCATCATTCATCTGATACAATTTACAGCATGCTGTGCATTCCTCTTCCCTTATTATGGAGAATAATTATTCCTTAGAACAATGAGGCATATGGATTGTTGAGTACAAACTAGTTCTCCTTGGGGGTGCTTTGTAAACATGACAGGTGAAACAAATCTCTTAGAATGGAATTTGGTTTTCTTATGACAGATGAGTTAAAGGAGTATTTAGGATATATTGGTAAATTCTTCCCTTTCACAAATGAAATTTTTTTTACTTTCAGGTATGGGTCTATGATTGTTTTTCTTGTTGTGTCAAGTTCTTCTTGATCCCATTTGGGTTTTTCTTGGGAGATTCTGGAGTAGTTTGCTGCTGGTTCCTTCTCCAGCTCATTTTACCTATGAGGAAATTGAGGCAAATAGGGTTAAATGGCTTGCCCAGGGTCACATAGCTAGTAAGTCTCTGAGACCAAATTTGAACTCAGGGAGATAAGTCTTTCTGACTCCAGGCCTGACACTCTATCTACTGCACCACCCAGCTACCCCTAAGATCACTAAATTAGGAGTTTGAGGACCAGGATTCAAATACTGCCTCTGCCACTAAATAGCTATATGACCCTGAGCCAGTCACTTAAACTCTCTGACCCTCAGTTTCCTCTTCTGGAAAAGATATTATAATGCCTCTCTCACCTACCTCACCATTTTTACATGAGGAACAAATAATATAATGTATGGGAAAACACTCTGTAAGCACATAAAGCATGGTAAAAATGAAAGATCTTAGTATTCTGGCAATAGTGAATGCTTTTTTAAAAGGCACCAAAACAGTAAAGAGAATATAGAGGTGGCTAGGTGGTACAGTGAGTAGAGCACCGGCTCTGGAGTCATGAGGTCCTGAGTTCAAATCCCGCCTCAGACACTTAACACAAAAACTAGTCTTCTGACCTTGCACAAGTCACTTTACCCCAATTGCCCTCGCAAAAAAAAAAAAAAGAGAGAGAGAGAATATAGAGCAGTTGAGATTCCGTGAGGTTTGTATAATCCAAAGCTTTATGTGGCATGATCTCAGGGAGCATTTTGATTTTTATATCATAGTTTAATGACAGGAAAGAATTTATTTTCCTTTTGCTTGTGCCAGCACCCTGGAGGGATGGCCAATTAGAGGAAATTAAAGCTTGATTGGTGACCTGCCATGACATGATGATGCCTACAAAAATTTGCCGGGAACATACACACAAAAAGTATTCTAGGTATGTTTTTCCTTTTGTCCAGTTGAGGAAGTTGGACATTGGATTGTAGTAAACAACTGGATGTAATGTTAGAATTTAGCTAAGCAGCTAAAATGAGCTGCCTGGCAGGATTCTACTGTAATTAAAAGAATGGCAAGTTATTTGTAAGGAGTGAATAGCAAAGAATTGTTTTTGCTAAGGCTTTTGTACTATTTTTAGATAGTGATAGCCATGCACTGTTGCCAAGCATCTATTTTGTGTGTATGTGTGTTTGTGTGTGTGATCAGATACCAAAGTGATAGAAATACCTATCTAACCAAAAAGGTTGCAAATAAATAAGAAATATGAAAACAAGTAGCATATTTGTGTGAATGTGGCAACAACAGAGAGATTACAGTGATTTTAATTAAGGTCATTTTGGGGGGGCCTGATCTATGATTTCATCCCCATAAGGAGTATCTTCATAATCTTCTCTGCAAGTTACAGTTGTCTAGAGGTAATGATCTTCTTAGATCCATATCAAAGAGAGACAGTAAAGGTGGTTAAAGTAAGAACCACATCAGAAGGTACATTTTCATAACTGATGTTTCCTGTGGTCTGTAAAAAGACAGCTTAGTTCATATTTGTGTCCACTGTGTAAAAGATCAGGTACAGATGCAAAACTGAGATAATCCCTTCACTCGAGAAGCTTACATTTTATTGTAGAGAATACCACATTCCATGGATAAATATATATGGGATATATACAAAATTAAGTTACTTTGGGACATATGGTAACTAACAACTTGGAAAATAAGCAAAAGCCTCATGAAGGAGGTGGTCCTTCAGCTGGACCTTGAGGAAAAAGGAATTAGGAGTTCCAAGAGATGGGAGAGAGGAGAGAAAGCATTCTAGACATGGAGTACAGCTTATACAAAGAGATAGGATGGTGTATGCGTATAGCAAATAGGCCAGTTTGGTCACGAGCAATCAGCCTAGAGATGTAGGCCAAAACCAGACTGTGAAGATCTCTAAATGCCAGACGAATTGTATTTTATCTTAACAGCAAAAGGGAGCCACTGAAGTTTCTTGAGTAAGGGAGTGAAATGGTCAGATCTGTGGCTTAAGAATATCAATTTGGCAGCTATTTGGAGGATAAATGGGAGAGAGATTGATTTCAAGCCCAATTAGGAAGCTATTTCAATTTATCATACCAGTTAAGAGGTGATGACAGCCTGAAGTAGGGTAATTATAGTGTGGGTATAAAAGAGACAGATCTAAGAGGTGTTAAGAAAACAGGAATCAACAATACTTAGCAAATGATTAATTATATGGAAGGATGATTGAGAGTGAAGAATGAATACTAGATTCTGAACCTCAGTGTTTGGAAGAATAGTGAGGCCTTTGACAGAAAATGGGAAGTTAGGAAGAGGGACAAAAGGTGATTTTATCTTTGGGCATATTAAATTTGAGATACCTATGGGATATCCAGGTGGAGATGTCTAGTAGGCAGTTGAAGATGCAGGACTAGATCTTAGGACAGATTTGAAAGCTTTCTATATAGATTCTCGAGTCATCTGCACAACAGTGATAACTGAATCCATGGGAGGGGATGTATCGTAGAGATAGGAGAAGAAAGGGTACAGTATAGAGCCTTTGGGTATGCTCATGAATGGGTCTGGGACATGGATGGTGATCCTGCAGAAGAGACTGAAAAAGGATCACTCAGATACATAGAACCATGAGAGATCAGTGTCATGAAAACCCATGGAGGAAAGAGTATGCAGAAGGAAAGGATTAATCATCAAATAGTTCAGAGAGATCAAAAAAGAAAGAGAACTGAGCAAAGTACATTAGATTTTTCAATAAAGAGATCATTGTTGACTTTGGAAAGAGAAGATTAATTGAGTAGTGAGGACAAGCTGTATTTCAAGGGGCTGAGAAGTGGCCAAAGTGAAGGCAGCAGTAAAGATAGCTCTTTTCTAGTTGTGCTATGAAAGAGATAAAAGATAACAGCATTTGTTGGGTATTTACTCTGTACCAGGTACTAAGATAAAGGCTGAGGGTATTAAAATAAGCAAAAAGAAAGGCAGTCTTTGCTTTCAAGGTACTTCCATTCTAATAGAGGAAGGCAACTTGGAGGGAAGTGAAAAAAAGTGGAACTGCTCAGGAGGGTGGTAGCAAAGTCCTTAAGAGTCAGAAGCACAGATGGGAAAGGTATGAAGTATGGCCAGCTTGAGCTGATGTCCAAAATGGAAGAGGATAGGGCCAGCATGGTGCAAGGATAGTGCAGGGTTAAAAAGCCCCATTTGCTAAGGGAACTTCCAGAGGGCAGTTGAATCTAAAGAGACATAGGATAATAAATTGAAGACATGGTAAGATCAAGTAAAGTTTGGGGAAAGATCTGGGCATGTTTATATGTGGCAGAAAAGGAACTAGTAGATAAAGAGAGACTGAACATTACAGAATTGTTTTTCCTCAATTCCTTTTCTTTTCTAGTTACTCTTTCCATGGTGCCCTCTGGAGACCCCACTCATTTAATAAGCTACCCTTTATCCTTGATCTCTTTTCACACACTTTGTACCTTCTACTCATGAAAACCTAGCTTTCTTCAGAAGATAGTGCATCTCTAGGTACCCTCTCCATTGCTGGTTGGGCTTCCTTTCACATTTTCTAAACACTGGTCCAAGAGGTATAGTAGATTTTGTGCTTCTTCCTCATTGCCACTTCCTGATTCTTTCACGGAAACCATCAGTCAGCAACCTCTCCTCTCTACAAATTCTCTCAATCATTTTTATTTCATTCATTTTTTATCTTTGTTGCATGATCTGCCAGGTTACAGGTCATTCTATCTGTCTGCTTTTTCATGGAGTTCAGTCCCTGTTTCAGTCTTTCTCTCCAACTCAATCCCTGCTATCATGCTCAGGGACTCAAAATATACGTTAATGTCCCCTCAAACACACTGTCCTCAGAGTTTATTAAACTCCTCAATTCTCACGACCTACAATTTTACTCTGCCTCTCACACACACACAAAGATGGCTATACCTTGACTGCATTACCTATGTACTGGTTTTAGTATTTTAGATAATAAAGTTCTTCCCTTCTCTGATAATCGCCAGTCATTCCATATGTCTCTATTCTACACTTCTCCTAACCTAACCCTTGCTTGCTCCTAATTCCCAATTTCTTTGTCCTAACCAAAACCACCAAATCATTTATCCTTTCCCATTCTCCTTAGTCCATCCTCACTCTTCTGTTATATGTCTTGACCTTAGTTCCTTAACAGCAATTCAATTATATATTGTCCTTTTCCTAATACTATCAATATACAGCCAATTCTCAGTTCCAGACCATCTGCCTTCTCCACTCATGCCTCTGAGCTACCAAACACCACTGGAAGAAACAATACAACCATCCACCTGAGTCCTCTACAAATTTACACCATCCAGTCTTAGGTGGACCCTTATTGTTGCATGGCAAAAAAAAACAAAACCAAAACAACAAAAAATAAAACCCTTATTCTTCCTTTATTGACTATATTTCACTCCAATAGCTATTCCAAAACTCCTTTTTTCTCCCTTAAGTCCTCAGTGCTTCCTCACACCTTTTTCACCACAGATGCCCTTGCCTTCTATTTGACAGAAAAAGGAGACAATCTCCCTCCTTTCCCCTACTCCATGCTTAGAAATCCTCTATGTCTTTGCCCATTTTCATCTTCTTTGAAGTGAAAATCTCTGAAAAGGGGGGGCTTTCTCAAGGTCAGTCTCTCTTCTATGTCTTTAATGTCACCCTCTTCTGCTCCCCTCTGTGAGTTTGTTCTATGGATTATTCCTTTTCCTTCTCTCTCATTTTCATTTTTTATTGTTAAACTCATAAAAAGACTCGCCTGAACTCACTGACTCCACTTCCTCAACACCCACTCCTCAAGCCCTTGCAATCTAACTTCACCACTTAATGGTGACTCTTCTGTCCAAGTTAACTTATGGTCTCACTACTGAATCCCATGACCTTTTCTCAGTTCTCATCCTTGACTTTTCTGCAGGTTTTGGTAAGAATGACTAGTCCTTCCCTCCTAGATACTCTGACCACCCTGGGCTTCTATGACACAGCTCTCTTAGTTTTCTTCCTAGCTGACTAGTTATCAGCCTCCTTTGCTGTTATCATTTTCTACTTCCTGCCCTCAATCCTGAGTGTCTCTAAAGGTTCTCTTCTGGGCCTTCTCTTTTCTTATTCTGTCCCCTTCTCTTCCCTCCTTTACTTTCCTTGGCTTTCTCAAATATTTTCACTGTACAGATGACTCTCATATTCAACATGTCCAAAACAGAGCTTCCTATCTTTCCCTCAAAGTCTGTCTTTCCTCCAAGCTTCCCAGTTCCTCTTGAGCAGTATACCATTCTACCATTCATGTAGTTTTATTACCTCAGAATAATCTTTAGTTATTTTCTTTCTTTCACTTATCATATCTAATCAGGCACCAAAATCTGATTGATTCTATTACCAGAAGATCTCTCATATATCTTCTTCTCTCCATTCAGAAAGCCACAACTCTAGCAGGCCCTTATCATGTCTCACTTGAACTACTATAAGAGCCTTCTAATTCATCTCTGTTTCCAGCCTCTCCCCTATTCAATTCTTCCTCCACTTGGCTGCAAAAAACATCTTCCTAAGGCACAAGGCTGACCACATCACTCCCCTGCTCAAAAACCAGCACACTAGGTTGCTGTTAGGACAAAAATGCAAATTCCTGCTGCATTTCTGGCTCTCTTCAATGTGGCTCCCAATTACCTTTACAATTTTATTTTGTTTTTCTCCCCTTCATTAGTGTTTGGTACTATTCCTTTTCATTCCAGCCAAACTTTCTCCCCTTCATTAGTGTTTGGTACTATTCCTTTTCATTCCAGCCAAACTGCACTACTAGTAATTACCTGAATTTGACATTCTAACTCCTGCTATCATATGATTACACAAGCCTTCTCCCAAGCCTGGAATTTATTCCCTCCTCCTTGATATGTCTCAGAATCCTGCTTTCCTTCAAAGTTGTATCCCAGGGTTAACATAATGCCTTATGCATAGTAGGTCTCCTCCCCCACCCCCTCTTTTTTAACTTGTTGAATTGAAAACCAGGAAGTACTGTATCCACATAAAGGTAGGCTAAGTAATCAGTATAATAAGAGTGAAGCTATTGCTTGTTTTAGCTTAATGTTTTACTTGTGGCCTTTGGCAGCTGTCTCTAATGTCATAATCTCCTTAATCTAACTTTCTCTTCTATTGAGGGCTCCCTAGTCTTTTAGTGGCTGGCACTATAAGCAATGTTATAATTGAAAACTCTCCTTTATTACTGGGGAAGCGATACTTTCTTCTTTCTTTCATGGTTGTTAAAGGTGGTTATCCATTTTCATATTAGTTTCAAAAGACAGAGCTGTGTGCTCTAAGAAAATTATTGGACTTTGGTAATTTTTTCTACATATTTATGTTTTTTCAAAGGAACAAAATTTTAAGTTGTGATTTCATGTTGACATAGTACCATTTCCTGTAAATAATCAAAGTTTTGATATAACATTAATGACAGTAATAGTATATATGTGTTATTTATATATATATATGTAGATTTATATACACATATATTTTTAGGGATTTACAGTTACAAGGTGTTTTACATATATTGTAATATAATTTTTGGAAATGGTCAATGTGGGAATTTGTTTTGCCTGACTATACATATTATGTAAATTTGTTGCAAGTGTTTTGTTTTCCTTCTGTTCTCCCAATGGGAAAGAGAGTTGGGAGGGAGAGAAAATTGATTTTTGCTAATTGAAAAAAAACTGCATTTTATAAAATCATAAATTATGCCATTGATTCTCAAAATAGCCCCATAATTGGGAAGTAGTATCAGTGTTCTTACTCTTACTTTTCAAATGAGGAAACTGAGGTTCAAAGGATATAACTGACTTGCTTAAGTTAATACAATTCATAAATAGTGAAGTTAGGATTTGAACCCTAAATCACATCAGACTATTGATCATGTTAATCATATTCTTGTTGTTTTCTTACCCTTTTTCACCTCTTATCTTGATTCTATCCTCACCTTCTCCAGATTTGGAGTTTGAGGAAAAAGAAAACAGCGTACCTATATGGAATATTACCTTATGGTAGCTGTCAAAGACAATGGAAATAGACTGACATTGGTCAGAAGACCTCAGTTCAAAATCCAGCCTTGTTGCTTATCCTCTGCATGACCTGAGGAAAGGCACTTCCATTTTCTGGACCAAAAGTTAATTTCTGTAAAATGAGGAGTTTGGACTATGTTCCCTAAGGCCCCTTTTTGCCCTAGTTCCTGTGGTAGTATGTACATTTTCCGAAGGAAGAGCTAAGGCAAATGAGGACCTGTAGACTTATCTAACCTCACTCACCATTTTTTACTGAATCTTAGCTTGATGACTTTAAACCAAGCATAGAAAGTCCTGAATAAAATTCAGGAAGTACAAGAATATATACAGATGATTATCTCTTCTTCAAGGAACAAGATAGGTACCCACTAAATAATTGTTCTGTTAAACATCACTGGTGTAGACACAGCTTAAGAGAGAAATGTGTATTTAGAATGACAAGAATTAAGTATAATAATTAATTATATTAATAATATTATATTAATTAATTAAATATTAATAATATTAATAATATTATAATTATTATGTTATTAATTATATTAATTAATAATTAAGTATAGATACTTCATTTTTACCCATTGCCTTAATAATTCTATAATGCTGGCTGTTACAGAGCCTTGTCAGAGAACCAAAGATTTATGACCTTAGAGGCCACCAAGATCAACACCCTCATTTTGCCTTTGATGGCACTGCAACCCTAGAGATTAAATATGTAAGGACACATAGGCAACAGGTAGCAAAGCTAGGATTTAAAGCCAAGTTCTCTGTCCCTAGATCCACCACACTTTCCACTATGATTATCAGTTTGTGGCTTTTCATTATTGAAAAAATAGATGATGCATTTGAGTGTGAAAACATAAGCTGAGAATTTTTCTAATAATGTGCTAGAATCCAAAGGTATTAGACTGGTGAGCATTTCATAACTACAGATGTTGACTTTGGGGTATGAATGAATACAAAGAGGGTTGGGAGCTAAATTTCTGAAAGTTTTCTTTTTCCTCCTCCAAAATGTTTACAACTTCCTCAAGGACTTCTTTTAATGGTTTTAAATTTTGTAGTTTTAAAATGGCTGCTGCTTCCTGTTTTGTTGAGCAACTAGCCAAGACATTTTAAGAGGTTTTTAGTGGTGTGCTCTATGAATTGGAAAGCAGCCCCATAGATCAGATTAACCTTTTTGTTTGGCTGCTGGGTCTTTTCATTTTCCCAGTGAATGGCAGCCATCACTAGCCTCCAGGGTGCCTATATCTGGGGTAGTATGAGTATAGTCCTCGTGCAGAATTGCCTGTCTGCACCGAATGTTCCAATAACAGTGCAGCTGACATAAATGAGAGCCAGTGAACTTCAAATGAAGCATGGTTTTTGCACATGTACACACATGCCAAGTTATGCTTTTGCTAAAATGTTCAGCCCCCCACTTTTTTTAAACCAAGTATTCAACATCTAGCCATAACTGTGTGTTTCAAGATTTTCTGGCCAAGGAGAGAAAAAAAAAAGCCTGATTCCTCAATCCCATGTTCTATGGGGAGCTTAGAGTGAATTCTGTTGTTTTTATCTTGTTCCCATCCTTAACACAATCTTATGAAAAACCAGTTGAACTCTTAGATTTGGCATTCGAGTTTTATTTATATGTATACCTAGGTTTCTGAAGAAATGTGAAGCAATTTTTTAAAGTCTAATGTATTATATTATTAAATGGCTACATAGGGTAAAAGAATAACACTTAAGGTCATAAAATTGACTTCAGGAAACAAAGCCCTCAGGGTCCATTATTAATACAGGATGGTTTGGTACCCAGGAAGTTCCATAGCATCAGCAAATACATATTACTTTGAAAAACCTTCATATATGAAAATGACAACTTATTTGATAGCTAGAATTTATACAGCAGTTTAAAGTTTGCAAAGGGCTTTATATATGACTGTCTCATTTGATGAAGGAACAGATCCATGGAGGTTTAAGGACTTGCCCCAGGCTTAGTAACCATCTGCACACCATGTGATATGCCATGTGTACAATAGTTATACTACCAAGCAGAGTATAAATGTAGTTTTACTACCAAGCAGAGTATAAACTGAGATACTCAGTGCAAAGGGAGCTCTGAAGAGAAAGGAGGTAATTCTTGTCTGGAATCAAGGAAGGCTTCACAGAGGAAATGCCATTTGAATTGGGACCTGAAAAATGGGTAAGAGTTAGAAAAGTGTGGGGAAGTAAAAGGAAGAAAGACTTTCTTTATGGCAGAAACAACTAAAGTAAAGATTCAGAGGTAGAAAGCCTGGGGTGTGTCCTGGAAACAGCAAGTAATCTATTTTGGCTAAAGCTTAATGTTTATAAAGCGGAGTAGTGGAAGATAGTGCTAGAAGTGTGAGTGAGTTGGGACCAAATAATAGTACCTTAAATGACAGAGGAGAAACTTTAGACTTAATTACAAATATAAAAACAAGTCTTTTTTTTTTAAAGATAAGAGTGACATGGGGTAGGGTGGAGGAAAAGTAGGCAAAGTGGATTAGGAAGCTTCAAGGGAGAGAGACTGGGAAGATGTGGGTGGTTTCATGACCATAAACGAGGAGATTTTTGAGGAAAAATGATTAAGTTCAGTTTTGAAAAAATGGTAACCTGGGGATACTGGTGGGGCATTCATGTAAACATAAAAAGGGAGAGTTAAAACATATGGATCTGGCTCACAGGAGAGCAGTCAGAGCTAAAGATTAGATTTGATATAGAAGTCTAAGCTCAAACCATGAGAATGAATGAGATCTACAAGGGTAAAAAAATAGAGTGAAAAGAAGGAAGAAACATTTCCAAGGTAGAAAGTATCTACTTAGGAGGGCTCTAATGGGGCAGTCATTAGAGGATCCGGGGGTTTTTCTAAGAGGATATACAAATAACTGTATACCTGAATTAGGTCTAAATAGCTGATGAAAGGACAGTAAAAAGTGACTTATTGGGGTGGCTAGATGGCGCAGTGAGTAAAGGGCCGCCCTGGAGTCAGGAGGACCTGACTTTGGATCTGGCCTCAGACACTTAACTCACACAAAAAACTAACCTTGGACAAGTTACTTAACCCCAATTGCCCTCCAAAAGGCAAAAAAAAGTGATTTATTAAAAGAAGGATTATCTACTTTTAAAAAATTATTTGTTGTGAAGCAGAATAGAAATACTTGTGGAGAAATTGTCACTGAGCCACTACTGAGAATGCTATTTTGTGATCTCCAGTATTTAGGGCAGCCAGAGAAGCAGGAGTAGAACAAGCATAGCCTAGTATTCTGCACACCAAGGGAAGAGAAAGTCTCAGTAAAGGAGGGATATGGGCTACATTGCTCAGTACTTTAGATACTGAAGAAAGATAAAATTGGATTGGGATAAAAAAAGGGCCATTAAATTTAGAGGTCATTAATGATCATTTGAGAGACCATTTTTCAATGAATTTTAAAAGAGCTGAAGTCAGAATACAAAGGATTAAGGAGTATAGAGGCAATGAATTGAGACAACTCTTAAGAGGATAATAGTGTAAGGGAATAAAATAGTTTTAGTATAGGTGAGTCCTAAGCATGTTTATAGGTATAGAGTAAAAGGTCAGTCAAAATTTTAAGAGAAGACAATAATTTCTCTTCATTGATCTAGCTATGGGAGGGTCCTTAGGTCTCTGGGCTTTCTTTGTGGGGAAAAAAACCCATATGTATATATGTTATAAATATAATATGTGTGTATAAAATTTATGGAGAAAGAGAAGGACAGAAAGAGAGAAACAGCAAAGTGTAATCAGGAAAGAGCTGTCCTTGGCATCAGAAAGAGTTAATTTCAAGTTCAGCCTCTCTCAAATACTGGCCATGGGACAAATGGGCAAGTCAGCTGCTCAATGCCTCTCTAAGATAATAAATTACAAAACAGATACATTTTTCATTGGTCAAGAAAGTTTTTAACTGGGATCCTAGGCAAATCAATTTCTCAGGCAACTTCCTTGAATTGTCACAGTAAATTTCCAACAGATCTCCATACCAATGAAATCACAAGTTTTGACTCTTTCTATGTCTAAAGTAGATTAGGGCCTCTGGAGACACTCCTCCACACACCATCCCCCTACCCCACTCTATTTTAGTCTCTGCTCTGTTTCCTTTCTCTAATCTCATTTAATTTGCATCTGATTTTATAAACCTAGAATCATAAAAATCAGAAGGCTTTAAGAGATAAAAGTTTGCTTAGAACTATCACCTAGTCCAGTTCTCCCATTTTATAGATGAGGAAACTGAGGCCCAAAGAGATGATATGATTGGCCCAAGGTCAGACATCCAGTTAGTGGCCAAGATGGCACTTGAACTCAAGTCCCCTGACTCTGGTCCTTTTTACAACTCTTCTGTTGTATCAGCCAGAGTGTATTGATTACCAGAAATCAAGAAAAAAATTACTGAAAGGGTATAAAATAGGCTAATTTATAGAAGGTAGTGAGTATTAGACCTCTCACCTACAAGGGCTGACCTTTGGGAAAAGGTTACTTTTTAAATGAATGTTGCTATAACCTAGCAACATTCTTGCTGGGTGCTGGCCTCATTGCAGTAGCCCAGGGCTAGAAAGAAGAAAGGATTCTAATATGGGCAGAGCATCAAATCCTTGGCCCAGGAAGGAGCACATGCTTACTTTCAAGTGGATTGCACCAAGCAACATGCTTCAAAACATTTAGAGGTTGGGAATGTAACCAGCCACAGAATCAGTCAGCTTATTTGGGGGGGGGGGAGGGGAAGGTAGAGAGAGAGAAAAGCCCAATTGCTTTTGTTTCATTTCGTTTTAATCCTACCCTGTTTCTCCTAAGAATAAAATGAAATCAGAGCAAACCACTTAGAGCCCTTGGCAGAAAAAAAAGGAGCTATAAATGTAACTTGATGGCAGGAAAATCCTTAGCTTTGTGAGTTTTTTAAAGAAACTGTACCCTCCCTTTCCTTTAGACTGACAAGTCCCACACACCCTTTTCCTAAGGTCTTGGAACCTCTCTTTATGTTACACTCAGCTGAAATTTACGTTTCCAGGCATTCCTCTAGAAATTAGAAGCATCACACCCAATTTTTGTTTTTCAAGTTAGACCTTTCAGTGTGTCTATGGCATTTTGGTATGTCCGACATTTTCTGACCAGGAACAATTTCCTCACAATGTCATGGAAATTATTTCTCCTTGGCATTTATTCATAACATGATCTGTTAAAAACTAAAATCGCAGGAATTGAGGTAATCTGACAGGGGTTTGTTTTTTTTTTTTAAATGCTATGAAGTTTTTCCTCAATACAGTCAAAACTATTCTTGTGGAGGGAAATATACCACAAAATATCAAAGCTGAAGTGAGCAGAATGTTTTCATTTCCACAGCCCATGGATGGTGTGTACTACATGGGTTTTAGGACCTCGAGGTTTAGGACCACGTGTGGAGTTATGCAGAGTGATGTAGGTTCATAAATAATTACTTGTATTACCATTGTTTGAATTTGAATCTCATATCCACATGTTTGAGGTTCTGTGAGGAGAGCATAGATATATCCATATATTCTCTCTCTTCACTCTGTAAAAATATATATGTATGTATGTAAATATGTATGTATGTATACACACATATATGTGTATGCATCATATGTTTTAATATATTTTATGATATATTTTAAAATCCGAATACCCTCTGCCTGCAACTTAAATGTGGGGGGATCTTACTAGAGTGTTTTTCTTCTGTCTTAAAAGGGGTGACTTCAAAGAACCATACCTTTGATATATGCTCCCTCTTTTTAGGGCAAGGGAAAGATTCCCACTTGCTTATAGCCAAAGCCATAACTAAGAATTTTGATATCTGGGGCAAATTCCATTGTGGGGAGGAGGAGTGTTAGAAGAATGGGGTAGTAAGAAGGAGGGGAGGAAGCAGAGAACAATCTGCTTCAACCTGGCCTCGGATACTGTAGCACCACTGATGATCCCCAATCCCAAGGATAAGAGAAAAGTGGAAAAGGCGGCAAAAAAGGGACCTGGAGGTGAGGGAAGATATCATGAGAGAGAGAAGGGTGGGACTAGGTACTCAGCAGAAGAGTGCAGCAGAAACAAGTATACTCCATAGATGCTGGTGCCCCTGGGCCCCAAACTCTTTTCTCCACCCTATTTATGGCTCTGTTTTATCCATTATTTTTACTTAATAGCTATTAAGTGGTTGTTTTGTTCATAGCAAATTAGAATTACAGTAAAACTTTTTTTTTTGCCTTTTGGAGGGCAATTGGGGTTAAGTAACTTGCCCAAGATCACATGGCTAGGTTTTTGTTTGTGTATGCATTAAGTGTCTGAGGCCGGATCCGAACTCAGGTCCTTCTGACTCCAGGGCTCTATTCACTGTGCCACCTAGCCGCCCCGTACAGTAAAACTTTTTGGTCCCAAAGAAAGCACCACAACATAATCCAGTGTTTCCTATATTATATTGGTTAAAAGTTCCCTATGGTCGGTTTACAGGGTAACTAGACTATTTGTTATTTCATACAGTCTGTGAAGACCTTGTAATTTGTCTATGGGCTATTTGACCTGGTGTCAGATTACTTGTGGTTAACCTAACTGCCTCAGTACTCCACAGAGAATCATTCCAGCATCAGCATAACCTGAGGACATTTCATGTAAGGTTTCAAGGCCCCAGAGACTGTGCCATATTGAATCAGAACACTCCCTGGTCCATCTGGTCTGACATTCTGTTTCCAGCAGTGGTACCGGATGCTGAAAAAAAGCCAACTGACAGGCAAAGCCCAACTGAGCCAATTGTTCAAAACTGCACAGAAGGAAGCCACACCAGGCACATGACTGGGTGACACCCCGATGAAATTGGCCTCTTTTCCTTTGCTGTGGCTTTAGCTTGCATAGACTCAGATATTCTCCCAGTACAAGGAAAAGTAGCATCTTTGCCATTTCTAGAGCTGGATTGTTTTTGCAAGTTGATCTGTGGCCAAAACAGGCAAATGTCACAAGGCTCTGTGAGTAATGGTCTTGACAGATCCTCTTTGGCAAGCAATGTGTTGCTATGCCATCATCATTGGCATGGTGGTGAGGGTTGACTTAAGGACTGAATCACAAAACCAGTAAATTACCAACCCCCGTTTTGTGATCTGTTCTCTCCTTTACCCCCTCCTCATCATCTGGGTATAGTACAGTACTAGAGACTTCCTAGGGGCTCAATAAATGATTAATTCAAAATTGATTGATTCAAGATAATGAGGCCCCAGTGTGGAAATGTGTTCCTTCCCTTAAGTAAATATGGATGCTGATAATTGGTGATGTGAAACATAGGTAAAAAAAAAACTTGTGGAAAAAATGCTACTGAACCTCTATAGACAAAAAATCATTTTTGTGGTGGTTTGAGGCTCTTATCTGAGGGACAGTCATTCAAGGATGATAGTTTTCCTATGGGTAAAAAATAACTAAATTAGGTCTAAAGAGGTGATGGCATTTTACTTTCTAACAGAAAAGTTTCATTCTACTGAAGAAATAACAGTGAACAATAAACCCCAAAACAGAGATGTACAAGTGACCCCATTTGTTTTTCACTACATAAAGGAGTATGGGAGAAAAATCTAGCAATAGAGGCTCAAGTTCTATTTCAGCCACCATCTTTTATGGGGTCTTAGGCAATTTGCTTGATCCTTATCTTTGCTTGTCCCTGAGGAAGTGAGGAGAGTGCTTGGGCCTGGAGTTAGAAAAGACCTGTGTTCACATGCTACCTACTTATTAGTTGTGTGACCCTAAGCAACTCATTTAACCTTTCTGCCTCAGTTTCCTCAATTGTAAAATTAGATTAATAACAGTATATACTTCCCAGGGCTATTCTGAGGATAAAAGATAAATGAAATATCTGTAAAGCACTGTAGCAGCAAGCACCCCAACATCCCCAGGGTGGCTGCCAACACAGGTTCTTAGATCTGCTTTTCTAAAGGAAAGCAACTCAAAATGGGTTAACAAGCTTACTTTAATCAATCAAACATATATTGTTTACCTAGTTCGGGGGAAAAAGGTCAGCACCCCAAACTTCAGAGTATACAGACAGAAGTTACAAGACAGAGAAACAGATCAAGCAGACAGGCTTCCAAACTGCCCAACCATTACAACAATACCAAATCACAGTTACCAGAGAAGGAAGCATCAACATCTGGGTTTTCAAAGCAAGGGGGCTCTCAATGGCTGCCCAGAGTCTCATCTGGTCAAATCACACAACACTTCTCAAAGTAAGCCCCAAAGCAAAGCCTCACATCAGGGATTATATAGCCTTCTCCTGGGTCAGAGAATGTAACCACCCACTTGACCCACTGCCCAATCACACAGCATCAAGGTGTAGGCATACCTGAAAAACCAATCCTCCTGCCACAGGCTCCATGTGACCACATTCAGCCTATTAGGGGGCAGAGTATATTTTCAAATCAAGGAAGGTTCTCAGAGTCCCTTAAGCCCATCAAAGGGCCTAGGGGCAGGGAAGATCTTTAAATTTGCATTTCCATTACAAGCACTGAGCAAAGTGCCTGGCACATAGCAGACACTTATTAAAATGTTTGTTTCCTTCCTCTTTTAAAGTAACTTATAAGAATAATTGAGTGTTAGGGTGGCTAGGTGGTGCAGTGAATAGAGCACTAGCCTAGGAGTCAGGAGGACCTGAGTTCAAATCTGCCTCAGACACTTAACACTTACTAGCTGTGTGACCTTTGGCAAGTTACTTAATCCCAGTTGCCTTCCAAAAAGCAAAAAAAAGGAAAAAAGAATAATCGGAGTGAAAGCAATAAGCCATTCATTTTCTACAGTAGTTTATAGATTTGTTATTTACTGATGGATCTAAAGGTGTAAAAAAAAGAATTAGTAGAAAAGTTCCATTTATATTGGTGCCAGGGTCACCTTGTTCCCATAATAAATGTTTCATCATAAAAATATAGTTTATGGTTGCTTGTTTAATTTAAATTAAACCAATGAATCAATAATAAAGCTTTATTTAAATGGATTCTTATACCTGTACTTTCATCAATCCATGATTTCACCAAGTGGGAATTCCTATTTATCCTTTGAAATTCTTATTTGTCATGGTTGTCAGTTTTTTTAAACACAACTCCTCCATAGAGCAACTACCTAATATAACCTAGAGATTTTCCTCTTTAAAAAAATAAAAAGAACAATGGGGTACTACTGTACCACTGGGGCTGTCCCTCTGTTTAACAAGAACATCAAAGATAATAAATAACTAACCTCTTTCCTTTTCCAGTTATCTGTATTTTCATTTGTAGCTTTTATGCCACTTCTCGTATTGATGTCAATGTTACACATCATCATATACCATGTGACTTAATACTTTGAGACATTTGTAATTTTAATTCTTCTGAGATCATGATATTCTACGATTCATAGTCATAGAGCATCATTAGAATAGTGCTGTTAAATAAATGAATTTTTCAATAGAGAGAAATTTGGAATCTTTTAAAACTGCACAATTTGCTATTAAGCAAAGTGTCAAACAGGATGATATATTTTCACTTATGTTCACCAGTTATGGAAGATGTCTTGCATAAAAGTCTAAAAAAAAAAAAAGGAAAGGAAAGGTTTCTCTTTGGATAAGATTATTCAAATGTTACTCTTCCCAGATTATGTCATACAAGTTAGTGGAGCATTTTAACATCTCCTTAGTGAAATCCATTATAATTTGAAATAGATTAGACTAACCATCCACATGGGAAAAACAAAAGGGATGAAAAAAGCATTTATGTTCCTAACTAGGAAGATAGCTCATTGTGTGTGTGTGTGTGTGTGTGTGTGTGTGTGTGTGTGTGTATAAGAGAGAGAGAGAGAGAGAGAGAGAGAGAGAGAGAGAGAGAAAACTTGAATGACAAGTTTATTGATGATTAGTTCTAGCCAAAGTTTCAAGTTCACTTGCCGACAACTGTGAGCACCCTTGGACTCATTCCCTTTCTGTCTGGGGCTATCTTGAGATCTCTTTCATTACTTGACCATCTGAGTGGAGTGAAGTCCATTGTTTGGCCACCAGATGACTCTCCAGCTATCTCTGAGTAGTTTCCTTCCTCCCTATCCCCATCTCCACCTCCTCACTGCTAGCATGTCTAGCTTTCTTGGCCAGCCAGTGACTGATCTAGTTAATTCCCAAGTTCAATGGGAGTCTAGAAGATATAGTCTAAAATATACTCAAAATTACCCCACATACAAAATTCTCTTATCAACTTATTTTTTTTAATTTCCTGTAGGTTGAATTCACCTCCTCAGTTGTTATCTCCTATAGGATTTGAAAAGTCATTATTAGTAGCCAAGGGAGACAGAACACATGAAAAATAAGATTTGTTTCCATTGTAAATGGAAAGCTCCTAAAAGGGAAGTCATGATATAGATGACAAGGCCCAGGCATCCTTGGATTACATCCCCTGATCAGGTGACTGTGCCAGGGGGCTAGAGGACATATAAGGCTGTGGGAAATTACCGTAGTCTTTCTGGATGATCTTATTACCATCATAGAGAGATAGATAGACAGACAGATGTACTATCTATATCGATAAATATACTTAGCTGTATATAGCACTTTAAGCCTTGTAAAGTGCTTTGCAAATACCTCATTTTATCTTCACAACTCTAGGAGATAAATACTATTATTATCCCCATTTTACAGATGAGGAAACTAAGGCAGGCAGGTTAAGTTACTTGCCTGGAGTCACACAGCCAATAAGTGTCTGAGGCTAGATTTGAACTCAGCTAACTATTATTAGAGATAGATCTTAAGTAGGCATTACATAATATCAAAATGAATCACATTTGAGAAATTGTGATTTTTATTACTGTTGTAAGCAGAATTTATTTTCATTCAGGTTAATTTCTGGTTTTATGCTTTTCATAAATAAAATTATTATTCAACCTCAATATTTTAAAATGTTCTTTATTTGTAGATCTTAACCTTTTACAACTGTTTAACGCCCTATTATTAAAATCATGGCTTCTTATTTGGCTCAAGATTCTGTGTAATCTGAATAGTTAGTGAAATGAATGACAACTTTTCTGTGTAACTTTAAAAATGAAATTCTGATACTCATCTGAAATAGTTGAACTTAAGTTTCATCTTTTGGAGCTACAGTAAAAGTTTTCAAGAAGAAAAATGAGTGGAGAAAATTAGAATGTAGAAGGAAGGCTGGAAAGCTAGTTTGGAAACAGATTGCAGAAAATCTGGAATGCTATGTTCAGATGTTTGATCTTCAGTTGAAAATGAGGACTCATTGATAATTTTTGGAGCTATGTATTGCACTGTTTATTCTGGTGATGACAGAATAGAATGGAACAGGGAGAGAGAGAGAGAAGGCAGGATGATCATCTAAAAGGCTGTTGTAATAACCCAATTAAGTTGAAATTAATCATAATCTGAATTAGGGGAATGGAAAGAAAAGGAGGAATTCAAGTTATATTTTAGAGATAAGATCTACAAGAGTTAGTATTGTGGGTAAAATGGGTAGGAAGAAAATGAGAATGACATGAAGGTTTTTAAACTTTGAGTTGGGGGAAATAGGATGTTAATCCTACTTCAGATACATACCAGCTATATGATCATGACAAGTCACTTAACTTTTCAGCCTCAGTTTACTCATCTGTGAAATATGACTAATAACACTTCACAGGATTGGTATACTAATCAAACGAGCTAATATGGGTAGTGTACTCTGTAAACCTTAAGGTTCTACATAAATGTTAGCTATTATCATTATTCTTATTGGGGGAGGGTGTGAGCATGTAATGGAAATGCAAATTTAAAGATCTTCCCTGCCCCTAGCTTAAGTACACCTGGAGCCTGTGGTGGGAGGCTTGTTTTTCAGGAAAGCCCACACCTTGATACTTTGTGATTGGGCAGTGGGTCCAGAAGGTTGTTACATTCTCTGAGCCAGGAGAAGGCTATATAAACCCTTAGGAGAGGCTTTGCTTTGGGGCTCACTTTGAGAAGTGTTGTGTGATTTGACCAGATGAGACTCTGGGAAGCCGTTGTTGAGAGCCCCCCGGCTTTGAAAACCCAGATGTTGATGCTTCCCTCTCTGGTAACTGTGATTTGGTATTGATATAATGGGTGGACAGTTTGGAAGCCTGTCTGTTTGATCTGTAAGTTCTGTAACTGAAGTTTGGGGTGCTGACCTTTTCCCCCTGAACTAGGTAATGTGTGTTTGTTTGATTAAAGTAAGCTTGTTAACCCATTTTGAGTTGCTTTCCTTTTGAGAAGCAGATCTAAGAACCTATATTGGCAGCTACCCTGGGGATGTTGGGGTGCTTGCCGCTACAGAGCATCATTGGAAATGGAAAGTTAGGAGCCACCCTATGTCTAAGATCTTAAGTATTTTGATTATAACTATGCCCTTGTTAGCTGTTACTATATTTTAAAAGAAATTTCTTAGGCACTTAAACCAAATGTTACTGTACATGTTAATATTGGAATACATAATTTCTATGGAATTGGTACATAGAACAATGAATATAAAGATATTACAACAAAAAAACTTACCTGGTATACTTATATACTTAATATACTGTAGTGCCAACACAACATTCACAGCACTGATGCAGACTATGAATATGTTGGCACAATTCTGAATTGCAAAATATAACAGACTCTTCATATATAAGACAGAAGCAAAACATTTATTCAGATACCAGAAAACCAAATCCCAAACCCAAAAAGCCAAATCCATCATAGCAACAAAGAAGTTAATACAACATAACCTTTAGCCTTCCCAAAAACATTCACAAGCCTAGCTGTCTCCTTGCCTGCTGTGTCCTCTCTGCTAGCTACCCTGACTCCTAGCTTCCTCTGGGCTCTGCTCTACCCTTCAGCAAGCTCCTTCCACCATGGGCTCCATGTGATTACATTTGGCCTATTAAGGGACAGGGAAGATCTTCAAATTCCCATTCCCATTACATATATCAACTTGGTAAGTTGATTTTTCATGAGTAAAGTCAATATTCATAAAAAGATAAAATGATGGAGTTTAAGAGCTGAAAGGGATCTTGGGGGAAATCTAATCCAAGTGCTTCTTTATTGAGACCTCTGGAGATATGTGAAATATTTTTAAGACACTTTGCTTTAGACATTAAGATTTTGCTTTAAAACATGCATTTTGAAAACATGTCTGAGGGCTCATCCTTTTTCAAAAAGGTTCATCTGCTGTAAATTATATTTTAAAAGAATATGGCTAGGGGCGGCTAGGTGGTGCAGTGAGTAAGAGCACCGGCCTCGGAGTTGGGATGACCCGAGATCGAATCCGGCCTCAGAAAATGAGCACCCATACATAAATAATGACTAGCCGTGTAACCTTGAGCAAGTTACTTAACCCCAATTGCTTTAAAAAAAAGAGTATGGATTTTACAACATATGAAAAATTTAAAAAAAAGTTTTTAGATTAGAAGTATAAAAATTCAGATGCTATCATAGAAAAATGACAGTATAGAACTTAAGGCTTCTGTAGCAATATAGCTCACACAAATGGAAATCAATTAGATTGAACTATAGTAAATGTTTGTTAGAGGATCAATAAAAATGAATAATGCATAATATGAGCTTTTATGATGTTGTTTGTTAAAGATTAAATATACAGTTATACCAGCCTTTTTGAGTATGAAGACCCCTGTTTCTCATGCCTATTGCCTTGCATGTAGATCGCACTTAATAAGTGTTTGTTGATTAATTGATTGGTTGGTTGATTGATGAAATAATTTTCCATGGCCTCACATGGTAGTGCTTGAACTATTAATATACATTGAATGAAAAATAGAGATTTTTGGAACCCTTGCAAAATAACTTCAGTAGCTCAGGTGTACACAGCTTTCAGGTCAGGAATTACTGTTTTGTACAACAGAGATGTGTCCAAGAAGAAGATATTTAAGATATTATATTAAGTTTGGTAGAAGGACTCAATGTTTAAAGGAACCCTATGGAATAAATAGCCTTTTGTAGAACAAATAATCCTTTTTCTAATATGACTATTCTCCAGTTTTCTGTTTTGTAAGTTACTTTAAAATACCCTGATTTATCAGAATACAAACATAGGATGCTACCATCACAAATACAGTTAGTTGAGTAACCTATGCAGAAGACATTTCTAGGACACAGATGTAATCCTTCTTTTAACTTTGCTTGTATTTAAAGAGGTTTTTACTTATTATGTGCATTAATTTCCAATCATGAATGTGGTAATAACTTAACATACAACTGAGAAAATAAGAAAAACTTTTTAATTGAATATAAGCTTCATCATGCTTATTTACTCCAGATGGCACTGTGCCTGGTTGTGTGTGTGTGTACATATGCATGAGGCAGACACAGGGCTACTTTTTCTTATAAGCAAAAGAAGCAGCTGCCTGGTGCTCTACAGAGGATTCAGTATGATTAATCTGAAAAAGAGTAGGGGATTTAAAGGCAATGCCTTTAAAGCATGAACAGATAACCAAATCTTCTGCTGGCTCACCTGACTTGATAGAAGTGGCTAGGTAGTATGGTGGATAGAGTCCAGAACTTGGCCTCAGTAAGACTAACATTCAGATTCTTCCACCAGACATATATATAATCTCAAGCAAGTCTCTCATTCTCAGTTTCCTTATCTATGAATAAATAAATAAAAATAGGGGTAACTACAGCATCTCCTCATGAGGTAAATGTAAGTCATTAAACACTTATTAAGAGCCTACTGTGTGCCAAGCACTGTGCTAGGACACTGGGGATACAAAGAAAGGCAGAAAATAGGCCCTGCCCCAGTAGCTCACAGTCTAAAGATCAAAAGGGCCAAAAGAAAGAATGAATATACCCGAAGTGCTTTGTAAACCTTAAAGCATTATATAAATGTGATGTATTATAATGAATGTTTGACTTTGTATAATACAGAAATTGCTCTGAAGACTTCTCACAAATTGCCATAGGCTGCTTTAAAACAAACAAACTTCAGCCAGCATGTATTAAGTGTTTACTATGTGCCAGAAACGATGCTTGGTGATCAAATTACAAACAGTTCCTGCCCTCCATGAGTTTTCATTTTACCAGGGGAGATAACATATATACAAAATAAATACCAGATAATCCCTAGGGTTCTGGGGAAACAATACTAGCAGTCAGCTAACTAATATTTATTAAGCACCTACTATGTGCCAAGTACTGTGTTAATAGCACAGGGTAGGATAGGGAGGGGTGGGGGAAGTTCCCCTCTTCATAAAAGCCGGCCTTCGTTGCCCACCTGGCTCTACCTCTTTGGACTTCATCATATTCCTAAGATGCTCATCTACCTTTGACACGTACACCTCCTCAGTACTCTCTGCTTGGAGGGCAGAACTTTCATTCAAGGAGGGCCCATATTATAATTTCCTACCCAGCTGCACTTCCTTATCCTCCTCCATCCTTACTGAGACTTCTGTTCCTTTCTCCCACCCCTTCTTTTCACACCTTCCTTTAAAGTGTTCCCTTCTCCCATTAAACTGTAAGGTTCTTGAGGCCAGGTACTTTTTCTTTTTGTATCCTCAGCCCTTAACAATGCCTAACACATAGCAGATACTTAATAAAAGTTTACTGAATGAATGAATGAATATAGAATAAATTCTTGATTCCCCTTAAAGCTCTGAACAGAACGTTAAGGGAAATCAAGGATTCTAAAAGACTAAAGTGAGGAAAAAGTATATTCAAGGCATGGGGGACAGCTTGTGGCAGGAAAGATCATCACAAACTTACAAAAGGGAAATTAACCCAAGTGGTCTCACAGATCATGTAATGAGGGCTGAAAACAGGGGTCTGTTGTTGTTGTTGTTGTTGTTTAGTAGTTTTCAGTCATGTCTAACACTTTGTTAACCCCTTTTGGGGTATTCTTGGTAAAGATCCTGGAGTGGTTTGCCATTACCTTCTCCAGCTCATTTTACAGATAAGGAAACTGAGTCAAACAGGGTTAAGTGACTTGCCATTTAACTAGTAAGTGGCTGAGGCCAGATTTGATGTCAGGTCTTCCTGACTTTAGACCTTATTTTCTATCTACTGTGATACCTAGCTGCCCTAAGGGATATGTTGATAAATGTTTAATTACTGACCCTCTAAAAAAAAAGTACCACATTCTTTTAAGTTTAAGCTGAATTAGTAACATTTTTCCCATCACTTTCTTTTCTTTTTTTTTTAAAGCAATTGGGGTTAAGTAACTTGCTCAAGGTTACACGGCTAGTCATTATTTATGTGTGGGTGCTCATTTTCTGAGGCCGGTTTCCATCTCCGGTCATCCCAACCCTGAGGCCAGCGCTCTTACTCAACTGCGCCACCTAGCCTCCCCTCCCATCACTTTCTTAAGTATAGATAATCAACAAAGCAATTATTAATTTCCAAGGTATAAATGCTCACATTGAATTTTTAACATTTGAGGCCACTGTCTCTACCTCTTTGGACTTCATCATATCCCTAAGATACTCATCTTCCTGCAAAATCTCACAAAACCAGCAATCTCTGACTGAAGGAGATAGATGAAAGACTTTACTATGCAGAATAATTAATTATTTGTGAGCCAAGAAGCCCAGAAAGGATTTCGTTCAAATACTTTTTAATAATGTATACATTTTCTTTCTAACTTTAGTGCGCCATCAGTGCTTTATTATAAACTTTGACTCAGTCTCTTGCCTGTTGGCATCACTTTCTGCATAACCACAGTTCCAAATCTTTTCTTGTCTCCTCCCCTCCCCTTATACTACCTTGCCTCCTACTCTATTGAAAATAACAAATGCTTGCATTTTTGTAATGGTCAATGGAGATGGAGAACTTGTGGCCTTGAGGCCACATATTACCTTCTAGGTCCTTGGGTGTGGCCTTTTGACTGAGTCCAAGTTTTACAGAACAAATCCTTTCATTAATATTTGTTCTGTGAAATTTGGATTCAGTTAAAGGGCTTCACTTAAGGACCTAGAAGGCCACATGTGACCTTTGGACTGCAGGTTCCCCACCCCTGGGACTCTTCAGAATTTTGTGGAAAGCAAAAAAGAAAATATTAAAAATAAAACAAATATGGACATTCTACAAAATATGCTCAGGGTTACAAAAAGACTGGGTGCATTCACTCATTTGTGTCTATACCTCATCTCATTGTTTACTGTTTCCATTGTATTCCTTGATTAACTGTCAGCACTTTTTTTTCTTCTCTTCTCATAGATGACACTGGGTGTCCAAGTAGTCAGTCAGTATCTCCAGTGAAGACTCCCTCAGATGCTGGAAACAGTCCAGTCAGCTTTTGTCCTGGAAGTGATGAAGATTTTACCAGAAAGAAATTTAATATTGGAATGGTTGTTGAAGGAAATACCCAGTCATCCCGTTATAAGAAGGAACCAAAGACATGCCTCACCAAGCCAGGTATGTGTATGTTATATTATACATGCATACATATATAATACACACATATGTATGTTTTGTTTGTGTATCTATGTATATGTATATGTGTGTATACATATGTATATTTCACCATCAAGGCATGGTAATTAATTCTAATTAAGCAGTGAACACTCGTTTTTCTCCCAAGTAATAGAAAATACATATATAGAGCCATAAATTGTTTCTTTTCACTTACAGAAGGAAAATTCAATGTTAAATTTTCATACTTGCTCCCTATAGCAAAGAAAGTAAACTCCCATTATGGGGGGTTGAGGTGGCAAGATCTAAGGAACTAAAACTCAACAGTACATGAAAGTGACAATGCCATTGGGTCCAGACTTAACTACACCAAGGTACTTCATGGCATCATGTAAAGCAGATATAATCAGTTATCTGGATGTACATCAGCAGATCAGGATGTACTTGCTACCTGATTATTTTCCCTGTTCTTTAAAGTTACAATATTGTGATAGAACGAGAGAATGCAGAAGATGAGACACCAGAAAGCCAGTTATCAGCAATAGTTTTTTAAAAATTTCATTAATATTGCATGGAATGTCAAAATAAAATAATTCTAATTTAGAGGTAGAGGATATCATCATTATTAAAATCTAAAGATCATTTTAGGATTCAGAGGAGCAGATCAGACATTTTAGGAATCATTGTCTTTGGCATCCCAAATGACTTGCATTACTGGTTTGCTTCTCAGCTATAAATAGCAGCTGATCTATGGTTTGCATGTATCTTTGTCAGTTATGGACCATCTCCTGATTTCTGGTTAATGATGATAATACTGTCTCTGACTGTACATATTTGTAGTTTAAACTCCAAGCATCTTCATTTTATGAGGGCCAAAGCAAATATTATCTGTGGCTTTGGAGTCTCTGCTGTCTGCTTTGGTCATTCCTGAGTAATTGATGTCTATGCTACACTGACTTTCAATTCTTGTTCAAAATCCTTTTAGATACTCAGAATAGAAGGTAATTTAGTGTCATGTATGAAACTTTGCTTGTTCTTTCAATATTTGGATGGAGGCAATTGCTGAAAAAATGTGCAGCTTCTAGCATAGAGATATGAGTGCTTTAAGTTAAGGGAGGGGCCAGCAAATGTTAATTGAGATGAATTGATTAAAATTAGATGTTTGTAGAGAGATAAAAGGTAAAAGGATATTTGTATAATATATATTTATATAATATATATTTATAAAGAAAATGTGTAACTGGGAAAAAATTAAGTAAATACAAAAAGGAAAGAAAAATATAAGTGTGAGACAAGGACTGTTGACCAAAACCATTTAGGAAGTTTATAATTTTCAGGTAGAACAGTTGGAATGAATCAGGTAGGCACATGAAATAATAGCAAAAAGGGGAAAAGTGTCATTGTATATGAGGGTAGAGGTAGGAAGAAGGGGGGGCAGTATGTGTCCAATGAAGAAATCAAGGTAGATTACCTAAAATAATTGAATGTTACTAGTTACATCATTCCTCTACTCAGAAATCTTCAGTGACTACCAATCACATACTAAATTAGGTTCAAATCCCTTTGTCTGGCTTCAGAGACCCTCCCTAATCTACCAGTACCCCATATTTCCATCTTTATCTCAAATTATGCTCCTCTGGCTTTTTATGTTCTACCCAAATTGAATACTTTCTGACCCTGGGATATGTATTGTAATCTCACACCTGCATGCCTTTGCTCAGTTTTCTATGCCTGGGACCCCCTCCACTTTGGAAAAACAGTGTGTTGCAATAGAAAGAGCAGTGGATTACAAGGCAGAAAAATTATCATGAGTCTTAAATTCTCTCTTTTTTACCTTTGTGAACATGGGCAAATCATTTAACCTCTGTGAGCTTCAGTTTCCTTGCATATAAAATAAGTGGGGTTAAGACTAGAAGATCTATAAGGTCCTTTCCATATCTGGAGGAAATAATTAGAAGAATAAGGGCTTAGCACAAAAAGTAGAAAAACAGACTCCATGGAAAAAAAAGAAGAGTCCAAGTAAAACTTAATGATTTCCTGAGACAACAAGAAATATTAGAATAAAATCAAAAGGTTGGAAAAACAGAAGAGAATGTAAGCTATCTACCCTTCAAAACACAAAATAAATTAAGAATCACTGGACTCCCTGAGAAGTATGGCCATGCCAAATACTGAATTCAAGAAGCCATAAATGAGAACTTCACAGATCTATTAACAACAAACCTACGTAGTAAAAATAGAAAGAAACCACCGATCCCCATCCCCTGAAATGGGGAAGAGAAAGGAGGGAATGAGCATTTACATAGTGTTTGCTATATTTCAGGCGTTGTGCTAAGCGCTTTATAAATATTATCTCATTTCATCTTCATAACAACCCTGAGGGGTAGGTACTGTTATCTTCGTTTTACAATTGAGGAGAATAAGGCAGAGATTAAAGGATTGCCCATGGTCACATAGCTGGCAAGTGTCTAAAAACACATTTGAAATCAGGTCTTGACTCCAGGTCCATGGCTCTATACACTACACCACTTAGCTGCCTGATGAATGAAATTCAATAAATTAAAATTCCCAGGAATGTTACAGTCCAAATTTGGAGCTTCCAAGTCAAAGAAAAATACCAAAAGCAGCCAGATAGAATTCAGATACCAAGGAAACACAGTCGGGGTCAAATAAGACTTGGCAACTACTATAATAAAAGACAGAAAACATTGTGATACAGAATTTTAAAAGGCAAGAGATAATGGCTTACAGCCAAGAATATCTTACCCTGCCAAAAAAAGTATAATCCTACAAATGGATTTTTTCATTGAGAGGACTTTTAAACCTTCTTGAAGAAAATACCAGAGTTGGATAGAAATTATGAAATACAAACACAGAAATCAAGAGAAAATTGGAGAGTTAAGTAAATTTGAGCTATTAGGAGCTGAATGATGTTGAAATTTTTTCTAATTGAAGGAGAAGTATCCCTTCAAAATCCTTAATGTTTTGAAAAGTTGCAGAGAGAACTAGGACAAACAGAGGGTGTGGGTGTGTTTTCTTTTTAAATGATCTGAGAAAAGAGAAAGAAAAGAGGAAAAAAATAGATAAACTAGGGAAGAAATGAGGAAAGAGGGAGTTGAACTATTTCTTATAGTTGGAGCACATGAGAAGAAGAGCATAGAAACATGGAGGAAGGGGTGGAGGAGTAGCCATCAAATCTCAAGTTTAACTGGACTAGAAAAAGGAGGGCTGAACACAAAAATAGGAGTGAGTGCTGAAATACATTAAATTAATCCAGTGAAAAACAGGCACAGGGAGATGAGAGTTTAAGAGGAAAGGTTGAGTCAAATAGTCAAAGGCAAATCTAATAAACTGCCAGTACTAAAAGAAAAAAAAAAGGAAAATTCAAAGCAAATGGAGAAGAAATAAAGCAAGTTATTAGAAATTATTTGTCAAATTATGTGTCAGCAAAACAAATAATTATATGAAATTAAACAATATTTACAAAAATAATATAAACAGATTAATAGAATAAGACCAAGAAATAGAGAATTTGAATAATACCATCCCAAAAGAAAAAAATTGAACTCATTAATGAACCCTCAAAGAAAAAATACACCAACTAGATAGATTTACAAATGAATCCTACTAGACATTCAAGAAAAATTAATTCTAGTATTACAAAAACTGTTTGCAAAAATAGGAAGAAATCCTAAAAAAAATTCTCCTATAATACAGATATGATCTTGATACTTAAGACAAGGAGAGATAAAGCAGGCACTTTTTGTAGGATTAGAGAGTTTATGTGACAAGAATAGGGATGGATAGGAACTAGAGCTCTGATTTCATTAATATTGAGAATTCACAGGTAAAGAGATTCTTTCTTTAATACAGGTTGCAGTTTATAGTCTTAGAAAAGTTCCTAGAACACTGAAATGGTATATTACTCATCCTGGGTCACACAGCCTGTGTCTACCTGTGTTTCTTTTTTTCCTTTTGTTTTGTAATTAGCAAAAAACAGAGGAATATTTAATTACTTTTTGGCTTAGGAAGCTCATGTATCAAGTTTCACTTTTTAAAAATATGTCATTTTGAAAGGAAGCTATTGGTATTTGAGAAAAATGTGCTTGTTGACCTAGAGCTCTCTAAAAGTTCGGTAGAATGAATCTGTCAAGTTTATCACATCAGGGTTAGGGGAAATCAAGGAAGTAGGGCATGCAAATGACATTGTGACAGAGGCAACTGGGAGGTCAATCATTCAATTGCAGGAAAAAGCAGAAATCTATGTCCCTAGCTTCCTGCCTACCTTCACTATAAGCCAAAATGGCCAAATGCAGTGGGCCCTCAAACTTGGCCAAAAATGAATCCTCTGTTGACCAGGTTTTGTTTGTTTTTGAAGAAATACTGTATATTGTCATCGACGTTAGTTCCCTGTAACATCATTTGGTTAGAATTCCCTAGATATCTAGATGTCTGATGGTTCTAAATAAGACTAAATAATGTAATTCTAAATCTATTTTATTAAAATTTTGTTTTTGCAATATATTCTGGATGGATGAGAAAATAATCTAATAGTGTTTGGATCTTTAGATGGAGGCATGAGGGTGGCAAGTGTAATAGAGTGTTAGGCCTGAATCAGTAAGACCTGAGTTCAAATTCAGCCTCAGATACTTATTAACTATAGGATTCTGAGCAAGTCATTTAACCTCTACCTGCCTCAGGTCCCTCATCTATAAAATGGAGGGTAATAATAGCACCTACCTCCCAGGGTTATTGTGAGAACACAAACTTTGTAAAGGATTTTGCAAACCTTAAAGCAATATATAAATGAGTTATATAAAAGCACTGTTACTCTCTATAAATTCTGTAGTCAAAAAGCAAAATTGTTTCACTTTGTTGATCATGTATAGAATGAGAAAGAAAGCTTTTTGTTGTTGTGTTTTTTGTGAGGAGTGGCAAATTTGTGAGCTGATGCTAAAATAAGCACCGTGCCAGCTGTACAGAGATTAGCATTTTCTCTCCCACCTGTCTACACACACAGTCCTCCTGCCCTGCTGATGAGCCATATGAAATTTTGGTGTCCATAATTTTGGCATCCTGCAGATTTAATAAGAAAGATCGTCCCCCCAAAACAAAGATGCAAACAGTTTTGTGGTCCCCTAATGTTTGCATATTTTCTGTCTGTTATCCTGCTTTCAAAACCCCTGTTTGGTTTATGGTGAAGTCAGAGGTCCATTTTCATGATAAATTTTTTAAAATATAGAAATGAATATCCTAACTGCATTGCTACTTTAGTACATTAAGTAAAATTCCAGTGGCCTAACAGTGTTAGACTTCCCTGAGCAACTACTTACTACCCAGGAGCATCTTGTCCCCAGAGACCCTAGAACTCAATGCAGTTTAACAAATACATGTATTATATCAGATATCTGCTGGTTCAGTTATTCAAAGAGGTGGAAGCAGACAGCAGAGTTAAGAAACAAGTATTTAGGAAATGTGGAGAGGAAACAGGTGAAAAGTAAGTAGTTTTGCTTAGGCCCACTGTAATTTAAAACACTGTTGTTGCTTTAAAGAAAAAAGAACATTCAGAAACAAATGTTGAAATCTCCATCTAAATGGAAATATTCTAACTCTTTACCATTTAAGCTAAGTCTGTATTTTCCTGTCATCAGATACCTCTGCTCTTACTGAAATTGGAGACCATGCCTAGCCCAACAACACCTAGCTTATAACAGCAGCTCAAGATATAATCCTTTCACATTATTTCCCAAGTTTCACAGGGCATTTGAAAGAAGCCTTAGAAAGTCCTAACTAGTTCGGTGATTCATCAACCCCATTTCCTTAAATAGATACAAGTAATTTCACACACTGCAAAAAATGAGCAGTGATCCTAGTGCCCATATGCCAGGCTTCCATCACTAATGTCTTTGCCACTTCAGTCAGGGCTGATTTGTGTGAAATAAAAGTAATAATGCTTCATTTGATGCAGATGCCATTTATCCAGCCGCTTCAACTATCCAGAACAGAGTAGCTTGGTTAGGAACCAAAAAGCCTTCTAACCATCTAAAATAGCACTGATGTTTGTGTATATTATTCATGAGAGACCGCAAACCCTTAGATAGAGCCTAGTTATACTTTTATTAAACCCAATTTAGTCAGAGTTGGTTATCTGATTTCTCAGGCCACAGTCCTTCAGAAGTGAAATCTGAAGAAAGAAGAGGACTGTGAGGGGCAGCTAGGTGGTGCATTGAGTAAGAGCACTCGCCCTGGAGTCGGGAGGACCCAGGATTGGTTCCGGCCTCGTTACTTAGCACCCACACATAGCCGTGTAACCTTGAGAAAGTTACTTAACCCCAATTGCTTTAAAAAAAAAAAGAAGAGGACTGTGGGAGGCTGAGGTCAAGCCCACTGACAAGTATCCAAGAAGAGATGGCTAGCTTTCATTCTGAAAAGGAATAGGGACAAAAAACAAACAAAAAACCTGTTAGAAGTCACTGTATCAAAGGGCCTGTTTGATTTGTATCCCCAGTATCTAGCATAGTCCTTTTAACATGACATGCATATAATAAATATTTGTTGATCTGAATTGAAAAGCAAGCATCAAAATTCAAAACACTGACTACTCAAGTACCATTTAGTGTCTTACAGTCTTTGATCACCCAGTAGACCTCAGTAGCCCCTAAAGGTATCATGGCCTTAAAGGCACCTATCTGACTATGATTATTATCAGCCTGAGCTATCCAAGAAAGGTTCCTACAATAAAAGTGTAGCCAGCCATTAGTCAACAAGCATTTATTAAGTACTTAATAATGTGCTAGGAGGCTAAGCATTCCCATCTACATCTACTGCTCTGCTCAATTTAATTCCATGCAACAAGAGTTCCAGCCTGGGTATTGCCTAATAGTCCCCATCTCTGCTTTTCTGGCTTCTTTTGTATGTTGTCTCCCCCCTTACATTGCAAGCTCCTTGAGGGCAGGGACTGTCTTTTTTATTCATTGTATCCCCAGTACTTATCACAGTCCTGGCACATAGCTTAATAAAAGTTTATTGGATTGGATACAAAGGCATAAACAGTATCTGCCCTCAAGGAGTTCAGATTCTAATGGAGTAGACAGGCGAGAGAGAAAGAGAGAGAGAGAGACAGAGACAGAGAGAAAGACAGACAGAGAGACACAGAGAGAGAGAGACAGAGAAAGAGAAACAGAGACACAGAGAGATAGAGATACAGAGAGATAGAGACAGAGACAGAGAGAGAAAGAGAGACTGAGACAGAGAGAGACAGAGATCTGGACATAGTAAATATAACCAAGCTTGACTGACTTGGATTTAATAAAAATAATAACCAGTTTCTGTGTGAGGGCTTGAGGTATTTATGTGTATGTGTACATACATATATATGTTAAAGGAAGGAGGTAATATCAGAGGGACTGGAGAGGGGACCCCACAAGAACTTCAAGTAGAAGGTGGAATTTGAGATGTATCTTGAAGCAAGCCGGGAAAACTAGGTGTCCAAAGTGATGAGGGAGAACATTCTAGGTATATGGGACAGCCAGTGAGAAATGCGCAATTAGGAGATGGAATGTCCTTTGTGAAGAACAGCAAATCAGCCAGCATAACTAGATCATAAAGTGCATGGAGAGGGAAGCAGAATATTATGGAAAACACCCTAGAAATATTTCCACCAAAAGTAATTAAAATCAAGTCTTGATACCTAAAGAAGTAAACTTCTGTTATCTGGAAAGTTCACTTATGCAGAATACCTTATTCCCTTAATGATGCTGAATAAGTGGGGGTATTGCTGTATTTGCACTTATTACTATTGGTTGGGAGTATCTACTGTGGTATAAAAATGTTGGCAGTCATGTGCCTACATTAGCACAGTCCCTGGCACACAGTAGTCACTTAATAATTATGTTTAATTGTAATTTTATCATGTGGTATTTATTCTGGACATGAAAAAACTAATGAAAATATTTGTCAAGCAGTATTCCAGTATATATTTATAGGAAGCTAATGGTATTCCTAGACAAAATGCTGAGATCTAATATTAATAAGCATGTCCTCATTGTAATTAGCAAAGCTATGGCCCATCTCCAAAAGAGAAATTTATAATCCCCAAAGGAAACTATGACAGTTGAGAAAGAATAATTTATTTAACAGGCCTTCTCATTTTATGTTAGGAGAGCACAGAGTGTCCCAAGATTTATGTACGAAGCTGATGCCATACATATTTGGGTTCCTTGCATTCTTCTGACTATGTTATGTTGTTAGATCCCACATATCACAGAAAAGCAGGACTTTATGACTGGTAGGACACAAAACAAGCAACATAATGAGCCCAATTGATTTGGAAATGGAGGGGAAGAATTGGCAAGAGCTCTGGTGTTTTCTGTCAGCCAGTCAACAAATATTTATTCTTACTGTGTGCCAGGCACCATAATAAGTGCTAGGATACAAGGGCAAAAACTGGGTCCTCATCTCACAGAATTCATAATATAATGAGGGAGTTATGAAAAAAGTATGCTTATAAGACATATGTACAGTATAAATGGATGGTACTGGGGTTAGGGGATTAGGAAGAGCCTCCATAAGAAGGTGGAGAGTTTGAGCTGAGTGTTGATGTAAGCCAGGCAATCCAGGAGGAGGTAGAGGTGAGGAAGGAGAACGTTATAGGTACAGGAGCCAGGTAGTAAAAAGCACAGTCTGAGGTAGTATGTGGTGTTCAAGAGATAGCCAGTTTTACTGAATCCTAGAGTATATGGAAGGAAGTAAAGTGTAAGAATAAGAAGACTGGAAAGGTGGAGAAGGGCTTTAAAAGCCAAACAGAAAATTTTATATTTGATTCTAAAGTGATAGGGAGCCACTAGAGTATATTGAGTGGAGGCTGAGGTGGCATGGGCAGACCTGAGCTTTAGGAAAGTCACAACAGTTGGTAGTGACTGGGGAGCATAGAGAAGGCTGGAGCAAGGAGAAAATTATCACAGGATAATTTTTCTGTTCATTTTCTATTTGGGCCCAAAAGTATTTTGTATGCTTCTGATATTATACATATTGGTAATATTCTTCAACATAGGCTCATTGTGCATTTTAACTAAGTGTTAAAGGGTAGTTTTACATTCCCACTCTATTGATCCCTAAATCTTCAACATTTTCTTTCTGAGACATGAAAAAGAAAGTGGTTACTCACTTAATTTCTTCAAGTGGTTTACTTTATAATTTATCATTTGTTCACTAATTTAGGAAACATGGAACAATTATGGTCTAGACCAAGTCTACACAATAAGGTGCAATTATGACTTGTGGAACATAGTGTCACAATTGATCAGCTTACAGAGTTTTCAGTATCTCATCTCGAGTCATTTTCCTTGTTCCAGTAAAGCTCCCAATCAATTTAATGGGTACACAATGTACTGTAATAGCCATTACATAGAAATGGGCATTTCTTAATTCTCATGTTCCTAGAGATAGACATCTTTAAAATTCCAGAACTTTGGGGATGTATTACATATATTCTAAAACACCAAACTGGAGACCTGCAAAATTTGGGGGATTTTTTGTTTGTTCTGAGGGAGAAGGCAAGGCAATTGGGGTTAAGTGACTTTGCCCAAGGTCACATCACTAGTGAGTGTATCAAGTGTCTAAGGCCACATTTGAACTCAGGTCCTCCTGATTCTAGGACCCATGCTCTATTCACTGTACCACCTAGCCACCGCCGCCCCTGTAAAATGCTTATTAAGGGAATTAATATTTTAAGGACTGGGTGGTATAGACTGCTTGTATAAAAATCAGACAGAGGTGTACTATATTCAGAAATAATACAGTGGATTTATCCACTGTCAGCACCATAGATTATTCTGAAAGGGTCCAAATCTGCACTTTTACACACTACTCATTTGTAAATACCTATTATTAGCAGTGTTGTTGTTAAGTTGCATTTTTCTAGGTCATACAGTTTGGGGAAAAGGTTCTTTTAGGAATTTTTTTGCAAATGCTGTTATTTTTGGAACATCAAGCTCTTCTAGAAGGAAAGGACTGGATCTGTTCTATATTTCCTGACACAGCAAAAGAAATACTTAAATACTTAATGAAGTAATTCTCCCCAGTGTCTTTTAAGCAACTACCTGTTAGCATTAGGCATCTTTGAAAGTCATGGTAATTCAGGTTGCTGATTATTAAGTTACTACTTTAGTACACAAAGTTCTTGTCCCCAGTGAATTGCCTTTATGTAATGGATGCTATCTTCCATGACCCTGTAGAATTTGTTAATATAGCTCCAAAAGGGTTCTGACATTCAAACAAAAGAGTTATTTGCGTTCTAGAAGAATATAGCTCAACAAGAGAAGGAGAGAATAGAGTTCTTCATTTGGAGTCATGACACCTGGATTCAGATCCTGGCTCTGCTACTTAGTACCTAAGTGACCTTGGACAGGTAACTTAAGCCTTAGTTTCCTTATCTGTAAAGTAGGGGGAGGAGAGGAAGAGGGTTGGACAAGAAGACTTTTTTAAGTTAATTTTATTTAATTTTTAATATTTGCTCTCCCTCCCACCCCAACCCTCCACTGGAAAAGAAAAGAAAGGAAAACCATTGTAACAAATACACAGTTAAGCAAAACAAATTCCCCCAATGACCATGTCCAAAAATATATATATATCTCATTCTTCGTCTTGGATCCTTCACCTCTTTGTAAGGTGAGTAGTATGTTTTATCACTGGTTCTCTGAAGTTGTGGTTAATCATTGCATTGATCAAAGTTCTTAAGTCTTTTGGGGTTATTTGTCTTTATAGTGTTGTTTTATGGTATTAATTGTTCTCCGGGTATACTTATTTCACTCTGCATCCGTTCAACCCAGAGCTCTCTGAGACTGTCCCTTTCAGTATTTCTTATGAGACAATAATATTTTATTATTGTGGTATATTAACGTACAGTAATTTATTCAGTCATTCCCCAATTGTTGAGCTGCTATAAATATTTTTGTACATATGGGTCCTTTAACTATTTCTTTGATATTTACTAGATCACATGACTTTTAAGATCACTTTTTGCTATAAATTTATAATAATATTTAATAATTAAAAATACCTCAAACACATTGCTTTATTCACATGTTTATATCTGATTAATTAAACAAGTGGACTAACCAATTAGATAAAGCAAAAAGGTCACATTAGGGAGTAATAAGAAATCATGAATTAGGTGATGATGGGCTAGACTATTATTGATGATTGTGAGAATAAAGAAAATAGGTAGATGCTGAGAGATAATGTGGTGGAAGAATTTGTAGCACACACAGTGAATTCAGTGTTGGGATTAAGATAAAGATGAAATTTAAAATTAACTTGAGGACAGCTAGGTGGTGTAATGAGTAGTGCACCTGCCCTGGAGTCAGAAGGACCTGAGTTTGGATCCGGCCTCAGACACTTAACACACACACAAACAAAAGCCTAGCTGTGAGACCTTGGGCAAATTACTTAACCCCAATTGCCCTCCAAAAAGCAAAAAAAAAAAAAAATTAACTTGAAGATTTAGAAAATTTCATGGTATTGCCAATGACAGTAATGAGAAAGGTTTTGGATGACGGTTGTATCTGTATACAGGTCACTTTATTTTTGACCTTGACTTAGTTTTTGTTTCTGTGTCTTCATTTTTGTTTCTTATTTGCTACATACATATGTTGGGGGTTTTTTGCATTTTTTTTTGGAGGGGGGAAGGCAGGGCAAATGGGGTTAAGTGACTTGCCCAAGGTCATATGGCTAGTGAGTATTAAGTGTCTGAGACTGGATTTGAACTCAGGTCCTCCTGACTCCAGGACCTGTGCTCTATTCACTGTGCCACCCAGCCACTATACATATGTTTTTACAGGCAAGATGATTACTGGAGGTGGTGGAATCTCTTTTTGACCACCTAATTGAAAAAGACTTCCCACCTGAAATGAGATTTAGAAAGTACAAGAGAAAGCTCCTTGAGGGCAGGGACTGGTTTTTCATATTGCCTTTGTATTCCCTGTGCCTGGCACATAACAGATGCATAAGAAAGGCTTATTGATTAATTGCATCTTTTCTATACTATTTGAGTTTTGGTGTGTATGCTGCACAAGCAAAAATATTGGCAAACCACAAGTTGTAGTGACCATGTAACTGGGGAAGAGTAATTTAGGAGCTATCATAAGTAATTAATCAACAAGCATTTTTAAGTGCCTAGTAGGTGCTGGGCATGCTAGGTCCTGCAAGACTTATGCAAAAAATAAGATTATTCCTACTCTCAAAAAACTCCTGAGCTATTAAGTGACCTTAGTGGAAATCCATACATGATGAAATGGCCAATTGGGAAAGACTTCTTGCCTAATCTTTCCCATCTTCCCATGTTACATGGCCAATCCATGCATGAAAAAGAGTCTTCTCTATAGTATGTTTGACAAGTGGTCCTCCAGCCTCAGTGAGGATACTTTGATAAACGACAGTTAACTGTCAACAAGCATTTATTAAAGGCTTATTATATGCCAGGCATTGTGCTAAACATGGGGAATACAAATATTCCCAGAAAGTCAGCTCTTGCTTTTAAGGAGCTTACTTACATTCTAACTGGGAGGACAGTATGTAAAAGGAAGGCCTGCTTTTTAGCAGGATGAAGCTGGGAGGAGAGATGAAGATGCCTTGTCATAGAGACATCATAAAGTACAGAGAGTCAGGAACACAGTCTGGAAAGGCATTGAAACATGGTTGGACGGGGCATCCTCTTTAAACTGGAAGTTTGGGAAGGAATTGGTCCCTAAGAGGTAAAGGCTTCTCGGCTGAGAGTACATCCAGTGTGTAAATGGGATGGTGTGAGCTTCCAGTGTAAAGGGGTATTTATAGCATAGTAAAGAAAGCTTAGAAAGTCAGAAATGCATCAATGCATGAACATGGACAGGTTTCTACCTTTTTGTGTAGTAGAAAGAATATTCATCTTGTCTAAGAGGTTCCTATGATATTTGTTATCTCCCTTTAAAATTACCCATCCCTTTCTTGGACCCTAACTAAACCACTCTAATTCAAGCCATCCTTACCTCTCATCAGGATTGTAATAGCAATCATCTCCTAGCTGATTTCCTTGCCTCTAATCTCACAGTGCTTCTATCTATTCTACATTTTTTATGGAGTACATTGGTGGTTTCATTAGTGTGGGAGACCCTCAGTGTGGAAACTCCCTTCACAAAAACAAACTGACAACTTCTCTGTAATTTAGGATATTAGAGAGCTGCCGAGGCACTGAGAGGTCACTTCCAGATCTAAATCTATGATCCTGTGACCATCTTGCAAAATATTTCCAGGTTAACTTTCCTAGTGCATAGCTCTAATAGCAGAACTCCTCTGCTCTAAAACCTTGAATAACTCACTAGTATCTACTGAATAAAGCCCAACCTCCTAAGACTGGTATTCAAGGCCTGCCATGGTCTGGTTTCTAGTTAATCCTAACAGCCACATTTCACACTACTGTCCTTTAATATACCCTAGATTCTACCTAAAACATGCTCTTCTTCCTCAGTAGTTTTGGTTTAATGTCTAGAATTTTCTCTCCCATATCATTCAACTGAAATCCTGTGTATGCTTCAGGACTTGGCTGAAAGACTACTTCTAACCCTGAAGCTTTCTCTGATTCTCCCAGTCAGAAGGCTGAGCTCTGATTCCACTTAGTTTCTTTTGCACTGAGAACTCTTATTTTGTATCATGTTTATTTGTATATGCACATTGTCTCTCTTTAGCAGGCCTCCTCCACCCCACCTGCCCCACCCAGATTATAGCTACCTTGAGGTGAGGAATCCTGTCTTCAATCCTGTCTTCATAACTTCACAGTGCCAAACACAGTGCTTGCATATCACATACTTGATAAACACTTAAACAGTGAATGAATCAGCCTATCCTGGTCATTGAATGAGATTCTTTAAGCACAGAATGATGAAAATCATTATGCGAACTCAGGCTCCGCATTAAAAATGCAACAGATTTACTATAGGATTTCCAGGGGTTTTGTTTTTTGGGTTACCCTTGTTTATCGTGATTTCTGCTCTAGCTGTCAGGTTGGAAAAATATCCTGCCCCAAGTCCTGAAAAATGTTTGTGTCTCTTTCCCTTTGCCAATGTAGCATTTGCTGCACTTTGTTAGAAAATGGTCGGTCTCCATTCATGAAAGCAGGCGTTTCTTAGAGAATGCTGCATTCTCCTGGGTGGGTGGGAGAGAATACACTTTTTACTGATAGGCCGGATCTTACTCTGCCTCCTGTTGCTATGGTGCTGGGCAGATTTGCTTACTTGACCTGCAAATGCAAGGAGGCTCTGTCTCCATGGATACACCACTATGAAACTCCACTCCACTGAGAGATGAAAATGCACATGGTCTATCCCTGCCAAAGACAAAGCACCAGAGGTGGCCACAAGGACTTGTTTGCAGTGACCATGTTTGCATTGACAGTCTCTGAAGCTCACCTTTTAAGTAAGTAATGATGCTTGTCACAGAGTATTCATTTCTGCGGGCAACACCCTGGGTTAAAATCCATACCTGGTAGGGGAAGAATGGAGCTTACAAAGCCAGTTTCTTACCTGTCTTTCAGGAAAGCCCTTTAGCAAGATTCCATACATAATTTAGAAGAAACGGGGCTTTTTTTTTAACTACTTGGGAATATCTTTTGTGCAATCCTAATCTTTTTTTTAAAGGAGAATTTATGAATGCTTAACATTTTCTAACTCTGTTCCTGAGAATTGCACCTCATATGTTTGTAAAACCAAAGCCAGCCATCACCCAGTGGTATGCATGCCATGGAGACTATAGGAGCACAGCCATAAGGAATTCTATTTGGCATTATGTGTTCAAATAGTTCACCTAAGGGAAATGGGCCCCTGAGTTGGTTGAGAAGCTACACACCCATTATTGAGAATAGCCAAGTCATGTGATGGGGAGAGGGACTAAACATGGTCTTCAGTTCTGTAGGAAAATTATTCAAAACAAAATTATCCTGACATCTTTTTGGCTTGTTTTAATGATAATGTCCTGCCAATCTTCTGGTACAGCCAGTAGAATCTCTGAAAGCCTTTTATGGCCCATGGGATACACTTACTGATTTGATATATTGCATTCAATAGCACACTTCCTCACTTCTCTGGCTGGCTCCTCCAAATGTGTGAGGTTGGGTTGCAAATGTTGTCTAAAACAAATGAGTCATCATAAAGTGTTTTTCATCTGGTAGACAAATGTTGAATCCCTGAGGCATTCAAATTCATTAATAGAAACAAAAGGAAAGGCTGATGTCCTAACCTGCTAGTCAATTTTAGAGTTTTATGATAAAATGTTTGGATTTAGCCTGTCCAAGATACTTATTATCTTAATAATAAGTAAATCAGTAAATCAATAAAATATACTGCATCTTTCCTGATATTTTCTACTAGACTATAGGCTACATGAGGGCAGGAACCATGCATTACCTAAACTCCATCTCTGTTAGTGCCCAGTCCTGTGCTCTTCACACAGTAGAAGCCTGTTAATTGTTTGCTAAATTGAATTGTATATGAGAGAACATTATTTTAGTAGCATTGACAGAATGCTGTTTTTAGTAGCTAAATCGAATTGTATGTGAGAGAACATTATTTTAGTAGCATTGACAGAATGGAGCTCTTTTTCAGACTGAATTTTTCTTTTTGGAGGGGGGAAGGCAAGGCAGTTGGGGTTAAGTAACTTGCCCGAGGTCACACAGCTAGTAAATTTCTGAGGCCAGATCTGAACCCAGGAAGATCAGTCTTGCTGACTCCAAGTCTGACATTCTCCATTGTGCCACCTAGTTGCCTTGTATGTATATTGGACTTGAAGGCAGGAAGTTTGGCGTTTTAGTCCGTCAAAAGCTTACTAGCTGTGTGACTTTGGACAATTCACTTTACTCTCAGCCTTAATTTCCTTATGATAATTATAACAAGATTGTTGTGGGGACAAATGAGATAATATGTGTGTGAATATATGTACTGTATATATGTGTATGTGTTTGTATGTATTATGAAAATCACTTTGCAAACCTTAAAGGTCTATATAAATGTTATGTTGGGACAAGCTTTACATAAGCCGCTTAAAAACATAAAATTGTCTATACAGGTGACAGAAAGAGTGCTAGGACTAGAATCAGGAGAAGTTTAGGTTCCAATCCTACCTCTCTTAGTGGTGCTGGAAACCTGAGCAAAATACCTCTCTGGGCACCTGGTTCCTCATGTCTACAATGGGAAAAATAGTGCCTGCATGTTGGGAGGATCAAGTGAGATATACATGTATGTGTGTATATATATATATATATATACCTACATGCATGTGTAGATACACATGTATGTATACACACATGGGTGTATATACATGTATGTATATATGTGTTTGTGTGGAGAGAGAATATATATTATATATTATATATATACATTATGTGTGCATATATATATATATACACACACACATATATATTCTGTAATTCTTAAAGTACCATATTGTTGTTTAGTTTCTTTTTCAGTAATGTTTTAACTCTTCATGACCCTAGTAGGGGTTTTCTTGGCAACAATACTGGAGTGGTTTGCCATTTCCTTCTCCAGCTCATTTTACAAATGAGGAAACTGAGGCAAACAGAGTTCAAGTAATTTGCTCAGGGTCACACAGCTAGTAAGTGACTGAGGCCAGATTCAAACTCACAAAGATGGGTCTTTCTGACTCCAGGCTCTGTTCTGTGCCTACTATCTGCCCCCAAAGTGCTATATTAATTGCCAGAAATTATTATTTCTAATCAGAACCTTCAGGGATATATGAGGAGGAGAAGGAAGGGAGATGGGATCCCTCTCTTCCACATAGGGCTTAAACCTAGAAGCCCAGGAACCTTGTTAATTGCCTTTACCAGTGTTTCCTTGCCTATTTCCTTAATATGTTCCACTGTAGTGTTTAACATCTCCTATATCGCATGCCCTAAGAAGATGACTCTTGTCTGGGTACTAACAAGGAAACTGAGCCAAATGATATTTTCTTAAAAAGCAAAACAGCATTTAACATTGCCTTTGTGCCCTGACAGCTTGGTGTAGTGGAAAGAATACCAGACTTGGAGAGACACACGTCCTGTATTCAAGTCCTGGATCCACAACTTACTTGTTATATGACCTCAGACAGGTCATTTCACCTTAGTTTCCTCATCTGCAAAATGGATATAATAGGACTCAAAACAAACTACATAGGGTTATTGTGAGGAGTGAATGGAGTTATGAATCTAAAGTACTTTGTAATCATAAAGCACTATATAAAGAGGAGTGATGGGGATTTGTAGTAGCATGGCTGCAACCCCTAAAATCGGTCCAGCAGCTCACTTTACAAAAACATTTTTCCTCTGCTGTTCAGTCATTTTCAGTAATGTCTGACTCTCTGTGACCCCATTTGGGGTTTCTTGGCAAAGATACCAGAGTGGTTTGCCATTTCCTTCTCCAACTTATTTTACAGATGAGGAAACTGAGGTAGACAGGGTTAAATGACTTATCCGGGGTCACACAGGTAGTAAATGTCTGAGGTCAGGTATGAACTCAGGATGATGAGTCTTCCTGACTCCAGGACCAGCTATACCAATATTAAGGCATGCATACATAGAAAAAGTGAACAGGCATGGCTCTTTCCCCTTATGTGTGTGACTTCATGCCTTGGTAAATATCCCCTTAATACACTGATCCTAGAAGTATAATCCGCATTTAATAAAATGTGTGCCCTTACATGATTTTCCTAGAATGATCTTTCAGTGGATTAAAAAAAAAGATAAAAGGGGGTTTAGATCATAACATAGCATGTAGTTAATATTATTAACTTGCCCTCACAGTGTGACAGCTGGATTCTCAGTTAAACTTTTAGGCTTACTTCCTCTCCAGAAGGGATTTCTGCCATCAGAGATAGTAAAGGCCATGTTGTAAAGGAGTATTGCTTTGATTAAGCAAAAAGTCTGTGAGAGAATAGGAGATGAAGAATGGAAAGGGATAATATGGTGAAACACCATAGCCTCACACAGCCACTCCCTGCCTTCTGAGCCCCTTGCATTTGCATCTATCCAGGATGATATCTGATCCCAGAAAAAATATGAAATCCACACCATATGCACAGAGCCTGCTGGTGTTGGTTTAAAAATGCATGAAGAGTTGACCTAGATTATCTTTTGCAATTTTTTTCAAACTTCATTTCCATTTCCCATTTCTCCCTCCTGGCATCATCTGTGCCTTCCATCTGCCTGCCTAGGGATGAGGAACACAGAGCTTGAAGTATCCAGGGCTGCATTGGCTCTGAGACACCAAAGGCATTTTAGCACTGTGGTTTAAATTAAAGCCTTACAGCTTGGAAACTTGGATTAGGTTTATTCTATACATAGGCTACCTATCTATCATCTATCTGTCATCTGTCTACAAATATATAGATACAGGTAACTATATATAGATACAAACACATATAGCTAGATATAGATACATGGATATATATGTATATTTTCTGCTAAGCATAATTATATATGAAAATGCATGTCAAATCATCTAGTTTGAATAAAGCCACTGTAATGTTTTAGAACAAAAGCTTAAACATACATCACATTCCTCCCCTGGCATCTTGACCTTTGGGGCTTATACAACAAGTTTGTGACTAAGACCAACTCAGTCTCGTTTACATTGTAATTATCTTGCATATATATAAATATATATAATGTTGGTGATGTAATTAATTGGTTATGTGTCATTTGCCACATGCTTGTCATGGTCTCAGTGTTGCTATTAAGTGGTGTTTTTCCTCTCCTTTGTGTTGTTGCATGGGCACAATTTTGAGGAATCAATAAATGCCTTTACTGGTAATCAGCCCTTATCACTTGGAGGAGCTGGCAGCTTCTACAATAGGGAGGGAGGGTCAACCTCCCTGAATTGTTAACAGAGACATTGTGCTGGGAAACTGGGCCATCTCTTTTGGCCCTTTCTGTACAGTTGTGCGACTGACCAACCTAGGGAGCAAAAGACAAGTTGGGTGGAGAAGGCACCTGTCCATTCCCTTGGAAGACTTCATTACGGCATAGGCCACAGATGTGTTAGCCTCTTTCATGGCATAGACTGAAGACCTGGATATTGGGTGACTTGGATCCAATTGCCAACCCTGTGCCTAGTTTATGGCCTCATGTTGGAAACTACTATGCTGTAAGAGAGATTCTTTTGTATTGTAGGGGGTATTTTTGTGTATGCTGTAGGGAGATTTTGTTTGAAAATGTCTGGGACTCAATAGCCTGAGATCCTGCTCCAGGCTCAGATTTTTTTGACTTTGTGATTTTCATTAGAAATCATAGGAGGAGGAAGTAAAAGTGTATGTATGTCATGGCCTTGAAAAGTGATAAACGTGATATAATCATAAAGTGATTAGGAGATATAGTTCTGTACTGTAGAAATCTTGGTACAATTGAAAGAGTGCCAGGCTTAGAATCAGGAGAGATTTGGTTTTAGAGACTAACACTGGTACTTAAATAAGCATCTAGGTGACCCTAGAAAGCCTTTAAGTTTGTTGTGATTCATTTTCCTTTTCTGTAAAATAAGGTTAATTATATCTTGCACTGCTGTCACACTTTGTAAGTTTTTAAGTGACATATAAATGCGAGCTATTATCTCATTCTCATCTTTCATCATTTTCATGAATGAGGAGGAGGATGGTGACTTGCAGGGATTTGCATGGTAATTTTGAGGTTGCTAAGGAGTCATATCCCTTAGCTTCCCCACCCCTCCAATACTCCTAATGTCAATCATTAATAGATATTAACACAACTTAAAGCAGTGACCCAGGGGATTTAGCCTCTTCATTACTATCACCCCAGCACAAGAAGGCCCAATTAACTGAAGGGTCTACTAAAATAGGTGTGCAAGGGGGGAAACATGGCAGATGTCTAATATATTTATATTAAAGTTTTAAGATAGTTCATTTCACTTTTCTTTAGTCTTTTGGATTTCATGAAGGGACTTGGATCAAAAGATGTCTGAGAATCCTTTCATCTCTTAGGATTCTGTAATTCTGTGGAATCTGTATTTGGCTGTGCGTGTGTGTGTGTGTGTGTGTGTGTGTGTGTGTGTGTGTGTGTGTGTGTGTGTGTGTGTGTTCTACCGGTAGGTTGGATCATTCTCTTCATTTCGCAGTACAGGAAACATGAAAATCAGGTTACAGAGGATATAGGGTAATGGAGAAAATATTGGAAGGAAAATGTGGAAGGAACAAAAGCAAGCATTTACTAAATGCTTACTATGTGCCAGGCAGTATGTCAAGCACTTTACAGATATTATCTCATTTGATCTTTACAAAAACCCTGGGAAATAACATACTATTTTTTATCCCCATTTTATAATTACAGGCAGACAGAGGTTAAGTGACTTGCCTCAGTCAGAAAATAAGTGCCTGAGGGTAGATTTTAACTCAGGTCTTCCTGATCCTAGGCTCAGCTTTCTATCTCCTGTGCCACCTAGTTGCCTCTAGGTAGAAGGAGTTGTGGGCCCAATATATTCAGTAGGGTATACATAACATTTGAGCTGCAGTGTGGCATACTATGTTGAAATCTGGACTTGGAGGCAGGAAAGTCTGGATTCCTGTGCCTCAAATACTTACCAGCTATGGGACCCAGGGCAAGTCACTTAAGCTCTCTGTCTGTATAAAATGAGAGAGGTTGGACTATGTGATCTCTGGTGTCCCTTTGGGTTCTAAATATACAGTCCTATGATTTGGATTCAATTTAGATGGCCTCTGAGCGCCTTCCTAATTCCCAAATTCTGTGATCACTTATGCGTTTTGGCAAACTTCCCTCGATAAGATATTCAGTCCCAGATGAAAAAATTCCATGGAAGGGCAAAGTATTATTCATTTGATCAGCTACTTAGTTAGATATGCATGGCATGTTTATCAAAGTTATTGATGGGACCACCATACTTTCAGTCACCCTTGTTTGGCTGACATGCTCTCCCTTTTCACAATTGCATTTTGGAGTCCCTACCTACCTTCAGTGCTCAGCCTGCCTCTTTCCTGACTCTCCCCCTGTCAGCCCTCCCCAACTCCAAACACTTTGTATTATTTGCACAAATCCTGTATTTATTTGTGAGTGAAATGGTCTTTCTCTCCAGTAGAGAGAAAGGGCAGGTGAGACAAGGGGTAGCTAAGTGGTACAAAGAGTGCTGGTTCTGGAGCCAGGAAGACCTGAGTTCAGATTTGGCTTCAGACACTAGTTGTGTGATGCTGTCCAAGTTACTTAATCCCTGTTTGTCTCAATTTCCTTAACTGTAAAATGGCAAAGATAATAATAGGGCCTATTTCCCAAGGTTATCGTGAGGATATAGTGGTATAATAATTGTAAAGCACTTAGCACCCTATCTGGCACATAGTAAGGGCTATATAAATGTGTTAGCTATTTTTGATTTTGTATTGTTATAACTAACACTTAGTACCTTGCCTGACACATAGTAGGTATTTAATAAATGTTTATTGATGAATATTATTTTAGTATTCTATAGTGACAAAATTCTGTACATACTTTATCCTATTTGAGTCTCAGGACAAACCTATGGAGTAATACAGGCATCCAGGTGGTATGGATAGAGTTGCTTGCTCTGGAAGCAGGAAGAACCTGTATTCAAGTCTGGCCTCAGATACTGGCTAGGTGTTTCTGCCTCAGTTTCCTCATTTGTAAAATGGGTATAATGATATCACCTACCTCTCAAGGTTGTTGTGAAAATAAAATGAAATATATTTGTAATGCACTTTGTAAATCTTAAGGCACTTTATAAATGATCATTATTATTATTACTATTACTTAGGTATTAACCTCATTTTAATCATAAGGAAATTGAGGCTCAGAGGGGTTGTGACTTACTTAAGATCACAGAACTTGTATGTGGCAGAACCAGGGTTAAATCCTAGTTTTCTAACTCCAAGCCACAAATCAAACCTTACTCATGCCATGATCCTACAGTTTCTCAAAAAGATCTTGAGAGTTTAGAACAATGAACCAAATTTAGTAAGCTAAAGTGAATTAAATTTTAAGTCTTTTAACAGAGGTTCAAAAATTAGCTTTCTAGATATGATATCAACAATAGTTCATTACATATAATAAACACATATTGCAATATAATAATGTACACATTTAATATAGTACAATATAACAGTATATGTATTATTATATATTAAATCATAGTATAGTGCTTATATTTAGTATATGGAGCGAGCCAGATGGGAACTTAGAGATCATTTGATCTAACTCCTTCATTTTACAAATAAAAAGATGGAGAAATCACATCTAGAAAGTGGTAATGCTGCATCTTGAACTGAGGTCTTTCAGCTTTAAATCCAGTTTGCAGTACACCATGTTGCCTCTCAAATACTGGAAAATGGCTGGGCAAATAGACTGTATCAGTGAATCAGATTTAATATTGTGAAATTGAATAAGGGAAAATATAAAAGTGTAACTGGACAAATACTAAGCTCAATGTATCAACAGTGTGGCTTGGCCACCAAAAAACCAAAACAAACAAACAAAAAAAAACAAAACATGATACTTGTATAGACTACATTAGTAGAGGTCTACCTCCAGAATAGTAAAAGTAATAGTCCCACTTTCCTCAGAACTGATCAGATTATAACTGGAATAGTATGTTCAGTCCTCGAGTGCATGTTTTAGGAAGCATATTAACAATCTGTAATCATCCAGAGCACAGTGACTGGTATGATAAAGACCTTGTCATATGATGTAGGGTTAATAGAATATAAGATCTTCCCCAAACTTTTTTTTTTTTAAAGCAATTGGGGTTAAGTAACTTGCTCAAGGTTACCCGGCTAGTCATTAGCCTACTTAGGTCCTTCTGATTCCAGGGCCGGCGCTCTATTCACTGCGCCACCTAGCCGCCCCGTTCTTCCCCATCCTTTAACAGGCCATAGGTGTTTCCTTTATTCCTAGGAACAGAGCCTTATTCCCAGGTCTACACAGGTATTTCGATTATGGATGTCTTGCTGCTTTGAGCTCTGGCCCAATTCACAGCTGTGGCATATCCAGAGTCACATAGAGCCCATATTCAGGGAGGTTTATATTGTCTTGGATGAGGAACGTGCTGAGGGGGAAGATTGCTTATGGGGAGATGTGCTTGCAAGAAGGCTTTCACACCTTTTGCTCCTGAGCCAGTTAGGCACTGAGTCAGGTAGGTTGTGATGCCTTCTGGCTCTGAGCCTTTTAGTCAAAATTATATGTATTCTGGGAGGTTGGTATTTTGCTTTCTGGCTCACTCATGAGAAGACTCTGGGTAGCCATTGTTAAGCCCCTCAGCCCCCGCTTTGTGAACCCAAATGTTGGTGCTCTCTCATCTGGTGATTATGTATCTATTACTTTGTTTAGACATTTGGAACCTTGTCTATTGGATTCTTTCTTGGATACTCACTTCTTTCTACTTACCTGTCTGTTTTATTTAATTAAAGTAATATTGTTGACCCCTTTGAAGTTCTTTTCTTTAGAAAAGTAGATCAAAGAACCTGTGCTAGCAGCCCTTCTGTGTGCTGGTGTTAATGGTCTTACACCTCCACATTAGCTGCAGGTATCATTACCAATATACATACATACATATATATATTACCAATATACAAACATACATATACATATATATGTGTATATATATACACATATATATGTATATGAAGAATCATTGAAGTACCATGGACCATTTGTGGAATTTATTAGGGTACCTTGGTTCAAATCCTATACCTCCTTGATTTAATTGAGATCACTTAACTTCTCAGGCTCTCATTTTCTTGTATCTAAAATGAGTTGGAGGCCGTGTAACCTTGAGCAAGTTACTTAACCCCAATTACTTTAAAAAAATAAAATAAAATAAAATGAGTTGTAGTAGAAAGCTTCTAAGGTCCTTCTAACTATGAACTGTTTTCCTACAAGAGGAATGCTTAGTTTGGAGAAGTAGTCTGGAAAAGCTTATATGGAAAAAAAACTGGGGAAAGAAAATATAAAAAATATGTAGAATAGGGATAGCTAAGTGGCGCAGTGAATAGAGCAGCAGCCCTAGAGTCAGAAGGGCCTGAGTTCAAATCCAGCCTCAGACACTTAACACACTAGGTCTGAGACCTTGGGCAAGTCACATAACCTTGATTGCCCTGCCCTCCTCCCTCCAAAAAGCAAAAAATGTGTGTGTGTGTATGTGTGTGTGTGTGTGTGTGTAGAATACAGATTAGATTTATTCTACATAGCTTCAAAGGAAAGAATTACATGTTATAGGTGGAAATTATATGCAGGCAGAATTTGTTTCAATATAAGGAGTAACTCCTAAATAAAGCAGCTAAGAAAGGGAATGGGCGACCTTGTCAGTTAGTGAGTCTCCTATCAAAAGAGGCTTAGGACTTGGATAACCACTTGTCATGATTCTTGGCTCAGTTAGAGGTTGGACTAGATGGCCTCTCAGGTCTTTTCCATTGCTAAGATATTTTTTATTCCTTTACATTTCATAATTAGACTTCAATGCCAAAGACAAACTTTGTTACCCCTTTAGGGGAAAAAAACCTAACCTTTTGATTTTTCAATTTAGAATTCGAAGAAGGTCAAAATTTCTTAAAATGATAGAAGTGAAATTTAGGATGAAGAGATAAAAAAAAATTATGATCAAAGTTGTGAGGCAGAAAACCTTACTGAATTCCAGTCATTCTTGTCTCTCTCCAAGCATTCCATTCACTCCAGTCCCCTTCTCTCTCTCCTGCCACAATCCTACTTGTACTTATACAGTGTTCCAAGTGAACAATCTGCTGAGCTCTGAATGTGCTTTCCCTCTTTGTACATAATGTTCCAAATTAGATACATACTACAGTACAATATATATTGTTTTACAACTGCTTTCCTGGGAGTTGAACACTTGATCAAACACTCAGTGTTGCCTGGCTACCTGGCATTCTTGCTGTTTGAGCATTTTACCTGACATTGTTTCCCTGTGCTCTTGTAGCTCAGTTCCCCTGAATGTATATCTGAATTAAAACATATCAATTTAATTCAATTCAGCAAGCCTTTTTAAAGTTCCTTTTATGTGCAAGGCACTGTACTTAACACTATAAATATTAAGACAGGAACAAAAACAATCTTTGTGCTAATCTGCCCCCCCCCATCTCCCAGGCCCCATTGGCTATTGCCTCTCTCCTGCCCCTCCCAAATACCTTTCATTTATTTTGTATATGCTTATAGGTGTTGTACCGTCTCCCACAAGAATGTAATATTCTTTAGTCCAGGGACCGTCTGTTCCATTTTTCTTGTATTCCCAAGTGCTTACTATGGTGTCTGACAATTAGTAGGTACTAAAGTGCTTGTTGACTGACTTAATTTTTCCATAATGTTGGTCCTGTGCTTTTTGGAATTTTTATCCAGCACTGGATGAAGGCATAGGTAGCATGCTCATCAAATTTGCAGATGGGAAAAAACTCAGGCACAGATAGAAAGACACTATAATTTAGAGACAGGATCATAGATTTAGAGCTAGAAGACAACTTGGAGATCATTTAGTTCTAACACAGATAAGGAAAGAAATTAAGCAAGAAAATATTAAGTGGAAAGGGCTGTTTTAGAAGAGTGTGATCCCTGCCTCACTAGAGGAAAGTCTTTCAATAAAGGACCATTTATCAATGATCATAGGATCATAAATCATTGATTTAGAATTGGAAAGGATTTTAGAGATCATTTAGGCCAAATTCTTCATTTTAGGAATGAAGAATTGAGGTTAAGTGATTTTCCCAAGTTCATATAAGTGATAAGTAACTGACACAAGATTTGAACCTCAGTATTCCATCCCCAAATTCTGGATTCTTTCTACTGTGCCAGTGTTACAGAAGTGATTCTTATCTGGGTGCAGGTTGGAGTTAGAGGCCTCTAAGGCCCCTTCTAACTCTAAGACTCTGTATTATCATGTTTTCTATTTTTCTGATTTGTCAAAATAGATTTGATGTTTACCATGTAAATCCTAACAACTGACAAGATTATCAAGTTTATTCAAAGTATCTGTTACTTTTGTGAAGGGCAATGAATGTGATGGGTATGAGCAGTCTCCAACATATCACAAATGAAGAATTGTTACACAGAAGTGGTGGAAAATATATTACTAGAGAAATATGTGACAAAAAATTTTAAAAGTAGAGCAGCCACATATAGCCAGAGCAAAGGTTTGTGCAGAGTCTCTGTGTGTCTTCATTGGTATCCTCACAATGTTGGAATCATTATTTTTTTTTTGTCTTTTTGGAGCGGGGAGGGCAGGGCAATTGGGGTTAAGTGACTTGCCCAAGGTCACACAGCTAGTAAGTGTTAAGTGTCTGAGGCCAGATTTGAACTGACTCCAGGGCCATTGCTCTATTCATTGTGCCACCTCGCTGCCCCCAAAGGGGTCATTATTACTAAAAGTAATAATAATCATAGTGATGATGATGGCTAGCATTTATATGGAAAATGCTATATGACCGGCACTGAGCTAAGTACTTTACATATTATTTCATTATTTCATATCTCATGAGAATGCAGTTTGGGGCAGACCATACCTTTCCCTCCTTGACAGATTTAGTGAAGGACACGTATGAGACTTGTACAGATTAGGTCAGTATGAATGGATTATATTCCTGAGTAGTGGAAGGAATTCCCAGAGATCTTCTCGTGATAGTCCATTGAGGGCTCCATGCTCGAAGCCTTTGCAGCTTAGTGTAAATGAGATAATATTTATGAAGCACATAGTAGGTGGCCTCCTCTATTCCCTTCTGTACATGGCAGCTACTCAGAGAGAATTTTGAAATTTTCACAGAAGTCATATTAAGAATAATAATCTTTTATTATGCATAAAATTTACCTTACACAAGAGAAAGCACAACTTTAGATACTAAATCAGAGAGAGGAAGATGCAGAAAAGAGGACAGGAGAAGGGGGATGAGGAGACGTCAAGATCACCTTCACACAAAAGATAAGGATATATCTTTGAGGAACATCCAGGTCTTGTGAGATAATTATCAGGCTATGAATGAAAAATCATTTATTAATTATGTACTATGTGCAGAAGCCTTGGGATATAGATAGAAAAACAAGACAGTCCCTATTTACAAGGACCACACGTTTTAATAATGGAAACAAAACACAAAGCAGAGTTCAGCTACAGAGCAAATGGAAAGCCTTGATGGTCCATAGGGCACAATAGCAAGGGGTGTGTGTGTGTGTGTGTGTGTGTGTGTGTGTGTGTGTGTGTGTGTGTGTGTGTATACTGGATTATTTGTACTACATATATACATATGTGTGTTTGTATATGTGTATCCATTTCTGATATTAAACCATTTGATAGTAACAAGGAATTTGACACTGAGCGTTTTTATTTCTTGACCCTTGGGGCCTACAGAAAAAGCCGCACATCCCTATATTCACTGAGGTTATTTTCCCAGATGGTAGTAGAATACATTTGGCCAGGGTGGCATTGCTGTTCATTAGTAATTTATGCTTGGGATCCTAGACAATTGTCTAGTAGTATAACTCAGGTCCTTGGGCTTCTATTGTAGTAAAATGACCTTGATTTTAGTCTCATTTCTAATGTATTAATTGAGTAATATTTCAAACAGCACAAAAAAATAAGAGATGGTAATCTGCTTGTAGCTACTTAGCTCTTCTGAAACTTGATTAGTGGTTTTTCAGTGGTTTCAGAATGCCTTTTGCAAGAACATGACAGTAAACATCTCTGGGGAAAATGAAAATGTTGTTTTCCCATATCCCTAGAATTCTGTGCTGGCTCAGTTTATTTGCTTCTAAGATGTATTACCCATTGTACAGGTTTTTTTCATCTTATTTACTGAATTAAGTCATGGACACTGTAATCATAACTTGTTCATATTATTAATATATATAGCTATTTGATAAAGTTTTGTTTTTAACATATTTAGTAACATTCAAAGAAAAAATAGGGTATGCCCAATTCCTTAAGTTTTCATGGGTGTCAGTTCTTGAAAAGTAAACAGCATAGGGACGGCTAGGTGGTGCAGTGAGTAGAGCACTGGCCCTGGAATCAGAAGGACCTGAGTTCAGATCTGGACTCAGACACTTAACACATACAAACAAAAACCTAGCCGTGTGTCCTTGGGCAAGTCATTTAACCCCAATTGCCCTCCAAAAAGCAAAAAAAAAAAGAAAAGTAAACAGCATAGATGGGATATTTGGTTTGATCTCCATAAGGTCATAGATTTAAAGCTGAAAAAGACACCCCCCCCCCAACCACCTATTCTAAGCCCTTCCTTTTATAGACAAAGCAACTCAGGCTCAGAGACTTTATACAATTTATATTATTTTTAATCAGTCAACAAATATTTATTCAACCCCTGCTATGTGCCATGTACTCTATTGGGCACTGGAGATACAAAAAGAAAGAATAAAACAATCCCTCCCCTCAGTGGGATTATATGTTATCAGGAGAGACAAGTACATATATAACATTATATGTTATCAGGAGAGACAAGTACATATAAAGGTATACAGGATAAAAATGAGGTAGTTAAATACAAGGTAGTTGGAGAGGGGTGGGTAGGACATTCCTTGAAAGTAGGGATTTGTTGTTTTGCCCAACAGTGGCAAATGGTAGGTAGTTAATAAATTCTTATTGCTTGTGCTAGGTCACATAGATAATAGATCATTGAGATAGGAGTCAGACCCAGGTCCTCCTATTCTAAATCCACTTTTTCTTTCCATTGTACTATGCTACCTCTCTATCTCCATCTGAAATATCTTAACTTAGAAATTTATCACCAAAGGACTATTCCACTGTTTTATTGTGGAGTGGAGCCAACCCTAATGAAAGGTCTAGTAGGTCTTTCCAAGCTGGAAAGGTTTCCAGTTTGGACCCAACAATGGTCCATGTTTATTTTTCAAGACCTAATCCTGTTAAGTATGGAAAGCTCATCCCCAAAGGGCTGACCACCTACTGTTGATTTTTTTCAGTTACAGCTACTCATGAAAACTGCTAAGACATGCAGAGGTTTCACTTAGAATCAGAGAAGGAGGGTCTATGCCAGTGAAATCGTGGAACCTTGAAATATTGAATTATAGTACTCTAAAAGTTCCTGGTATTGGATACATCATGCATAAACTGATTTTCCTACTAAGTAAAGATTTGCGTGGAACTTCAGCTCCTTGAGGGCAGGAATTGTTTGGATTTTGCCTTTTTTTTTCTTTATAGCTAACCACTGTGCCTTGCACCCAGAGAGTGTTAAATAAATATTAATTGAATTGAATTTGACTGTCTCTTCTTGGTTAGCTAATGAAAAGACTAGTGGCATGGCTTGATTTTATAAATTCCTCAAAAGTTCTTAGCATGCCCTTACTGAAACCCATATGGTAAAAATAAAAGTCTGTTTAAATCAGAGCCTCCTGTACAATAATTACCTATTCAGTAGTGGTCTAGTATCTGACATTTCAAAGGCAAAAAACATGATTAGGTGACCTGGAGGATACTGATACATGAAAACTCATGATTAATACTTCACCTAGTATTATGCCATATAAATTAAACAGAGCACTCTTCAATTGAAATATGCCAACTGAGACTTGAATATCCAGAAGGTATGCTATGATGTATGTTTATGTATTCCTGATTATATTCAAGCCCATAAGTACTGAGGTCTAGAAGACAGCCAGTCCCAAAACTGTTGAGTTGAACCTTTTGGTCAGACTGTGACAGATGAGTGAGAACATGGGATGGTAAATTTAGGAAGCAAAGGGACATGTGAGCTAACTCACAATGGTATTTTGACCTGAGCTGAGTTTTTTCCACTTCTTAGCCACTGACTGAAGTGAAAAAGTCAACTCAAATAAATGTTTTCACAAAAGCTGTAAAAACACCTACTTTAAAAAAAAAAATCACAATGTCTCTAGACAAGGACTTTTGCATTGTCAAATTTTTTCAGTGAGACCTAACAGTTGTCAGATGTGGCAGGCTCCTACTTTATGATTCAGCTTATTTCCTTCATTCTTTAAATCAACCCTGTATTTTAAGCTTTTGGGTCTGTACATGAGATTTTAAATGGGACATGGGAACCCAACTTAGAGGTCACCAAGCCCAGGCATTCCATTTAAGAAATGAGAAAACTGATGAATAATAACTAACATTTGTATAACACTTACTTTGTGCCAGGTACTGGGCTAAGTGCTTTACAATTATTATCTCATTTTATCTTCACAGTAACCCTGGGAGGTAGGTACTATCATTATCCTCATTTTACAGATGAGGAAACTGAGGCAAACAAGGGATTTGAGTTACTTGTACAGGGTCACACAACTTGTAAGTAGCTGAGGCAGGATTTGACTTCAGGTATTTCTGCCTCAGCTTTAGGACCCTTTGAGCCACCTAGCTGACTTTTGAACTGAAGCAAGCATCCTTCCATTGAGTCCACTTAGAAATCACCTCTAGCCATGACCCTTTTTCTTGGGCAATTTACTTAGACTCTCTGAGCTTCAATTTCCTCATCTATGAAATGAGAATAACATTTGCACTACTTATCTCCTACAGTTGGTATTTTATTTATATGTTTATATTTGTATTTCTTTGAGGTTGGGTTTTGTTTTGTTTTGTGTACTAGACTTGTGATTTCCTTCTGTAGGAAATGGCTAATTGAAGAAGCTCCCACTGCCAAATGCAGATCTTTACCTGCTTTACAATTTATAGTCTTAAAGAGTTTCCTGGAGGGCAGGAGAGGGTAAATGAGTTGTCAGGATCACCCAGTCACTAGGTGTCAGAGGCAGGATGGAATTTTCTTGACTTTCTGGGGTCCTTCTCCAGAGGTTATCTCCCTCCAACTAGAACACCGTGACGTATATGTAAAATGTGTTTAATGCTTTTTAAATTGAATTGAAGGGGAAGGCAATTCTAGTGTATGATGGACAGCAGGGCCCTACTGGTTCAGAATTTAAAACTTCACTGAAAATATTTTCTTACTGTTTCCTTTGGATTGTAAAACATCAAGCAAATCCTTGGAAAGTCCTTTCATTGATGTTGCATAAAGTTTCCAACCTAGTCTGAAGGCCCTGAAGTACACTCAAGAACCGACAGCCAGGAAAGAAAAGGATATATGTCAGCAGTTTCTTTTGTGTAAAAGTTGGGGGTGAGGGTGGGGAGGGCAGATAAGATGAACAGTTGGGAGATATGCTTCCAAGAAAATCAGGGGAAAATTAGAGGAAATATTTCTTTGCATTATAGAAGGGCTCTGTTCCTCTCAAGTGAAGAAATGAGTTCATGGCGGACTACCATATTGTAATGTTTCTCAAACTATCTGATGCCTCATTAAAAACAGTAATGCTCTAAGGATCTTGGTTTCTTTTACTCCAAGGTCAAGAGAATCTTAACCTTTTTGTGTGTCCTAGATCCTTTTGGCAGTCTGGTGAAGCCTGTGGACCCCTTCTCAGAATAATGTTTTAAATGTTTATGAAATTAAACATATAGGATTGAAAAGGAAACCAAATAGATTGAAGTGCAGTTATCAAAATATTTTTAAAAACAAGTTCATGGAATAAAACTCCGTAGTGTAAGTTGAGCATTAGACAAAATCTTGAATTTCCTATAGCACAAAATTATAAGCTTGCCCATTTTTTTCCCTAAAATAGTTATATTTCCTTCTCTTTGCTATAGATTATTCTAACAACTATCTAGTGCAGAGGTGAGCAAAGATAAGGGTGTAGTTAGTTTAGGAGAAACTTGAATGTTGATAATCATGAAGTTTTGAAGCATGAGCCAGGAAGGGGTTTTAAATCAGCACTTAACCTACAGCTCTTACCCACATGGAAATCATATTTACCAAAGTGATAGCTTTCTTTGTATGAGATTCACAAAGCCCCCAAAGTAAATTTTAGATATCCCATGTTCATTATTTAGTATACCTCAGGGTCTTCCCGCTGAGTAGGGAAACTTATGTGATATCAATCAATAAGCATGCTAAGGATTTACTTGCTCATATATATTCCAAAGGGGTGGGAGTGGGAAAGGGAAGGAGAGGAATTACCACCTCTTCTCCAAGATATTCTCTACTCAAAGTTTAAACATGAGAAGCTGTTCTTTGATGTGGCCTAGGGATATCTGCCATTATTGGCTGCTGGTCGATGTTGGTTCTGATTTCTTTTCCAGTCCTAAACAAGTTTCAGCTTTATTGAGGGCCTGCCTTCACTGGAGAGTTTCTCTTACTGCCTTAGAAAGATTCTGTAGTCTGAGAGCCCTTGCCAATTAGCATGCTATTTCATTAATATTTTATGACTTCATTCATTTATTTGACAAATATTTATCGAGCATCTACTCTCCACAGGGCACCATGCTAAGTGCAGCAGCCAGTACAAAGGTTTATAATGAACAGTCTTTATCCTTGAGACAATTGCAGTCTAATATGGGAGAAAAGATCTATCCCCTAGTAATAACACATTCAAGGAAGAATGTAATAAATGTCCCATACCTTTGTACAACTGAAGTACTACAGGAGTTCAGAGGAAAGAGTGAATACTTCTAGACGAGATGACCAAGGATGACTTTGTGGAAAAAAGTGGCATTTAAACTGGATCTTTAGTTATGGGCAAATTTCAATATGGAAAGGTTAGTAAGGAGAGAAACGAAAATCTTGGAGGAGGGAACAGCATAACCAAAGGCAAGAAAGTGGGGAAAAGCAGAGTGGTTCCAAAAATAGTAAGTACTTTAGTTTTCCTAGAGAGGTAAAGAGCTAAGATAGCTTTGGTGCAGGGAGCCTTAAATGCTGCTTTCTTTATTTGGTAGACAGTAGGAAGCTATTAAAGTTTTCGCAATATACAAGTGATAATGATCAAAGGAGTGCCTTAAGAAGAATGAATTGGCATGATGGGGTATGTATTGGGATGGGGAGGAGTCTGGAGGTTGGGAAAAGTTTAGGAGGCTATTGTAATTATTCGGGTTTGATGCCCTGAGAACTTGAACTAGAACAAAACCAGTAGGGAAGGTATGAGAGACTCTTAAGAATTGAAAGTAGAGACCTTGGTAATCATTCAGTCCAACATTCCACTCCATGCAGCAATCCCCTCTTCATTACCCCCCAACAGGTGATCATCTAGCTTCTTTGAACAGTAGTCAACCACAACTCATTACTTTACAAAATAGCCCCTTCCATTTTGGAACTGCTAGTTGTTAGAATTTCGTTACTTTGTTTCCATATAGTATCTACCCATTAGTTCTAGTTCTAAGCCCCTGAGTTACTCAGAATAGATCTAGTCTTTCCCTAAAATTCTCCACATTTTAAAAGACTTCTTTTCTTTCTCCCTCTGCCTGCTTCTCTCTGGCTTCCACCCCTCTCCACTCCCCACACAGGAAAAAGTCTTACCTTCTTCAATCCCAGTATCCCAGTTTGTTCAAGTTCCTCATATGACCTATTCTTGATCACTTCCCCCTGGATATATTCCAGTTTGTCATTGTTCCTTTTAAAGGGTGGAGCTTAGAATAAAGCTCAGAACTGCAGACTTTGTCTAACCAGTGAAGGGTACATTGAGAAGTCCTACAGTTTTCAGAGGAGGCCTGGGTATGTTTGTAGGCAAAGCAAAGGAGGCCATTGGAGAGGCAATGGAACATGCCAGAGAAGGGAAATACGAATGATGGGAAAAGGTAGGGGGAAGAGATTAGGGCCAGAAGTGAAAAAGTTACCCTTGGAAAGAGAATGGATACGTCTTTCCCAGTTCTCCTTTATTCCAAAAACCATTCCTCCACCCTGCAGTTCCTTGAAGCTATTGTCCCAGAGCAGCTGTAAAAAGGTAGGAAGTGCTGGAGAATTTCCATTTCTAAATTAAGCTGAACGCCCTAACAGCTTTTTTTTTTTTTTTTTGCCCCCAGGTCTGCATCCTGCAACTTAATAAAGACTGGGGAGATAATTAGGCATGTTATTTTGTACCTTCAAGTTCTCATTATAAAATTTATCATAACTAATGAATATTGTCAATTTTTGGTTATTTGGAGTTTATCTAGTTTGTTAATAACCAGGCCTTTTGTTTTTTTCCTTCTGTTACTTTTAACCCTGTGTATTTGTGTGTGTGTGTGTGTGTGTGTGTGTGTGTGTGTGTTTACTCCACTGTGGAAGAAAAGCCAAATCATTTTTTAAGATAAGAGAGATAAGAATATTAGACATAATAGAAGTTTCTAATGTTTCCTCAGGTAAGTATATACTGAACCTTACTCCTGTATCTTTTATATTATATAATGAGATTTAATGTTCAAAGTTATAATTCTGAGTCAGCCCAGAAAGATAAGATTAAAGTATGTTCATCATAAAGTATATGTATTTGGGAAACTGAGGAACATCATGAAAAACAAAGTCAGTGCAATGTCTGTCTAAAAACATTTCAGTGACTCCAAAGGAATTAGAGGAGCCTTTGAAATTATTGCAGTAGAAAAGGGTCTGTCTTGGTAGTTGGAAAATCTAGTCTCTGCTTTGCCATTACTTGTCTGTGTGATCATATGCAAATCCCTTCTCCTCTGCCAGCCTCATTTCCTTCCTATATAAAATGAGGAGTCAAAACCAAATTCTCTTTAAGGCCCCTTCCCATCCCCAAATCCTGTTATTCTATCCAATTGGTCAGAGACACCCACCTTCTACAAACAATAATTAAAAGTTATTTCTTTTTAAAAATTGTTAGATGAAACCATCAACAACAACAAAAATCAAATAAGTATACAAACTAAGGAATATTAAAGTAAAATCAAATTAATTAATAGACAACAAACAGGATACATTTACTGTGTCTCATTTCAAGTGTCATTATTATCTTTGGTTTGCTTTCTTTTTTATGTACAGTTGTAGCAATTTTTGTAAATGACTACAAGGGCCATAACATCAGTTGTCAGTTTGTATATAGTTCCAGTTCTGCCGATCCCACATTGAATTCAGTAGAATATAAGCAACTTGCAGGCAGGAACTGTCTCACTTCTTAATTTATATCTCAGTGCGTTGCATAGTGCCTGGTACATTGGAGGTACTTAATAAATGTTTGTTGATTGATTGACTTTATGTTAATTGATTTCCATGTATTCTTCGTATCTTATCATTTTTATAGTACCATAATAGTCCAGTGTGGTTAGAGAAGAAGCTAGGAGGACCTGTGAGCAAGTGACTTAACTTCTCAATGATCTAGTCCAGGCACCTCTGGAAGCCTCTTGAGTTGCAGAGAAAGTACTGACCAGCATTGGTACTGGGAATTCTCTCTACAATTAAGATCATAGGTCTACTTCCTATCTGAATATTCTAATATATCCATGTACTATTGTGTCTTTAGCTATTTTTCATTTATTGGACATGTAAGCAGTTATCTTGTAAGCAGGAAAATAAATTTCTTATTATTAGATGGAAAATTATTATTATTATGTCGTATGTGCTTTAATCTACCTTCACTGGGCAAGGGAAAAACTAGAAAATTAACTTTCTGCATATGTTAGTTCCAGGAAAATTATTTCCATTTTTTTTAAAGTTCACCTTTAAATACTTGAAATAGGACATACACCTTTGTTTTCAAGCATTTATTTACAGATTAAGGACTCTCCAGATAAACTTCAAGCTAAAGGCTTTATAGCCTCTACCAATTAAATATCAGTTCAGTCAAACAAACTTTTATTATACAGCTATTCTGTTCAGGGCTTTGATGCTAAGGTTTCAAGGAAATTTGGAAATGAATAAAAGAATGTCTGTCTTCAAGAAATTTAAACTCTAGTAAAAGAGACAGGAAGAAATAGCCTGGCATACTGGATGGAAGAACTCATCTACAAGTCAGGATAACTTGGGTTCAAGTCCTGTCTGTGACTTTAAGTCTCTTCTCTAACTCATAGAGGTTGTTCAACAACTTCCCAGGGCCTCAGGAAATGCTCTAACACTGTAGGTTAGTTGCAGAGCCGGTGTTGACATGAATCAGTAACTGGAACCCCTTACTTCAGTTATATCACAGGCGCAGTGTTTGTGTGTGTGTAACAGAGAGCAAGACACACACACACAAAAAGAAACTGACAGAGTTGGAGGATAAACACAAGTAATTTTATTACAAAATAGAGCATAATTAGGTCATGAGTGAAATGCAAAGTTCTGTGTGTCCAAGGAAGGATAAAGGTGCAATGGATAGAGTGTAGGGTCTAGAATCATCTTCCAGAATTCAAATCTAGCCTCAGATACTTATTTACTGTGTGACCCTGGACAAGTCACTTAACCTTGTTTGTCCCAATTTCCTCATCTGTAAAATAAGCTGGAGAAGGAAATGGCAAACCACTCCAGTATCTTTGCCAAGAAAATCTCAAATGGGACCATGAAGAGTCAGACACAACTAAAAACAAGTAAACAACAACAAAAGAAGAAAAAAGTAATTTCTGATTGAATGGAACAAGGAAGACTTCCTAAAGATGTTAGCTGTGCTGAAGCTTGAAATGTAGGTAGGATTTTATCAAGTAGAGATATGGGGAGAAAGGAAAGGCCTTCCTGGGCATGAATGCAGGAAAGCTCAAGATATAAAGGAAGACTGTGGAAGAGCAATGTGAAGTAAAGTATCTAATATGCTCATGTTAGTGGAAGGAAAATATTTAGTTATGCACACAGTTTTTCAGGAAGGTATATGTTCTATACAGCAGAGTATACCTCTATGCCTTTATTTAATGATCTCTCTCTTTTCACTGATCTTTTGTTCAAATATTCCCTTTTAAGTCTGTATCCATAAAGAGAGAATCCACCGAGAGATTTTGCAAATAACAGCTCTTTATGCTGTGAAACATTAATCAGAACATCAGAATGCTACCCAGAACCCTTAGTAGCTAAGAGTGACTGTTGAATCTACATTAAAGCCAAAACATTTTAGCAGCATCCACTGATAATTACGAATCTGACCAGCACTCCAGTTGCTCTTTAATGGTTATTCTTGACTTCTTCAATGCAAATAGGTTCTATCAGCAGAAAACTGGGTTGTTTTTTTGTTCTTTCTTCCTGATGTTGTATGGCTAGCCTAGACAAATTTGATGGCCTTACTAAGACCTTGGGAAAGGAAGGGTTTAGAATTTTTTTTTAAGACATATAAGACATCTTAATTACTTGGGAGATTGATGAGCACAACTCAGTTTCTTCTGTTCTAAAGACCTACTATAAAGTGGCAGTTGAGTACAAAGACCAGATAATATCCAGATGCAAACAGATGTGATAATATTCTCATGGGGAAGCCTCTCCAACCTACAAATTGAATTTATAGTCCATGTATTACTTTTCTTGCCTAAAGTATGATGCAAATAGGTAAGCAACAATCATTTAAGCACCTACTATGTGTCAGATACTGCACTACACAAAACACAGCATTTCATATTCTAGTATCATTTTGTTTATTTGTTTACTTCTTTATCTTGCACTGAGATCCCAAAGGGAAGATCCTAAAAAGGGGAATACCTGCTTAGACTCCCTAGGGCACCAGGCAAGTATTCTTCTCTGTGTGTTAGAAAGCACCATTTATTAGGATTGTGCTAAGAGCAAAAGGAACCATAGAGTTGAAAGGGACCTCAGAGGTCATCAAGACAAGTATTTCGTGGGCAAATTATACTGCACCTTAGATAAGCAAACTACCTAAATTCTCTACTATGAACTCTTTTTTTAATTAAACAAATGCTTTATTAACTTCTGGTTTACATCATTCATTTCCACCAGATTACGAGTTACATTTTTCCCCCATTTTTCCCTACCCACCACCCCAAAATAGTCCCACTAGATATCCCCTCATCCAATCTGCTCTCTCCCATATCTTCTCCCATACCCCCTTCGACTTTGCCATTAGGTCAAGGTGAATCTTTGAGCCCCAATGCCTGGCCATCTTATGAAACATTTAGTTTTAAAACTTCGATTTTCAGATCCATTCCCTTCCTCCCTTGTCACCCACTCCCTCTTGAGAAGATAAGCAATTCAGTATGTGTTGTACATGTATAGCTATACAAAACATTACCATAGTAGATATATTGTAAAAGACTGCTTATATTTCCCTCCCAACTGTCTCACCTCCCACCTGGTCCATTCCCTACTTTGATGCTGTCCCTCTTTGATAGTGGGTACTTCTAACCTCCCCTCTCCCCAGAATGCCTCCCCTCCATCATCCCCCCTCTCATCCCCCTTTCCCCTACTCAGGAGAGTGAGTTAGGGTAAGATATTCCATTTAGTATGTATGTGATTCTCTCCTTGAGCCAACTTCAATGAGAATATGCTTTTGCCTTTTTGCCTTCCTATTCTTCCCCTCCCCTGCAATCACTTTCCCTTGCCTCTTCTACATGAGATAGTTTACCCTACCCTGTCTCTCTCCATCTCCTCTTGCCACTTTCCTCTCTCACCTCTTGACTTCACCCCTTAAGAATCATCCCTTCCTGGGGCGGCTAGGTGGCGCAGTGAATAGAGCGCCGGCCCTGGAATCAGAAGGACCTGAGTTCGGAGCCGGCCTCCTACACTTAATCCGCACAAACAAAAACCTAGCCGTGTAACCTTGGGCAAGTTACTTAACCCCGATTTCCCTAAAGGGGTGGCTAGGTGGCCCAGTGAGTAAGAGCACCGGCCTCGGAGTTGGGATGATCCGAGATCAGATCCGGCCTCAGAAAATGAGCACCCACGCATAAATCAAATGACTAGCCGTGTAACCTTGAGCAAGTTACTTAACCCTAATTGCTTTAAAAAAAAAAAAAAGAATCATCCCTTCCTTGGGGTGGCTAGGTGGCACAGCGAGCAGAGCACCGGCCCCGGAGCCAGAAGGACCCGAGCTCGGATCTGGCCCCAGACACCCAACACACAAACAAAAAGTCAGCTGCGCGACTCCAGGCAAGTCACCCAACCCCAATTGCCCTCCAAAAAAATAAAAAAAGAATCATCCCTTCTCATCAAATTCAACCTGTGCCCTCTATCCATGTATACCTGTGAACATATGCCATGTACCCTTCTTCAGTTATTTTCATAATGAGAAAGGTTTCATACTATGAACTCTTGAATGTGTTAACTCTCATTGACTCAGAGTGTAAAATGGGGAATTCAAGAGAAAAAAGAAGACCAGGAGGAGTAAAATGCAATTTGATGGACAATCCACAGAGCTGGTCCCTATATCTTGGGCAGATAGTGTACATGTTTTTGTATTTGTCATTCAGCTGTTTTACTTGTTTCCAATTCTTTGTGACCCCATTTTGGGGGTTTTCGTGGCAAAAGATGTCATTTCCTTCTCCAGCTCATTTTATAAATGTGGCAAAAAATAAAAAAAAAAAATAAATGTGGCAAATAGGGTTAAATTACTTGCCCAGGGTCACACAGTTAGTAAGTATCTAAGGTCAGATTTGAACTAAAGAAGATGAGTCTTCCTGACTCCAGACCTAGTACTCTATCCTCTGTGCTACCTACCTGCCTGAGATAGTGTACATGAACAATGAATAACGGAATTGAACAGGAGGAAGAGAGAGATCGGGAACACCTTTGGGAAATGATGTGCTGCTTTGAATGACCCCAACTTTTTACCATGAGTAAAAAGGCCAATTTTTACCATTAATATTTGTAAGATGTGTAAGATTATGTAAGATAGGTGTGTCCCATGGATTATCTAAATATATAGAAATAGTTCATGGGCAGCAAAAATAGATATCTCTGGAATCTGGCCCACTCCTTTCCAAAGGAGACTATAATTTCCATCTTGAGAGGACCATGTGAAAGGCCATAGCAGTACACTTGCTCTTTCCTTTACCTCTCTCCCAAAGGAGTATCAGGCCAAGATTTTATGTGTCTGCCTACTCAAATATTTCTGGTCTAGTCTAGGGATATGAGTCTGATTCAGAAGATAAACCACTTCCCTGGTTAATCTTAAGAGAAAAGGTAGATCATACCCATTAGCTTAGTTCTTTTCCACCAAATCCTAGTTGCATAAAAGACCATCACAGATAATGGATAGCTAGTAAACCCATTAACCAAGAAAACAGTAAATAGAAATCAGAGAAGTTATACAAATTAAAATATACCAAGGAATAAACAAGACTGAATGAGCATTTTAATTAGGAGTGAGATGAGATCTCAGCTCAAACTGAGAGAAAGAACCAGCTCCCACCCAAGGGGCTCCATTTTTGCAGTCTGGTGTAGGGCAGAGGGAGAAATAGAAAGCAGATATATGTTGAGTAGTCTGTTACTCCTATCTATCTACCACTCCAGCTGTTCTTTAATTGCTGTGTTTGGCTCCTTCAATGCAAATGAGTTCTCTCTCCTCCTTAGAGACCTTTAAACAAGAGATCAGCAGAAAACTGGATTGTTTTATGTTCTTTTGTCCTAACGTTCTGTGGCTAACCTGGATGAATTTGAAAACTGCATCTTCTTTCTTTGTGTGTGTCTCTGCTAAAGAGTCTTTAGAACTACATATATCTTGCCTAGGATGCTCTGGCACTAACTACATCCTTTCCACAGATAGAGAGTCACATTGCACTCAGCATTCTCTCTTTCAATCCAGAGTCATGTCTTCTGTGTACATAGTGGCACACAAAATGCTTCAGGCTTGGTTGAAAGCCTAGTTACATATTCTTTTGTGGTTCGGTGGAAAAAAATTCTGGGTTTGGAGCCAGAGGGTCTGGGTTCTTATCCTAGTTTTATTACTTATTACCTGTGTGACCATGAACAAATCACTTTACCTCTTTATGCCTCAGTTTTCTTAAATGGAAAATGAAGATGTTGAAAGAGACTCTAAAGGTCCCTTATAACTCAAAAGTTAGGATTCTATAATACCATATAGCATCAAGCCCTGGAATGCCACATTCCCTGAAGAATTAAAATTGACAGCCATCCAAAGGAAAACAGAGAGGTACATGGTAGGAATAAGGATAATGTAACACACGAACTCTTATAACCAAGAATTATGCAAGAGGAGTTGTGAAAAGATGTCATTAGAAAAGTGTATGACCAGAAATTTAACTAGATCAGTAGGGAAAGAATGAGGTATGACAGTGTAGATGGCCTGCATATGCCACATTGGTATACATGAAAAGTCAAGAGATCTAAAAAAAGACCCACCAACACTTTTCAATGTGGAATGTTTGCAAGAGGACATAGACAAGAGTTACATAGATTGTATAGGAATGAAAGGGTTTGCAAACCATACTGTTGGAAGGAAAACACATTCAGTGAGATCATAGGTCCATCAAAGTAAAGTTTTAAAAAGTAAAGACTTGGAGCAGATAGGTGGCGCAGTGAGTAGAGCACTGGCCCTGGAGTCGGGAGGACCTGAGTTCAAAAGTGACCTCAGACACTTAACACAAAACTAGCTGTGTGACCTTGGGCAAGTCACTTAACCCCAACTGCCCTCCAAAAAGCAAAAATAAATAAATAAAAAGTAAAGACTTTCCTTATTTAAAACTATATGAACCAGTTAAGTCAATTTTACACTAGTTCACACTGATCCACACACCAGTGATTGGGGGTAAAAAAAAACAAAACAAAAAACTAACATATTCTACCTTCCCTGATAATTCAGGAATTGCCTACATAAATGCCTGATAATCAGTGGAAGGCAAGCTAGCCAGTAGTAACTAGGGGAATGGGAAAAGGCCTAATGTAGCAAATGAATGCAGGTTCACTATGATATCATGCATACTGTGTTTTATTCATTCACAGACAAATCGGCAAATATTTCTCACTTAGTTCATTGTTTTTTTTAGTAAATCAAGATAATGAATTAGTTGCCATATTAAAATATCTTCTTTGGTGTTCTTTTTAAATGAGAAAGTGAGATGCCAGGCACGGAAGCAATATAGAAGATGCAGTATAGTATGCAACTAATTTGTCTCTAGAAGTTCTGAGTAACTTTGGACAAAACATTCAATCTCTCTGCATTTCAGTGGGGATGACACCACCTGTCCTACTCACCTTATGGAATTGTTTTGAAGATCAAGTGAGATATCACTTGTGACATTAAGAGTTTATATCAGGTGTTATGTAAATGTAAAGAATTATCATCTGAACTGTAGTTTAACATTAGCATAATTTCTCCCTACCATTCTACCAAACCACAGCAAAATTAGTTGCTGGTCTATTGACTGATTTTTGTTACAAATCTTTCAGATGTGCTGAGGATAAACTAGAAAAGTACTAGGACAAAATGATCTTGGACCTAGAAAATACGTGAGGCTAAGTTGAGCTCCAGTAATAATATAGATATAGAGCCAATTTATACCCTCAGGGCTTACAGTTGATAGCAGATCGGGGGCATGATGAGGTAATAATGGATTTTCAGGACTTGTCTGTTCCTGTGCTGGGTTTCTCATTTTCTTGCAGACAGTTAAATTATGGTATTTGGGCTTCTGTTTACTTACATTAAGGATGTAAGCAATGTTCAGGCCTTGATTACCTCTCTGCCTGAACCATTCCCTCCTTACCAGCCTCTCCCTGTTTCCAGTGGCTCACTCCTCCAGTCAATCCTCCACGCCCTACAAATGAACCTTCCTGACACATAGCTCTGGTCATATTACTCCATTGCTCAGAAACTTATCATGGGCCTAGACTGCTTATTAAATAAGGATTTAGTTTGGCACTCAAGGCCTTCCAGAATCCTTCCTTTCTACCTCATCTCACATTATTCATCCTTCTTATATACTACATATAGTATTACTGCGGTGTCAAACTTATTGTTGTGGGCTCATGCACCTGCAGAACTCCTGAGTGCAAGTGCTGCCCCAGAACCAAATTAAAATGTAACTGAGAAATGTTTAACAAAATAAATAAAGATACAGTAAAATATAGATGTTAATGTGTTATTTTGGGGGTTTTGGAGGAGGAAAGTCAGGGAAATTGGGGTTAAGTGACTTGCCCAAGGTCACATGGCTAGTAAGTGTTAAGTGTCTGAGATTAAATTTGAATTTAGGTCCTCCTGACTCCAGGGCCAGTGCTCTCTATTCACTGTGACACCTAGCTACCCCGATTTGTGATTTTCTAAGAGATATTTTTTTACCTTTTAGTGACCCCTTTTCTGTTTAATGCCACTGATCTAGCCAAACCAGAAGGCCCATGATTTCTCACTTTGTGCTCACCTCCATACTTATAATGTTTTCTTCCCTTCACTACCTACCTTTTGATATCTTACTTTTTCTTCATTAGACCTTCCCTAATCCTACCCCACTTTTACCCTTTCCTTTCCCTACCAATAGTGGTCCCTTTTTTTCTTCTAAGCACATAGCACTATTTACCTCTCTAATGCACTTAACATATTTCAATTTGTATTATGGTTACTTGTGTCCTTGGTTTTTTCTTACCTATTACATTGTGAGTTTTTTGAGGACAAGAGCCAGTAAATTTATCTTTGTATCTGTCCCAGGCTTAACAAAACAAACTATACATAATTAAACATTAATAAATGTTTGTTGAATGCTGAATCCTATTTATCTCTTAATCAATATGTTAAAAAAAACAGTAATAACAACCTTGCTCCTTAGCTATGCCTGTAAAATTTGCTTTAGACAAATGGGTCAGTACCTCTCATTTAATAAATCCATCTAGTAAAAGAATCTGAGACATGACAGGTTTGATTTGGTTATTCAGAGTGCATTGCTGGATTTTTGTCAATGCCATAATCATTGGAATTGTAAGATATTCCACTTTTGCCAAGGTATTACTCATAGGTAAACAGTAAATTAAGTCTTCATCTTATCTGGTTATCTCTATTTAAAGCACGTTCTACAGAGCAAGGCTTTTGCAGGGCACTTTAGAAAATCAGAGCAGATGTGGTCTTTGAGACATAAGAGGAATGCCAGTCTTTGCAGTCTCCCACTTTGGATTTTTTCCCCTTACTAAGATATGGGAGGAGAGTTTATGAGTGTCATATTGATATGGTGGGGGCAATTCATGAAATTGGAATCCCAATATCATATATGTAGGGCTGAAAGAGACCATTTGGTCCAAGTGCCTCGTTTTTCGGATAAGGAAAATGAGGCCCAAGGTCTAACCCAAGATCACCCAGGTAGCAAGCATCAGAGGCATATAAGCTACACTCGGAAAACCTGAGTTCAGGACCTAGTCTGACTCTTCCTAATAAATCACTTAAAATATGCAAGCCACATTTTCTTTACCTGTAAATAAGCCTAATAATCTTTGCACTACCTACTTCCCAGGGTTGATGAGACAAAAAGTGCTTTGTCAATCTGAAAGCCTCATCAGAATGTCAGCTATGATTATTACTTTAACCTCTGCTTAGGTCTGCCCTTAATCTTTTCCCCAACAGTGTGTTTGAACCTACCAAAAGAAACTGAAGGGAGGATAAATTTCTTTCTCCCCTTCATTTCGGTTTTCAGAGTCAGAGACAGCTCTACACCTTTGGAATAGTCTAACTATAATTTGTCCCTGTCTAACTCTTGGTTATTCAGCATCTGGTTAGTTATTTTGTAGATTATCAGAGCCATTATTTTGTTTCTTTCTCTCCAGTTGCCTAACTTCCCACCGACACCCCTCCCCAGCCACCTCATCTCCCCCCTCCCCCATACGCAAATTACCATGGACAGTTGAATGTCAAACTTTAAAGTTTGCAAAAGCACTTTACATACATTATGACATTGGCTACAATAACCCTGTGAGGCAAGTGATACTATCATTATTTCTGTTTTTCAGAAAAGGTACCTAAGACCATGGTACTAAAAGAAATGTTACATTAACTCAGTGTTATGTCAGTTTACCTTTGAAAGAGACACACAAGGTATAGAGGTTTCATTGTTTTTGTATGTCTTGGCAATTGCATTTGCTGCTTAGCATACCTCTATATCTCTTCCCTGCCTCTTAACCAGAGAGATTTTCTATTAAAAATGATTAGTATTATAATGATTTCAAAGTATTACTTTGCTCTAAATTTTCATTATTATGCCACACAGCATGTTTCCATCACAAGAAGATACCCCTCAGGGCAGCTAGGTGGCGCAGTGAATAAAGCACTAACTCTGGAGTCAGGAGGACCTGAGTTCAAATGTGGCCTCAGCCACTTAACATTTACTAACCTTGTGAGGGTGGGCAAGTCGCTTAACCTCAGCTGACATGCCTCCCCCTCCAAAAAACAACAACAACAACAAAAAACAAACCCCTAATCTCAATTAGCTCAGAGAAAGTTATAATGGAATTTTTAAACATAAAAACAAAACAAAAACCCAGCCAACTAATCTTTTCCTCATATCCCTCTCCCCCCCCCAACCCCATCACCACCACCACCAACAACAATAATTTACCAACTTCGTTTTATTTTATGGGCTTACTTATCCCAGTTTTTAACTTTATATTCATTCTTGTAGGTTGGGCTGAATTGCAGCAGTTTTCCTTTAAAGAACTGAACCCAGAAAAAAAAAAAGACGCTACCAGTCAGGGAAAGTCATAATCAGATAGTGCTGTTTCAGGACTAACAACAGAGGAGCTATCTGGAGTCCAGGCATTGTTACTGGCTTGCTTTTTAACTATTTGCATTGTGTCCAAATCCTAATGTTCCAGATTAAGGTATGGCCGGGTGGCTATAACAGCCTGTCTAGGGAGAAACCTTTACTCTTTGACTGATAAGTATGTTTTTCATTTTAGTTCAAGGGACGGGAGGCAATTTATTGCTGGCAACAAGAGAGATTCTAACACTTGGTGGGGAGGCCGGGAGGGTGGTAAAAGAAGTAAATTCTTATTTCAGTGGTGAGAGTGTTGGAAGATTGCTATGTTCAGGCCATGAGTTGAGCTGTCTTCTTTGAAGCTATGCCTTATGCAGTGAAATCTTCTTATGCCGGCTTCTCGACTTGTCTGCTTTCTGCAGAATGCTGAAAGACTGGAAAAGGTTGGATTCTTGCCACTTGCCTGTGTTTGCACTTTGAAAACAGAAACGGAAAGAAAGAAAGGACTGACGGACTGGCCATTGACAGGGCTCTGGAGAGGCAGCCCTGGGGAGTTGTTTCTTTGGCCAAGCCCAGCCTGAGTGTGCTCACATTGCAATTTCCTTCATCTTCTCCCTGTTCCCTTTTGTTTTTCAGGTAGCGAGGCTGACTTTAGCTCTTCAGGCAGCACTGGCAGCATCTCAGCTCCCGAGGTCCATATGTCCTCCTCCACTGCTGGAAATAAGCGAGCCTCTTTTCCACGCAAGTAGGCACTGCCCCTTGCTTCTCTAAGTTATTAAATGACTTTACTCAGTTTGCTTACCTGTAGCAAGCTACTGTCTCTCCAAAACTATCAGGGCAATTTTCTTTTTGCAATTTTGGCTTTTTTTTCTCCCTTCTAATCACTAAAGTTTCTGAGGGCTTTAGAGAAAAAAAAAATAAATGCATTTCACTACACCCTGTGATTCCTGACCCAGTCCTTCATATCTATGGACTGTAACTGTCTTCCATCCATTCCCTCAGTGGCTGTCTGCCATATAGCCCTGTGTTCTTTCTCTCTCTCATCTGTGTATTCCTCTACTTAACTCCACCTAGCCACTCATCCATTGTCTCCCCCCACCTTGTTTGTCATGGATACAATTTTTCACTTTCTTCACATGCTTCATTCCTTTAGTCCCTAATTGGAATTTCCTGTCTCAAGCTTTCACCTATATAGCTTTGTAAGTCAAGGGGGGCGGGGGGAGGCGGGGCAGGGAGGGAAGTAGGAGGAAGGGGATGAGTGTGTGAATAAGTCTATCAGTGTTGACCACATGTAGAGGAGTCTGGTAAGTAGTTTGGGAGTGGGGCTAAGGGCTCGTGACCACTTACTAGAAGCAGCTAGGTGTTACAGTAAATAGAGCACTGGGCCTAGTTTTGGGAAGACCTGAGTTCAAACACAGTCTCAGACACTTAGTAACTTTGTGATCCAGGGCAAATCACTTAGTCTGCTGCCTGCCTCAGTTTCCTCATCTGTAATATGGAGATGATAATAATACCTCCTTGGGTTGTTAGAGGATCAAATGAGATCATATTTGTAAAGTGCCTAATGCAGGGAGTTTTAAACTTGATTTGTGTCACAGACAACCTAACCCACCCGAACCCCAGCAGTCTGCACCATTTCTCAGAATAATATTTTAAGGAATCACAAACAAAATCCAAAGATTCAGTCTAACGTCAAGTAAACAAGAATTTGTTAAGGTTCATCTATGTGCCAGGCACTGTGCTAAGTGCTGGGGATCCAAAGGAAAGCAAAAATAGTCCCTGCTTTCAGGAGCTCACAGACTAACAGGGGAAATGACATGCAAACAGCTATGTACAAATAAGATATGTTCAATTGGAAATAAAAAGGAGATAATTTCAAAGGGAAGACACTAACATTGAGGGAACATCTTAGTACAGAAGGTGGGATTTTAATTGAGACTTAAAGGAAACCAGGGAAGCCAAGAGGTAGAATTGAGGAGAGGGAGCATTCCCAGGCATGAGGGACAGCCAGTGAAAAGATAGGGAATCTGGAAAGGGAGTGTTGTGTAAAAGGTCAATCAGTCAGTCAGTAATCATTTATTAAGCACGTACTATAGGTAGTATGTTCTAGTAGTACATAGTACTTCTAGGTATTATGCTAAACACTGCGGATGCAAGGAAAGGAAACCCCAGCCCTTGAAGAGCTCATAATCTAATGGGGGAGACAAAGTTTGAACAACTATGTACAAACAAGCTGGGTAAAAGATAAATAGGCAATAATCAATGGAGGCAAAACACTAGAATTAGAGAGATTAGGAAAGGCTTCCTGTAGAAGGTGGAATATTATCTGGGATCTGAAGGAAACAAGAAAAGCCAAGAGGCAGAGATAAGAAGGAACTGTATTTGAGGCATAAGGGACAGATGGAGAAAATGCCCAGAGTGGAAGATAGAGTGTCATTGTTCAAGGACAGCAAGGAGGCCAGTGCTGCTAGATCTACAGGTACATGGAAGAGAGGAGTGTAAGACAACTGGAAATCTAGGAAGGGCCATGAATTTTACATTTGATCCTAGTGCTAATAAGGAACCACTAGAGTTTATCGAATAGGAATAATGTGGTATGGCTAGGCCTGTGCTTTAGGACGATCACTTTGACAGCTCAATGGAGGATAAATTAGAGAAGGGAGAGTTAGGCTAATACCTAGGTTTTGATCTTATGTGATAGGGAATATGGTGGTGCCTTCCATAGTAACAAGAAAGATAGGAAGAGAGGAGTTCAATTTTGGACATATTGAATTTGAGATGTCCAGTAGACAGAGATGAGAAACTAGAAGTCAGGAGAGAGGGAGGTTAGGACTTGTTAAATAGATCTGAGAATCATTTGCATTGAGATGATAATTGAATAGATTGCCACATGAGATAATATTTTGGGAGAATAGGATCTAGAGCCTTGAGGAACATACATAGTCAATGATCTTGACCTGGATGAAGATCCCTAGAGAGACAAAAGTGTCAGGAAGAAGAGGGTGATCAGCAGCGTCTGAGTCTTCAAAGAGATCAAGAGAGATGAAGACTGAGAAAAGGCCATTAGATCTGACAATTAAGAGATCATTGGTAATTTTGGAGAGAGTGGTTTCAGTTGAATGATGAGGTCAGAAACCAGACTGCAGAGAGTTCAGGAGAAAGTGAAAGGAAAAAAGTGGAGGTGCTGCCTGTAGACCGCTTTCTTTAGGAGTTTAGGAACAAAAGGGAGGGAAAATATAGGATGCTATCTAGTGGAGATGGACAGACCAAGTGAAGGGTTTTGTAATGTTAAGTGGAGACGTGGGTGTTTGTGAGAAACAATCTGTAGACAGGGAGTTTGAAGAGTAGGAATGGTAGGAAGGGCAGTTTGTTCAGTAGATAGAATAGAATTCGATTAAAGTTTAGAGAAGGGCCACCTCTTGGTGTGAGACAGGATTGAAGCTGAGAGGGTTGGAGAAGGGAAGTGCTTCTGCAGGCTTGAGTAGGGACAAGAAGGCTTGGAAAAGTCATTGTGGTCACTGGGAGGTATAAAAAAAAATTGTCTTGCTGCAGTGAGGGTTCAGTTGAGATTATGTAATATGTTGTAGTAGACCTAATCAAAATGGTTTCATAATTTTCTCCAGCTTTGTTCAGCAGTTTATGGATAGGAGCAAAGGCAGTGGATGGTGGGAGTATTCCGAGACTGGGGCTTGACAAGGCATGATCACACAATTAATGGGGTAAAGGAATTACATGTAGAGGGTATTGTAGAGTTGAAAAGGTTCATCAAGCAGTCAAGATAGGAAAGGGAGTAGAGTGCAGCCAATGATGGCACTGATGACTTGGAAAAGAACTCAGGGCGTGGGGATGGGGGACTGTGTTACAAATGAAACTAATTCTATAGAAATATGTATATATATATGTATATATATGTATATATATATATATATATATTCCCATTTAAGTTCAAGGACCTCTCAAGGGTTTGTAGACCCCAGGGTAAAAACCTATATTGTAGAAGTAATTCATTCCTTGTGTTAGAATTGAACTAAAAGACCTCTGACATCATTTCCATTTCTGAGATTTCCTGATTGTAGAGAATAAATAGGAGTATTTAGTCACTATTATCACCACCATGGCTTAAGTTTGGAGGCTTGAAGAAAATTATAAAGTAATGAGTGGAGAAAAACAGGGATTTGTCCCAGGGCTCTCATATACTGTTCACTAGTAATCTGTGGGTATATAAAGACAAAGGCATCATAGTGTAGTAAAAAAAAAAATCATATTAGGAGCCAAATCTGGATTTGCTACCAATTCGTTGTCTGAGCTCAAAGTTATTTCCTTTGAGTTTTAGTGGCCTCTCTTGTTATGATAATGATGGTAATAATAATAATTTATAATAATAAACAATAATGTTAATAGGAAAGGGTCTAGACCAGAGATTTCATTGATAACAAGAATCTTCTAGGTGAAGAAACATCCTCTGCCCGTATAGGTTGGTACCTTCTGTGTAACTCATAGTCTTAGAAAGTAGTTTAGAACAGTGAGCGATTTTTAAAACATCCTTTTATTAAGGGGGTTTGTTCTGTGAAGTTTGAATTCAGTTGAGGGGCTGCACTTGAGGATTTAGAGGACCACATGTGGCCTCAAGGCCACAGATTCCCCACCCCTGGATTAAGTGACCTGTCCAAGGTCAAAATCAGTTAGGCAAGGCTTAGTTCTAATATTCAGTGATTCTGGATATGAGGCCTTAGAAACGTAAAGACATCATTTCTGGCTAACTCAGCGGTCCAGAAGAGATGGACCACCATGAGATGGCAATGAGATGGCAAAATGAGATGGCAAAATGAGATGGCAATACCAAGCACCAGGCTAAAGGGGTGGTGGGGGTGGGGGTAGAGGGGAGGTAATGAGACCAAAGCAACAGACTGACTGCAATGACTTTACTCATGAATGTCGTATTCCAAGAGGAATGTCATATAGAAGAATTCAGAGGTTTTTCTTCCAGCCCAGGTCTTCTGTGACTGTCATCCTAATGTTTCCACTTGGTGTAGAGAAATAATTGAACTTCTCAAAACTTCAGTTTCCAGTGCCCAACAAGAAAATTATATCTATTATTTTCTAGTGATGATTATGAAATTTGGTTAATTTTTTTAAAGGGAATTGAGATCCCGAATGCAGGGTATTATTATTTAAAACAAAGCTGGGAACAGACAAAACCTGTAACAGGAGATTGTGGCCTTCAGGAGAAGACAACATTATCTCACTACCCAAACACCCTATGCATTTGAAATAGTGTCTCTGAGGTCACAGGAAAGAAACATAAACTTTTCTGTGTGTCACTTACAAATCAGGCTCATTCTCAAACTGTAACACTTAACTTCAGCCTGTTCCAGAAATTAACACATATCCATGAGACCAGGAACACAGAGAAGGAACAGCTGATAATTATGATAATTATTATGAGCTTCCTTTATTGTTTTTGTTGTTACTTTTTTCTTCTTATTAAAATAGACAAATGAACTTGTATTTTGGATTAAAGGTCAAAGTGAAATCAGTCAAATGAAGTATCCATGGGATTGTCTTAACTGCCAAATTCTGTTCTGATTCACTCCATCTCCCAACTCTGAACCTCTAGACTGCTTTGCTCCCCATATCTGACTTCCCTAGTTTCCTTTAAGCCTCAGCTACTCCCATCTTCTGTAATAAGGCTTTCCCAGGCCTCTTTTATCTTAAGTGTGTTTTGAGACTACCCTCAATTTATTCTGTATATAATCGAGTTTAAACAGTTATATTTGCATGCTATCTCTACCATTAGACAGCAAACCCCTTGAGAGCACGAACTAGTCTTTCTTTGCCTTTATATACCCAGGGCTCAGCACAATGCCTGGCACATAGTAGGAACTTAGAAAATACAAGTTGATTAACTAACTTACTGATTGACTGATATTTTGTGTCTAAACAACTAAAACATAGCTGAATATTATGGATAATTCATCTTTCCTTTGCAGAATTGCTGCCTTTCATTGGGTTGTAGAGGAATGTGTTTTCTTAGTCTAGGACTGGGGGAAGAATTAGCTACAGAAGGTAAATGATAAAAGAAGTAAAAGTGGCAAGTACAAGTAAAATCAATGGAGATATTTTAGGAAAGGAATATATTTTTTGGAGCTAACATATACCTCTTCTTATATGTAATCTGTATCTTCAAACATTTATCATAAGATCATAGCTTTAGAGCTAGATGAGACCTTTGATATTATTGTGTCCAACTCACATTTTGCAGATATGGAACCTGAGGCACAGAGAAGTTAAGTGACTTTCCTAGGGTCACACAGCTAGTAATGGCCAGATACAGGTTTCAGACTTGGGTCTTCTCTGTTCCCAAGTACAGTGTTCTATCCCATATGCTACTCAGCTACCTCTAAGAAGCCCTTTTTCCCAGCTTTCAAGCATACTAAGTCTGTGCCCTCAGGTTGTTAAGAAAAAAAAAAAATATATATATATATGAGTATATTTGTCTGTATGTACACATATACACATTTTCATATGCATATGAAAATGTATGTATGTATTTTTTCCCTGGAGGGTGGGACAAATAGAAAGTCTGATATGAAAGGCAGATATTTAACAATAGAATTGGGGCTTGCAGAAATCATAGTGAAAGAGGACAATAGACTGAGATAGAAGCATTCAGGAGCATGGAGTTGACATAGATGGGTATGAAAGAGTGGAGAGTGGTGTCTGGGGAAGTGTTGTCCTATATGACCTCTTACTCAGGAGCTCAAGTAATGAAATATATGCAACAAATATAGATGTAACAGATTAGAATTTGATAAATATGGGAGAGTGGATCAAAGAAAAAGGACTTCAGGGAGAGAGGCATGTGATGAAAGACGGTAGGGATGCATTCCTATAAGCAAATGTACAAGGGTGGGTCCTTCTCAGTCTTCATTCTTCTTGACCTCTCTATAGGATTTGACCCTGTTAACTACCCTTTCCTCCTGTGCATTCATCCTCTCCTCCTCTGTTTCTCCTTCCAGTTGTCTTCTGGTTTGCCTTCTGCCTGTACACTCTGCCTCCTTTGCTAGATCAAACTACATGTCCCATCCCAAACCACAAGTTAGGGCAAGCCTGGCCTTTGCCTGGGGCCCTCTTGTTTCCACACTCTTATAGTCTCTTACTTGGTGACCTCATCCCAGTGACCTTGGTAACCTCATAGGTTTAATTATCACTTCTATGCAGTGAGTCCCAAATCTGTATATCTTCTTGTAGTCTTTCTCCTGAGAGAAATTTAAAAGAACTGAATGAGTTTGAGAGATAAGGAATTAGAATGGATAAGAGTAGGTAAATAATTTTATGTAAAGAGGGAAGAATAAAAAATGAGTGGGCTCTCTTTCCCTTCTCCCACATATACACACATGTAAACATATATGCACACATATATAACTGGATAAGTTACAGTGAGCTATAATACACATAGGAGGAATAAATACAGAAGATTTTAGTGTACTTATTTGAAGACAAGTGGTAAAGCAGCTTTTTTAAACAACTAATTGCGTCCACCAGTCATTACAAATGACATGCAGTGATGACTCTTAAAATTTGTATTAGGGCAGTGAGGTGGTATAGTGGATAACACTTGGAATCAGGAAGTCCTGAATTCAAATCTAGCCTTAGATATTTGTTAACTATAATATCATGTATTTCATAGGGCTATTGTGAGAATTAAAAAATTGAGGTAATATTTATAAAGCACTTTGCAAACCTTAAAGGGCTATATAAAGACCGACTATTGTTATTAAGCTACAGCAGATATAGCTCTTGTAACATGGAGAATTTTGTTTTGGTTTACACAAGATGTATACCTAACAAACTGCTTATTATTGTTCAGTTGTGTCCAGCTCTTCACGACCATGGACCATACCATCCACAGTGTTTTTGTGGCAAAGATACTAGAGTGATCTGCCATTTCTTTCTGTAGTAGATTAAGGTAAAGAGAAGTTAAATGACTTGCCCAGGATCACACAGCTAGTAAGTATCTTGGGCCAGATTTGAACCCAGTATTCCTGATATCAGAGCCAGGTCTCCATCCACTGAGCCATCCAGCTGCACCAAGTTGTATGTATGTCAATATAATTTTGTGTAGGCAATCATGACAGAAAGTATAGCTAGAAAGTAGCTTGCCTGAAAAAAGATCTGGGGGTTTTGATGGACTTGAAGCTCAATTTGAATTTTAAAGGCAGGAATTGCTTTTTGTTTCTTGTTGTATCCCTAGCACTTACCACAGTTCCTGGAACAAAGAAGACACTCAATAAAAACTTACTGACTTACTGACTGATTGTTGCTGTGACTGCTAAGAAAACTAATGCAACCATAGGCTACATTGAGAGAGGCTTGGTACTCAGGAATGAAGTATCCTGGTATGACCATGTCTGATAATGAGTTGGGTTTTTACTCTTTAGAAAGGATATTGATTAGCTGGAGAATCTCCAGAATCTCTTCTCTCCAGAGAAGAGCCTTCAGTTCATACCACATGAACATAAGTTGAAGAAATTCGGAATAGTTAGCCTAGAGAAGAAAAGATTTCGTGGAAACTTGATACTTGCTCCCCCGATATTTGAAAAGCTGTATGGAACTAGTCAATCCCCAAGCATTTATTTATTAACTATGGACCAACACTGTGCTAAACATTGTGAACACAAGTCCAAAATCCCCTGTTCACGAGGAGTTTACATTCTGATTGGGGAGACAAGTACATTTATAAGTATATACAACATAAATATAAGGTAAGTACAAAGTCCTTTTAAACTAGGTAGTTTGGAGGATGGAGAGGCACTAGCAATTGAGAGGATCAGAAAAAAAAACTTCATGCAGAAGACAATGAGTGCTTGAGAGAGGGACTTTATGAAATAGAAGTAAGGAAGATGGTATACATTTTAGGAATGTGAGATGGCCGACAAAAGGCACAGAGATGGCAAGTGGATGTTATGAAGTTAGTTTGGATGGATCACAGAGAATGGAAAGGGAGTAATGTACAAGTAGCAAAGGGCTTTAAAAGCTAAACAGAAGGGGCGGTTAGGTGGTGCAGTGAGTAGAGCGCTGGCCCTGGAGTCAGAAGGACCTAAGTTCGGATTCGGCCTCAGACACTTAACACACACAAAATATTAAAAAAAAAAAAAAAAAAAAGCCTAGCCATGTGACCTTGGGCAAGTTACTTAACCCCAATTGCCCTCCAAAAAAAAAAAGCAAAAAGCGAATTTGAGATGGGATATCTGATTTGAAATGCCCACTAGGCATTTCAGTGATGCCTTTCCTTGTGTCCTCAGAGCTTAGCACAGTACCTGCCACAAGTAGGAGCTTAATAAATGTTGGTTGACTGACTGGCAGATGCATGACTGAAGCCTGTGGAAGGGATTAGGCTGGAGAGATAAGAAGATGGATTACATTTGTTCTTCTTGGTCTCAGGGAGCAGGAAGAAGATTTTGTAAAGAGGAAAATGTTTGACTTGATGTAAAGAAAATCTTCCTAACAATTAAAGATATCTAGAAATGGAAAGGGATGAATCAGAAAATAGTATATTCCCTTTCACTGAAGGTTTTCAAGTAAAGGCTAGACAACCATTTGTCAGGTGTAATGATAACAGAAGCTAACATTAAGGTTAGCCAACTGCTTTATATTCATTATCTCATTTGATCTTCACAACCTTCCGAGATAGAAGATATTACTATGCCTATTTTATGAGGATATGATGAAACTGAAGCTTAGAGTGGTTAAGTGACTTGCCCAGGGCTTTAGTGTCTGAGGTGGGATTTTAGGAAGGGCATCCAAACCTACTAAGGCCAGTGTTCTGTCTATAGATTTATTTTTTTTAATATAAGTTGAAATACATGGTTGTTCATTTCCCTTCCATATCTGAAATTCATGTCTGAACTTCACTAAAGGAGCATGCTATGCTAAATCTTTTAATGATGGCTTTCATCATCTCCATAATAAGCCCCTAACTTACCTAACTCAGGCCCATCTCTACATCTTCCTTTTGGCTTAACATTGTATTATGCAGACCCTAAAATCACAGTCTTCATCAGCTTTCTTTCCTAACTTTAAATGATTTTGCCTGAAAACTTGTCCTGTTTGTGTTAGGAAAGAGCTAGGCTTATTTATGCCAAATTATAACTGAAACAGAGGGATAATAACCTAAACCAGAGTATGCTTTCCTTTTCCTTTCTGCTACTTAAAAAGAGCACTTCCCACTACCGGACTCTTAAAGTCAGTTTGTAAAAAAGCCATCAGGCCATCTGTTACAGATAAAGTGTCCGTTCTCATGAGAGGGAGGGGCATGCTTAGGCTGATTTCAAGACAGAGCTTTTCTTGTTTCCTTTTTGGTGCTGTTTCCATTTATGTGTATTATTGTGCATTGCTAGCTAGTTGAATATATTATTGTTTTGTTTTGTCTTTTAACACATTTGTTTCTGGGCTTCCACAGAAACCACATTATGAATAGAGGGAAATTTTTGACCCAGATGAGAAAGAGGATTATGAAGCAATAAGCAAGCTAGACTGAAGTTTCCATTCTACCTTAAAAGTTACTGTAACTTCCTCATCCATATGATGCCATCTTGGAGAGTCAGCGCTATAATAAGAATTAGTTTGGTATATAATGTAGTGCAGATGGTACTATATATGGAGTTAGGAACCCTGAGTTCAAATGTGCCACTTCATTATCTGGATGGCTGTGGGCAAGTGGTTTCAACTCTCTGGGCCTCAGTCACCTATAAAATGAGAGTTGCCCTCCCACATAAATTTTAGTAGTTGTAATATTACTATATACTGATTGAAAAAATTGGCAATGGCAGAAAAGCCTTGTAAATTCAGTAATGTTTTAAATGAACTTAATTTTTTTAATAACAACATTATCTCTATCCTCTTAAAGACTGCAAATGAGAGAGAAACTGTTCATCTGCATTGTTGGAGGGAGTCTCTACACCGAGAATTCCCCACATCAGTGAAATCATAGGTTTGGACTGAGAAAATCTACAAACGCATAAGTGTATGATATGATTATTCAGTTCACCCAAAGCATGTTTGATTATTTATAGATTTGTGTATGGATTCACAGAACCCTTTTCAAAAATTCAAGGGCCCCATAAGCCCATAGATTTGGAGCCATTGGACAAAGTATTCTATAAGGTACCTTCCAACTCTTAACCTTCTGTGACCTGGGAGATGCTTTCTAGAAGAGATTCTTACAATTTCAACATTATAAAAAAGATCACACTGGTTGGCAAGAATTACTCCTTATGGAACAAGAGAATACCATCTGGTTTTAGCTTTATCTTCTGAGCTCAATACATTAGAAGATTAGAATTAGTCAAAATAAAACTTCTTGAGTATTGGATATTAAAAACTATAGTCATTAGATCAATACAGATATGTTCTGAGACTCATAGAGCTCATTTAACCAAATGATGGCAACAGAGAAATAATATGTGCTTTGTCTTATGAGTTAATAGAGAATTATGTGATTTTATCCAAAGCTTTGTTGTCAACCAAACCATAATAGTATCAACTGTCTCCCGGTGCTGTCCTAGCCCCCTCTTCACTGCTCCTTGCTGTTTCTGGGGTAGACTTGTAAAGGTGGGGCACAGTCCTATTTTTAAAAGAAAGATTAGCAGATTTCGCAGTCTTCCTTGGTGGGGGGGGGGGGTGTTAACACCAGGTGTTAAAGAGAGATTAGAAGCTAATAGAGGCTCTCTCCCTGATTATCATAGGAATTGGAAGATTGTTGCAAAAGGGATAGCTTTGGGGAGAAATGTAAGCAGCTGCCCTAAATATTCTGTGCAGAAATAATCGCAGTTTATGCATAAGTCTTTATCATCTGGACAGTGCTTTCAGATTTCCTTATTCAAGGAGAGCTTTGACTATAAACCATATGAATGTGGAGGACATCCTTTATGTCATTGTACTTAGGTTTGAAAGATACAAAGAATGGATATTTTAAAGAGAATAAAAAGAGAGAAATTGTGGTGTTGTCTTAAATCTTTGTCTATAAATAAATAGAAAGTTGAAAAGATAGGTGATTCAGGATTTGTGCAGGGAGTTCAATGAAATTATGACCCCTAAGCCCTAAACCAAAATGAATCCCATTAATTTTCCATTTCTTAAACTGGGCCATCCCAAATATAATTTTTTTGCTTTTACTGAAGCTACTGAATTGGAACAAAATCCCAACATTAATATACTCTTCAGAAGGAACCATTGCATTTCCCCCTGGACTGGAGGGAGATATATTTCAGAGTTTCTTAGAGGTAGTACAATTTAAGGTACTATACCACAGGTCATTAGTTTACAGATTTACAGATAGGAGGGATCTTCAAGATTATCTAGTCTCACCTCCTCATTTTATAGTCAAGAAAACAGAGGCACAAAAGGGTAACTACATTTTCCATTGGTGGTTAAGGTGGTAGAGCCAGGATTTGAACAAAGGCCCTTTGACTTCAAATCTAGCACTCTTCCCATTACACTAACATCAAGGAGGCATAGACATTAGTTCCTTGAAATAAGACTCAGGGAGAAAGAAAAATGGGCAAAGGGACCCTGAGAAGGCCTGTTTGACTTGAAAGAGATATGTATCCCCCATGCATTGTTAGCAGTTGTTTTCCCTAGTGGTGACCACCTTAATGGAAGCATTAAATAACAGATTTTTATTCAAGTACCTTGACATTTTTCGTTACTATTCTTTGTAGCCGTGGTCCCCATGGACGGAGTAATGGATCTTCCTCTTTCAAGTCTGGCAACAGCCCACCTTCACGTGAGAAAGACCTTCTGTCTATGTTGTGCAGGAATCAACAGAGCCCTGTTAATGTCCATCCAAATTATGGGCCTTCGTCCCCCAGTAGCAGTAACTCCGGCTCATATAAAGGAAGTGATAGCAGCCCGATCATGAGGTGAACTCTTTTGTTTTTATTCTAATTCCTTGGTATTCTATTTAGTGAACTTTTTTCTTTTCTTTTCTTCCTTATTCCCTTTTTTAAAATACTCTATATTAACCAAAAAGCTGTATAATCACAACCCATACCTTCTCCATGATTAAATATTTTGGGGGGTCAGTCAATGAAAACCAACACATGGGTAGCAAAATGTTCAACAAGAATATAATGTAAAGGGGGAGGACAAGAGAAGGTGGGGATTGAGAAAATCAGTCAACAGTCAATCAGTTATCAAGCATTTATCAAGCACCTACAAAGGAATACAGTTACAAAGAATGAAACAATGCTGATCTCAAGGGGCTTACCCTCTCATGGAAGATAATATGAATTACATATCAAAAGTATATACAAAACAAATGTAAAGAGAATAAAGTGGTTGAGGCAAAGGTAGTTTGTAAGGGAGGGCACTCATGGTTGAGGGAATCAGGAAAGGATCCCTCCAGTGTGAAAAGGATAACAGCTAGAATCAGGCAACAATCTATAAGCATTTATTAAGCACCTGCTATGTACCAGGCACAGTGCCAAGTGCTTGAGTGCTTTGAAGGAAGACAGGATTCTGTGAGCAGAGATAAGGAAAAAGTATATTCCAGGTATACAGGCAGACAGCCAGTGCAGAAGTACAGAGAAGGGAGTGTCATGGGTGAAGAACAGAGAGAAGGTCAGATTGATTGGATCATACAGAGAGTGTTGGAAGGGGAATAATATCCAGAGAGACTAGAAAGTTATGTTGGGGCTAGGTAATGGTGGTTTTAAAAGCTAAACAGAAAAGTTTCCCTTTTATTGTAGAAACAATAGGGAACCATTGAAATTAAGTAAAGGATTGATAAGGTTAGATCCGCACTTAAGGGAAAATCCTTTTGGCAGTCGGATATAGCAAAAGGACTAGAATGAGGAGACTTGAGGCAGGGAAACTTTGCAATAATCCAGATGAATTCCATTCCTTTCCATCAAAGTAAGGTAACCTGTACCTGCTTTGCCTCACACAGGTAAAATGGGTAGGATCCAACAGCCAACACGTCTCTCTCCCTCTGAGATTCCCCATTCTGATCAGTGGGCACTCTACTCACAAAGGAAATATTCAGCTTTGCACTGGCTCTGGGATCTAGGCCCTGAATTCACCCACGGCTGTCCCACAAGTCAGTGGTGAGGATAGGAACATAGTTGAGGACTCTTGGCTTTCAGTCCAGAGATGCATCATAGGACACTCCATGCCTCTCTTTTAAAATTAAACCATTGTGAGAGGGAAATAACAATTCTGTCCTTCAGAATAGAGGGACTTTCACATGGTAGAAGGAAAAAAAAATAATTTCTAGCAGAAATTAGTTCTGACCACAGCATGTACCCAGCCCAAGAAACAGTTTCTGAATAATTGGAATTTATTTTATTATAAATAGGATCTTTAAGCAGTGACACTTTGCATAAGCACTTGGGTCACTTGTCCATCCTTCTTTTTACCCCTATTTCTTCTGTATCTCATTGTCCTCTTACTATAATGGCATATTACTTAGCACAACTGATAGTACTAGCATGGAGACAATTGTGCATTCTTTTGGATGAGATAATTTCTTTGTATTAGAAAAGCCTACTTTTCCCCTTAAACCTTAATTTAGTGGATACTGACCAAGGAAATAGAAAAATTTATTGTCCCAAGACTTATAAATGCATAAACCGTACACCACCTTTTCAGATGAAATCATCTGTCATTATAATGCAAGAGGCAAACATAGTAAATCTGTTTTCTTCAAGCTCACATTTTTGTGTTAATTTTTTTTTTACCAGAAAGTAAATAAGACAAAATTAATGCTTTTACTTGGTTTATTTCAGGAGACCTGGGAGATATATGTCTTGTGGTGAAAATCATGGTGTTAAACCCCCAAACCCAGAGCAATATTTGACTCCCCTACAACAGAAAGAAGTTACAGTGAGACACCTCAAAACCAAATTGAAAGAATCTGAGAGCCGACTGCAAGAGAGGTATTGTAGGAGCATCATGTATTTTGTGAAGTGTTCAATAGTCATCAGTTTTCCTTTAAAAATAAGGCAATGACAAAAATAAAAATAGAAGAAAGCCATTTTTTCTTTTATTGAAATATCAAGATCAACTGTAATTTCTTCACCATTTCTTTCTAAAACAAGTTACTGCATAATTTGCATGATTCTACTTTTTAAAGTTAAGTTTATTAGAGAAAATCCTCAGCTCCTTCTGGGTATGTGCAACTGAGTAATATTGCCAAACCTCAAATGATAGGTTAGCATAAAGCTATTTTTAAAGTGAATGAATGCTGCAGGGAACAGCCCTGTGCTAGGAAAAGAACAGTTTGAGCACATTATGGCCCAACTCAAGCCCTGTTACTATCTCTGGAGGATTCCCCATTAGGGATTTGTATATGATTTGGAAGAGTAATATCTTTGTCTGATTTCTCTGCTAAAGGGTAGAAGCTCATTATTTTTGATCAAGCTTCTGATTAAAAAGATACTAAAAAATTCTATCTAAGAGAGAGTTAAAAAAACAAAAACAAAAACACAAAAGACCTTTAACATGTTAGACCACTGGTTTTCCCACTTGAGTAATTATTTTTTTCCCCGAAACATTTGGGAAAGGATTTAGTAGAACTGTGGGCCAGAGAGGTAGTTTAGAGTTAAGGTCATTTTAAGCTGAATTCAAGGGCCCAAGTCAGTTTTTAACTCTGAGGACACCACCTCTTTCCCCTTTATATAGAAGACTTAAACACCTTGATTGAATTTGGAATGACTTTAATGATATGAGAGCCGTTCTATCTTGGGCTAGACTCTCTACTAGGTTGCCTCAATGTAGCCCCTAGAGAACTGACTGAAATTGTTAAAATCTTACGTCTGAAGGGACCTTCCATTATGAGTTTGGGCAAATCATTTACCCTGGTCTTCACTTTCCTGGTCCTCAGTTTCCTCACCTGTGAAATGTGAAGCGGTTGGACTGGATGATCTTTGAGATCCTGTTCAATCCTAGATCCTGTGATCCATAGGAGTTGAGGTATAGATGCAGTTTCCTTGGAATATTTATCTCAGCACAAATTTAGTTAAAGTCAGAAAGAAAACCTAGGAGGAAGGATTTGATATACCTACCCTCAGGATTATTTAGCCTGGAAAAGAGAAGGCTCAGGATTGTTTGAAGAACATCTTTATATATAAGAAAGGCACTTAAAAAGAGGATTGAGGCCAGGTGTTGTGTATTATCACTCAGAGTGACAGTAATTGTGCTTAAACTGAAGTTCGAGGAATTTAGGTTAGCTGTTAAGAACATTTTCTTCATAATTAAGGAGGTAGTTCTATTCAATGGGAAGAGAACTTGGCTCTAAAATTAGAGGCTCTTGGTTCAGCTCCTACATTTGACATGGCCTTCATGTCTTTGGCAAGTCACTTAACCTCCCTGGGCCTCGATTTCTTCACCTGTAAAATGAGGGGATAGGACTAGATGGCCTCTAAGAACCCTTCCAACTCTAGACCTATGATCCTAACGAGGAAAACTGTGCCTTCTCCTGCTCTGAAATTAACATATGTAAGTACGGCAAGAATCTGTGATTTCAACGGTATGACACCCCACCTGCCCAGCCTAGACAGATCACAAATCTTTTGTACTCCACTGGATCTCTGGAAGTTACTGTATCCCCAAAATTCATGACAACCGACTCTTTGCTAAGTGTCTTTGAATTTGGCCAAGTTGGTCCTCATCCAATAGACATAGGTCCATCATTGGGACTATACTCAAAGTCTTTCTACCTTGGTAAACAATCAGGAACCTCTTGAGTTAGTGCAGCAGGACTTTTGTAAAGGTTGCTATAGTGGGGTAAGTGTAGGCTATACTTTCCTAAATCTATTCTATATAAAACCTTAGTTCAGAGTATAATTTTTCATTGTATGCCTTTCTTCTTGAAAGGCACTTCTAGAGGGTTGGTGACCAGAAAATGATTTTTTTAGCTATAGCCATCAATAAAGCCTATCCACCAGGCATGGAAGGATGTGCAATCTGTATCAGTGAAGGGAGGGCCCATTCTGATCAAATCATGGATCTTTGTAATCTAGAATAACCTGCATTCTTCATTTCCATGTATGTGTCAAAGGGACTAGACTTCTTCTGTTTGGCCACGGAGGATAAGTTTAGAAATAGTAGGTGCTAATTTATATTCAATATAAGTGGGGGAAACATATACCTAGAGCTATTCAAAACTAGAATGTACTGTCCAGAGAAGTCATAAGTTCTCTATCATTGGAAATAAATCAGAGATATTGGAAGACCACTTGGCAGGGATGTTGAAGAAAGGATTTATTCTTTGGGCCGGGTTTTAATTCAATGGCTTCTTTAGTCTTGTTCAACTCAGCATTTCTAGAATATATTTTTCCATGTTTTTTTTTTGTTTTGGTTTTTTGGTAGGGCATTTGGGGTTAAATGACTTGCCCAGGATCACAAAGCTAGTAAAGTGTCAGCTGTCTGAGGCTGGATTGAACTCAGGTCTTCCTGACTCTGAGGCCAGTGCTCTAGCCACCACTCCACCTAGCTGCCCCTAATATTTTGTCCTTTTAAAAAGATCTCATTTTAGAAGCATAACCTACTTATTCAGAACAATTTGTTATAGAGAAATAGAATAATTTTCTCATGCTTTAGATGACTTTCTGCCTAAGAGTTTGGAAGGTGGAATAAGTAACCTCTAATACTCTTGTTTCTCTTCAGGTTGTACAAATTCAACCTTAACATCTTATAATCATTTTTAAAGTGCATTAATCATTTTTAAGTGAGAATTGCAATTTTTAAAGGAAGCCTAAAAGTATTAGTCATTGCATGAATAAAGGGAACATAAAAAGCTAAGAGAGTATAACATCTAAGAAGTCAAACTTCAGATACTTGATTTTAACTTGTTGATTTGTTTTTGTTGTTTTTAATTTTTAACAGGGAAACAGAAATTGTAGAACTCAAATCTCAGCTGGCCCGTATGCGAGAGGACTGGATCGAAGAGGAGTGCCATAGGGTGGAAGCTCAGCTGGCCTTAAAGGAGGCAAGAAAAGAGATTAAGCAGCTGAAGCAGGTCATTGAGACCATGAGGAGCAGCCTGGCTGATAAAGACAAGGGAATACAAAAGTACTTTGTAGACATAAACATCCAAAATAAGAAATTGGAATCCTTACTTCAGAGTATGGAGATGGCCCAGAATGGCTCTCTGAGGGATGAGCAATGTCTAGACTATCTCTGTGATTCTCCAGAGAAAAGTTTACCTCCCAGCACTGCCTATGGCAAAATGGCAGATGCACAGGCTTTGGAAGACCAAACCATAGAAGAAGGAGCTGAGAGTGAGTTACTGGCTATTGAAAGCACAGAGAATAGCACAGATTTGTTTGAAGAGATTATGATGGCCACTACTACAGAGGCTGGTGACCTGTCCCTCTTACAATCCACATCCATATCCTCACCACTTAAAACAAAAGCGTTTGAAATGGCCCCAGTCAGTCAGGAGGAATGCAGTGTGGTAACAGAACAGGCCATTCAGACTGATGTGGTGCCATATAGTCCTGATGTAGAGCAGCTCATTCAGAATATGCTCAAGTTGCAAGACCCCCATCCCTCAAGCCCATCGTCCCTCGATGAGTCTGAGGCTGACCTGATAGAAAGCTTCCCAGAGGCCACATCTGCTTTGATGATTGATCTTACGCCAAGTGATCCAAACTCTGCCATTCTTTTGTCTCCTATGGAGACACCATACAACAAGTTAGAAGTTGGAAATCATGAAAACCGGGTCATGAGGGAACTGGATTTCATGACCTACCCTGAAGAAAGGTTTGGCAATGTCATTCATCTGTCTCAGGCAGGAATCGTGAAGCAGTACTGGAGCAACAATTTCCTGGTGGATCTTTTGGCTGTAGCAGCCCCTATAATCCCCACGGTCATGTGGGCATTTAGTACTCAAAGAAGTGGCATTGATCCAGTCTATAATATTGGAGCATTACTCCGGGGTTGTTGTCTGGTTGCCCTGCATTCTCTCCGCCGAACCCCATTCCACATTCAAACCTAAACAAAGGTTGCCATCATCCTGTGCCAGTTTGTTTTGTGTGGTGTTGTGCCAGGTAGAAGAGCAGCATATCTTGTGATGCTCTGTCCAAGAATGTGTCTTATCTAATGACAGTCTCTGTCCTGTCGTTTGCTTCTTGGTATTTGATTTGCACTATATATAGTTGAATGCCTATTCACTGTTTAAAAACCGGAGGTATCTTCAAAAGTCATGGAGACCTGACCCGGTTTAAGTCAATGTCCCTTAACTGTGGTATGGACAGCATGCTAATGATCCTGCAGTGTCGTCTGAGGTACCAGCTCTTATACTAGTGGTTCAGGAAGAAGAAAAATAAATAAAGGTTTGCACTTTCAAGGCAGCTTACATAAGGCTGGCATGTGTCTCCTCGCTTTGCTTTGTGCCGTTTTAAAGTGTGTGATTGTCCCAGCATTTCAATGGTCTTGTGCATAGCAGGGGATTATAACCAAAAATAAAAATGCATTCTTGTAATTGGTTTGGAGAAGTCTTGATAGCTCTTTTGGTGTTTTACTTAGATCTAAAAAGGTATGAGTGTTGGACAAAGTTTATATATTAAATGTAGTTCCAGAGTCTTAAATGAACTGTTTGTTCTTAAACCTGTTAATTAATGAAGTTGTACTCAAGTTTATCATGTATTAACTTATTTTTGCTTATTCTATATAGTGTTTTATTGGAAATTATGTTTGTAATCACAAATTAAAAGCATGTTGAAAATGCAGATTAGTGTTTTAATTTAGTAAAATGTCTTTCCTCCTGATCCACTTAGGAGAGTAGAAAGATTGTCCTACACAGATTTAGCATAGTATATGAGATTTAACTGATAAGGTTGACAGAAAACAGGCCGAATTCATGGTGTTTTCCTCCAGGGAGCTTCTCTTTGCTCATAGAATTCCCTAAAATAGCAACTCATGGTAAAAAACTTTACCCTGTCTTAAAGCAAACTTGCAAGCAGCTTGAGTGAGAATAATGATGGCTAACATTTATGTAGCACTTTAAGGTTTGCAAAGCAGTTTTGTTCTCTTCCTTCTAACTAGCATTCTCCCACTCCTCACCTCTGCCTCCTGGCTTCCCTACCTTCCTCAAGACCCAGCTCTGCTCAGATCCCAGCCTCTGCAGGAGGATTCTTCCACCCTCATCCCCTGTGCCTTCCCTTTGAGATTACATTCTATTTTTTACTGTATATGTTTTATGTGTACATAGACAACTTGTATATTGTCTTCCCCATTAAAATGTGAGCTTCTTGAAGGCAGGGACCATGTTTTTGCCTTTCTTTGTATCCCCAGCACTTAACATAGTGCCTGGCACATAGTAAATACCTAATAAATGCTTGTTGACTGAATGACCTGTACTCCCTTGTACAATGACTTATGCTAACCCTCCTCAGGAACCCCATATCTAGACACTAACATATTTAACATCTTCCAGGTTAAAATGGTGTCTCCTTTCCTGTGACCTCAGGGAACAGAAAACTAATTAGGGGGCGTCCTGCTTAGGAAGACCCTCCCCTTTCTATAAAAACACCTGTCTCACCCTGGAATCAGAAGGACCTGAGTTCGGATCCAGCCTCAGACACTTAACGCACAGACAAATAAAAACCTAGCCATGTGACCTTGGGCAAGTTGCTTAACCCCAATTGCCCTCCAAAAGGCAAAAAAAAAAACAAAACAAACCACCTGTCTCTGATCTGGTATTGGACCAGACCTGATCTAAGGGTTGCCTCAATGACTGTGATCCTTGAACTGTAAAGCAAGGTGTCCCTGAATGTGGAGGCCTCCCTCTTTCTGCCATGTCCTAAATACCATGTTCCCTGATCTTAACCTTGCACATTCCTATTTGCATCCCTTCTCTTCCCAGTCCACTTTGAAGTTGCTGGTCCTGATCCCAAAGAGAGGGAATTTGATGGTTTGCCCTATTTGGGAGGTGTCAGATGTGGCCCCATTTTGTAAAGTGGGGATCAGTGAGTTGCCCTAGTTCCTTATTTCTTCCTCTTACTTCTTTGGGTGTCTAAGGTAAGCCACATGGATTTCCCTTAAATACACATAAAAACACAAACAAAAGTGAATTCTTCTGTGAAGCTCTTTTGTTCCCAGTAAAGACTTTGACAACCTTACATACTCATTTACTCATCACAATTTTGTTCATGTTCAGATGAAGAGACAGTCTCAGGGAAGTTGAGTGTCTTGCCCAGGGTCACCCAGCTAGTAAGTGTTGGAAGCAGTATTCACACCCAAGTCTTCCTGATACTAAATTGAGCATTTAATCTACAATGTTATGTTCCCTCTCACATATTTCTCTCTTTACAACCACCTATGCCCTGATGAGAGAAGTTGGTTGTTTTTTTCTGTTTGTTTTTTATGTGGGCTGGCTAATTTTCTAGATTTGTTTGCTGTGCATCAAAAGAAAACCATTCCATAAGCAAAAAAGGAAGAATGATTACTAGAAAAGTAACATGGGCCAGTGCACTGCCTATCTACTTAGATTCTAGGCCAAAGATTTCTGGATAAAGAAATGGGTAAAATACATTTCCCAAAATATTTTTATCAAAACAGACACTCAATGGGGTGGCTAGGTGGCGCAGTGAATAGAGCGCCGGCCCTGGAGTCAGAAGGACCTGAGTTCGGAGCCGGCCTCCGACACTTAATCCACACAAAAAACTAGCCGTGTAACCTTGGGCAAGTTACTTAACCCCAATTGCCCTGAAGGGGCGGCTAGGTGGCGCAGTGAGTAAGAGTGCCAGCCTCGGAGTTGGGATGACCCGAGATCAGATCCGGCCTCAGAAAATGAGCACCCACACATAAATAATGACTAGCCGTGTAACCTTGAGCAAGTTACTTAACCCCAATTGCTTTAAAAAAAAAAAAACAGACACTCAACTTGGGCAAGTTGATCAGATTAATAATAAATGGAAGTGGCAATAATATTCTGGGACCACAAATAACATAAATATATAAACCACCAAATGTTTGGCACCTGTGAAAGGGAAAGTGCTTTGGTTCTTGTAACAAAGAATAGCTATTAACAAGCCATTATTGAACATCTACAGTATGAAAAGCACACTACTGGGTTTTTTTTTAATTTAGCTGAACAGTTCATTACTATCCAGTCAACTCGTTATAAGTCTTTCTGAATTAGCTGACATTCAGATGACAAATAGATCTCAGACATGTCACTGGATAGGTACTTGAAGTTTCTTTAGCAGGACCTGCCATAGTTTGTGCTACACTGGCATTGCCTATGAGAACTCAGGGTCACCTTCATGCCTCAGTAAGCTACAAATGGAGTAACTACTCTTTGATAAAAGGTACCATAGACAAACAATATCAATACTGAACCTATATGCACCAAATACTATAGCATCTAAATTTTTAAAAGAAAAATGAATTACAAATGGCGGCATATAGTAGTAATATAATAGTGGGGCTCTTTAATCTTCCCCTCTCAGAACTAGATAAGGCTAACCAAAAAACACAAAAGAAATCAATGAAATGAATAGAATTTTAGATAAGCTAGATACAGATAGAAAAGAATTGAATGGGAATAGAAAGGAATGTACCTATTTCTCAGTGGCTTCTGGTACTTTTGCAAAGGTTGGCCATATATTAAGACAAAATTTTTAAAGTTAAAAGCAGAAATATTAAAAGTATCCTTTTCAGATTACAATGCAATTAAAATTATATTTAATAAGGGATCATGGAAATAAAAACTAATGTAGAGATTAAATAACCTAATCTTAAAGAATGAATGGATTAAAAACAAATAATAGAAACAATTTCATAAAAGAGAATGATGATAAAGAGACAGCATATCAAAACCTATGGGATACAGCAAATGCAGTGATTAGAGGAAAACTTATATCTCTAAATGATATCTCTATCAATAAAAGTAGAGTGAGTAGGCTAATGAATTGGGCATGTAATTAAAAAAACAAGAAAAAGAACAAATTAAACACTAAATTGGAAATACTAAAAGTTAAAGGTGAGATTAATAAAATTTAGTGGGAAAAACCCAGTGAGTTAGTAAAACTAAGAGTTGGTTTTATGAAAAGGCTAATAAAATGGATAAGCCATTGGTTAAGGTGATTTTAAAAAGAGAAGAAAACCAAACCACTAGAATTAAAAATGAAAAGAGTGAATATACCACTAACAAAGATGAAATTAAAGCAATTATGAGGAGTTATTTCACCCAGTTATATGCCAATAAGTTTAACAATCTAAGTGAATTGGAAGGATATTTACGAAAATGTAAATTACCTAAATTAGCAGAAGAGGAAATAGAATACCTTATAGACCTATTTTAGAAAAAGAAATTGAACAATTTATAAATGAGCTTCCTAAGAAAAAAAGCACCACCACCAGATGGATTTGCAAGTGAATACTATTAAACTTTTAAAGATAACTAATTCCAATATTAAATAAATCATTAGGAATAATAGGCAAAGAGGGGATCTTACGAAACTTCTTTTGTGAAACAACCTAAACCAGGAAGAGTAAAAACAGAGAAAAACATTGTAGATCAATTTCTTTAATGAATATGGATGGAAAAACTCTGAATAAAATACTAGCTAAAAAATTACAGCAATATGTTACAAAAAGTATATATTATGACCAAACAGGATTTATACCAGGAATGCAGGGATGGTTTAACATAAAGAAATCTATTAATTAATTATATCAATAATAAGAGTTTTAAAAAATAATTTATCAATAGGTGCTAAAAAACCATTCTGATAAAATTTTAAAAAATAATTTATTAATAGATGCTTTAAAAATTTCTCTTTTTAAAAAATACTTAAAACTATAGGCATACATGGACTTTTCCCTAAATTGATTTTAAAAAACCCCATTAATCTAAAGCCATCAGCAAGTATTATTTGTAATGAGGATAAGCTATAAGCCTTCTCAATAAGATCAGGTGTGAAACAAGGATGCCCATTGTCACCAATATTATTCAATATTATATTAGAAATCCTGCAATAAAGATGAGAAGAAAAAGAAATAGAATCAGAATGGAGAATGAGGTAATAAAGCTCTCCTTTTGTAGATGATATTATGCTATTTGGAAAATCCTAAAGACAACTAACAAGTTAGCTGAAACAATTAATAATTTTAGCAAAATAGAAAGGTATAAAGTAAATCCACATAAATCATCAGCATTCCTATATATCACAAAAAAAAATCCTGAAAGAAGAGATATCTAGAGATACCTCATTTAAAATAACTCTAGACAATATAAAATACCTGGGAGTAAATCTGCCAAAACAAACCCAGAAACTATATAAACAAAATTATTTTTTAAAGTATATTAATAAAATCAGATTTAAGTAATTGGAAAATATTAAATGTCCATTAGTAGGCAGGGTAAATATAATAAAGATTACAATTTTACCTAAACTAATTTATATATTCAATGCTATCCCAATAAAATTACCTTTTTTTTTTGCTGAATTAGGAAATATTATAAAAAAATTCATTTGAAAGAACAAAAAATCAAGAATATCAAATGAACTAATAAAAACATATAAAGGAAGGAGGTTTAGCAGTACTAAATCTTAAACTATTTTGTAAGGTAATAATTACCAAAACTATCTGACACTAGCTAAGAAATAGAAAGGTAGATCAGTGGAACAGAGTAGATGTACAATTTACAGGAGCAAATTAAATATAGTGACCTTGAATTGAACAAGTATAAAGACAGGGGATAAGACTTCATTATTTGGTAAAAATTTTTGGGAATACTGGAAAGCAGTATGGCAGAAATTGGGCATAACCCCATATTTTATACCATTTACCAAGATAAGGTGAAAATGGATACATGACCTAGTTATGAAGAGAGATATTATAACAAAATTGGATGAACATGAAACATATTACTTATCAGACTTATGAATAGAATAATTTATATAAATAAAGATAAAAAGCAGAGTAAGGTGTAAAATGGATAATTTTGATTACATTAAATTAAAAAGAGTTTGTACAAATAAAACAAATTGTAGCTAAGATCAGAAGGAAAGTAGAAAAATGGGAGGGAGGAATTTTATAGACAATTTCCCAGATAAAGGTCTCATGTCTCAAATATATAAACAACATTGTAAAATCTATAAGAATATGAGTCATTCCCCAATGGATAAATGGTCAAAGGACATGAACAGGCAACTTTTCAGATGAAGAAATCAAAATAATTTATAATCATATGAAAAAATGCTCTAAATCATTATTGATTAGAGAAATGCAAATTAAAACAACCTTGAGATATCATTTTACACTTAAAATATTGAAAGGGAAAGTGACAAATGTTGGAGGGGATGTGGAAAAATTGGGACACATTCATTGTTGGTGGAATTGTGAACTAATCCAACCATTTTGGAGAGCAATCTGGAATTATGCCCAAAGAGTTATTAAACTGCCTAACGCCTTTGACCCAGAAATACCACTACTAGGTCTATTTCCAAAGATGATTGGGGAAAAGGAAAAGAATCTATATATTCTAAAATATTTATAGCAGTTCTCTTTGTGGTGGCTGGATATTACGGGGATGCCTATCAATTGGTGAATGACTGAAAAAGTTGTGGTATATGATTGTGATGGAATACTACTGTGCCATAAGAAATGAAGAGCTTGATGATCTTAGAAAAACATGGATAGATTTGCACGAAATAATGAAGAGCAAAATGAACAGAAACAAGAGAACGTTGTATACAGTAACAACAATGACTATTCTAAATACCCACATTAACTACAAAGGACATCTAAAGGTAGATGCCCAGTCCAATGGTCTGACAGTGGATATTAGAGATATATTATCATCCACTTAGAAACATCCAAATTTAGAATGTCCCTTATATCTCCAACATAAAAATGGAAAGAGCAGCCTGGCTATTGATTTATTATGTTTCATTTTTTTTATTGGGGGAAGAAGCAGGTAGAAGCTGGGAAGAAGGAAAGGAATGTGCTCACACCATTCCTTTTTCCTCTTAGACCAGGAAGTCCAAAATATTCCAGATGTCTGCCTCTTCCTACCTATGCAGATTCTCCCGGGATTCATGTTTAGAAAGTGACTCATACCATTAAATGTAGGGCACCAGACATAAAATTGGAAGATCAAAGGACTGCCTACTTATGCACTACAGACAATTTAAAGATTCCATCTCCTCCCTGACTTCTGGCCTATCTCAAATTGAAATGTATAAGGAATACCATGTCTCCCCTGCCCTAAAGCTACTCTTGCCACTGGAAGTACCATTTAAGGTTCTCTCTTTAGCTAGAAGCCCCAAAGAATTTACTTTATAAAAAGATAAAGCATTTGTCTCCCAGTAACATTAGGCCATATGAAAACACATTAAAACTGCCCTGGAAATTAATTTTCCCTACATGAAGGGAGTTTCACACTGAGTTCAACCATACCAATGAAATTTGGGGCCCAGATTTCCCTCAAAAGTAATTATATTTCAAATCAGAAGAACTGAGTCTTCAAATGGGAAAGAGAGACAAAAGGGGAAAGTTATGGATGGAAATTACCACAAAATTCTAGGGCTCCTCCATCAGAGTCAGAAGTTTTGGGATTTCCTGATGCAAATTGGTTATTACTATTCAAGAGAAAGGTATACAAAGGAAGATTTAGTATTTCCTTTTGCCAAGTCTAGTGGCTGTCAGCAGGAAGCAAAAGACCTGATCAGTCACTTTATCAGGACCTTAAAGGTTCACCTAGGACAACTCCTTCTGAAAGCATGAGTCCCTGCTACAATATGTATCCTTGACAAGTGGCTATCCAAGTTCTTGTTGAATTTCTCCAGTGACCCATAACTTACTTTCCTAAGACAGCCTACTCTATATATAGACCACACTAATTGCCAGGAAGCTTCCCCCTCTTTATATTATATTGAAATTGAACTCTAATCATTGCACTCATTGATTCTAGTTAAGTGTTCTTAGCCCAAGCAGAAATCAGCCTCTTCCTCATGACAATTGTTCAATTATTTCAACATAGTGAAGATCTAATGTTTAGTCAAAACTTCCCCATTTCTTCAATCAATTCTCATATAGCAGGGTGTCCAGTGTTCCCAACATCCTAGTTGCCCTCCTCTGGGTGTGCCCAAGCTTGTCATCATCCTTTAATTCTGAAAAACCTTTTTTTTATTTAGATTTTGCTTTTTGCTTTTTGGAGGGGGTAAGGTAGGGCAATTGGGATTAAGTGACTTGCCCAGGGTCACACGACTAGTTTTGTGTTAAGTACCTGAAGTCACATTTGAACTCAAGTCCTCCTGACTCCAGGGCAGGTGCTCTGTTAACTGCATCACCTAGCCGCCCCTGAAAAACCTTTTAATTCACAAATAAAATAGTGTCACAATACAAACGGTAACAGGAATATATTCCCTCATATCTTGCTAAAATCTGGACTTCACAGATGGTTAGATTAACTTTTCCTGTGGTACCTGCCTAGGGACTATGATTTTAAATGAGTCCATCTTTGTTCACTTACACATATTTATACCCCTACTTCCCATTAACAGATTTAACCTATAAAATTGTAATTAGAGCATGACAAAAAGTTATTTTTTTGTCTCAGTGTACTGACATGGGGTGGGGGTGGGGGTGTTCTTCCTTTCCATTACTATGGCATTCTTTCCTGGGGGGCATCCTCCCTTTTCCAACTCCATGTGAGGAAAAGGCTGGGCTGTCACCTCCCTCAGAATGACTCTACCTCTAGGGCATTCCCCCTAACCCAATTCAGCTTTTTTGCCTCCAGGAAAAAGAATTGCTAGTTATGGTTCTGATAGTTAGCTTTGAAGGGATCTGTCTCTTTATAGGAGGTTATTTGATGTCAGCCTCTAATTCCATAAAACTGGGTGGTTCTGGGAATATCCCAAGAATGAGTCACTCTTCTTCCTAAAAGAGGAGTAATACCTGGATCTACAGAGAGGTACCTAATGTACTGTTCTTCACATTTCCTCTTGTGAATTTATTTTTAGCCAATTCTGAATCAGAGCTTTTTTTTTTTTAATTAAGATTTCTGCTTAGTAAAATAGTAGGGGAACCATTGTAACTATCCATATTAAGAGCTGACTCTCACTGGCTCAATCTGAAAAGGAAGATGGGCTCTGATGGAGAAGAATTCTCCATAAACCACTATGGGGAGGCAGCCAGTTATGAAAGGCCTCGATTTTTCTCCTCCTAATACCCTGCAACCTTCTCAGTATAAACAAACAGATGGAAGCAAATCCCTATAAGAAGTTTTGTACCTTTATGTCTTATTTAGCCTAGATTCAAAACTGCACAAAGGTAAGAAGAAGTGACATATCGGACCGGTCATTGCTCTCCCTTATTTGGGGCTCCACAGATTATCTTACAATACTTGGAAAACTAAAGCTTTGAGTCAGAACAAAGGCTGCTATAAATAAATCCCAAAGAGGAAATAAGGAATGGAACACAGATTGCCCTTCCTTCAGAAGCTCAAGGCGTTGGCTGGTTTTGACAAGATGATCTGGTCCTCTAACGGCACTTTTCTCTGGTTGCCCTCTCACAGATTTCAGCACTGGAAATCTACAGACAGGCAAGAGGGGTGAAAAATATTGAATCCAACATTACTTAAGAATCTGTCACCCCATTAAAAAGAAAGGATGTTTTAAATGTTTCCTGGGCTGTATATGTGCAAACATTCTAATTTATAAGTGAGTTTTCCCGAAGGGATGTGCTGACCTTTCCACACTGAACTGCTTGGGGGAAAAAAAGGCGAAAACCCCAGCAATCCACTCAGATGCCAAGCGTTTCTGACATTTGAAGACGGGGAAGGGAAGGGAGACTGGGGGAGGAGAGGCGACAGTCTGAGATTTGCATTTATCATATACCCAGTTCTGAGGAGCACTTGGGTCTGTTCCTCTCTCAGTCTTGTGGGTTTTCATTGAGAAAGATTTGGAATTATTTCCAAGGCCTTTTTAAAGGCAGGAATCTTTTCCCTGGATATTCATTTCTTGAGGCTTTTAAAAGAACAATTACAGACTGAGTCAGATCAGCCTCAGTAATGAAAACAACAATAGACTAAAGGATTTGACTGTTGCAGTAACTGACTGGGCAAGCAAATCAGTTACCATTTATCTAGAATACAAACAACTGGAAAGGTTAGTTGTTTGTTTTTTTGTTTTGTTTTGTTTTAAACTATTCTGGTTTTAAGGAGAGACAAATAAATAGAAGACCAGTAAGTTATTTTTTTAAAAGCTGCTTTGGGGATATGCCCTGGGCTCAGAAACTATTCTACCCTATCTCCTATACTCTTGACATCTACAATCTACATTATGATATTCATAATGATGCTGCTGAAGCACTGAAAGATCCCCAAGGACATTCTGGCTCACTGAAAGATTAAATTATGTTCAGTGCAGTTTTAGTGTTAAATGATGGACACAAGGTACCTTCTAGGTATGAGATTCCATGATTCAAAGTACATTTTATTGTATTTTTAGTTCTTTGAATACCGTCAGTTCATGGATGGTACACATAGTGATTAGAATGTTCAGTTAATCAGAAAACCACATTTCGCAACCACCATTCTAGAAAAATGGAAATATATTGTCGTTACTTCCTAGTCTATTTCTATGAAAATCTATTTACTCATGCTTTATTGTTACACAAACTGAGCAAAGATTCTTAACTTTTTTGGTGTCATGGATCCCATTGGTAGTCTGGTGAAGTGTATGGATGGAACTCTTCTCAGAATAATGTGTTTAAATGTAGAAAGTAAAATATATAAAATTACAAAAATAAATTACGTCAAAATACTATTTTCAGTATTTCAACCAAATTATTGGGGAAGAAATGGGAACCCCTGGTTTAGACGGTATACTAAAGCTTGCATTCTTTATAGTCTTCATTTTTACAAAAATATCTTACATTTGTATGGTATTTTATAGTTTGTAAAGTGCCATACATATGTGTATATGTATATATACACACAGAGACACACAAACACACATAATTTGCTCCTCACAACATTTTGAATTAGTTACTGAATCAGTCAATCAATTGATCAATAAGCATTTGTGCCAGGCATTGTTCTAGGTACTCAAGATTAAGTACAGAGAATGAGACAGTTCCTAATAGAAAGGAGGTTACATTTTAATAGGGGAGACACCAAGTACAAATATATACAAATTAGATAAATACAAGGTAGTTTGAGAGCAGGTGGCACTAGCAGTTGGGGGATCAGGAAAGACAATGTAGAAGATGGTGTTTAATCTGCATCTTAAAGAAAGAGAGGAATTCCTGGGTAAAGGTTAAAAAGAGAAGAAAAGAAAGTGCCTTCTAGTCATGGTGAATAGCTAGTGCACACAGATGAGATGGAATACCATGTTTGAGAAACTAAGATAATACCAATATGACTGGATCACTCCACAAGTGCAGAGAGGGGAATGATGAGGCTGGGTCTAGTTTGTTTAGGGCTTTAAAGTCTAAACAGAGGAGTATATATTTTTTATCCTAGAGTCAATAGGAGGAAGTAGGCAACTCATATTGTCAGAGTTCTGTTAAAGAGAAAATTATTTTGGCCATAGAATATGGGATTCCCTAGACTGGTAAGAGATGTGAGTTGGGGAGACCAATTAGGAAACTGTTGCAATAACTTAGCTAAGAGGTAATGAGAGCCTGAATTAGGGTGGTAGTTGTGTGAATAAAATAAGGGTCAGCTGTGAGAGATAATGTGAAAGCAGAAATGTCAAGATTATTCTCATTCATGAAAGGAAGGAAACAAGCATTTATATTAAGTGCCTACTGTGTGCCAGGCGTGATGTTAACTGCCTTACAAATATCTCATTTGATCCTTACAGCAACCTTGTGTGGTAGGTGCTATCATTATCCCCATTAGAGTTAAGAAACCAGAGTCAGACAGTTAGAAAGTATCTGAGGCTGAATTTGACCTCAGGCCTTTCTAACTCCAGGTCATGTTCTATCTAACTGACCCACTTAGTTGGGTGAAAGATTTTTATATAGATCACATCACTATTAAGTGTAGGAGTCAGCACTCAAACCCAGCTCTTCTGGCCCCAGATCCAGTGTAAAATCCCACTGTCAACTCTACGGCAAACCTGAGAATTTACCTTATTCAGAAAATTAATGTTCTAATCCTTTGGTCAATCAAAATTGTTCTAATAGGTCCTTGGTAACACTTCCTCACTGCCAAATAAAGAGAACTGCCCTAATAAGCTGTTTCTTTCCTAATTTTTGGTATGTTCCTCAAACATTCCTGAAACGTTATCTTTGATATGGAAAAGGTTCTCCTGGGTGAATACCAGCAATAGATCTCAAAGTTCCCAACCTAATAAAACCTACACTTTTAAAAGAGCTGCTTCTTTTCAATTAACCTCTCTACTTCCCCGAACCATAGATTTAGAGAGGGAAGGGTCATTTAAGGTCATCTGTAGATTTAGAGAGGGAAGGGTCATTTAAGGTCATCTGAATCAAACCCCTAATTTTACAGTTGAGGAAACTGAGGCTCAGGAAAGTTAAGTGATTCATTCAAAGTTAATAATATGGTAATATGTAGCAGTCAGTTGATAGCACTAAAATTCTCACAGTCATCAAACCTCAAAATGTGGGAGTCATCTTTGATTGTCCCCTGCTGCTTTTTACCTCAAATCCAGAACATTTCTCATACTTCTTCTCTCCATTCACTCTGCTAGGACCCTAGTTCAACTACTTATTCCCTCTTTCCTGGACTATTATAATATTTCAAGTGGTCTCTATTCCTCTAGTCTCTCCAGTTCATTCTTTGTATTAGCCACTCTTTGCAAAATAATCTTCATAAGTCACGTATGTGAACATGCCACTCCTCTACTCAAAAATATTTAGCCTAGCATTTAATGTCTTCTATAATATAGCTCCAAACAAAGTTTTCAGCCTCTTTTAAATTATCCCTTCCTTACAGATACTACATTCCAGTAAAACTGGGTTACTGTTGTTCCCTATACTAAACTTGTGATCCCCTGGACCCATATGCATTCCCACATTGGCCATCTCTCATTCCTAAAATGTACTCTTGCCTCATTTTTGTTTTTCAGGATCCCCTTTCTTCAAATATTTATTAATCACCTCCTATATACAGCTCTAGGTACTTTGGAACATATAACCACAGAATCATACAAACAGAGTGGAAAAGACCTCAGAGATGCTATAATCCAACTCATGTGTGTAATTGAATTCCCTCTACAATTCCCTAACCAATGCACATATGTCCTCTACTTGAAAAATTCCAAGAAGGGGGTAACTGCTACCTACTAAAGCAGCCTATTCCACTCTTAGATAGCTCTAATTGTTAGGCAGTTTTAATTAACCTCAGAACCTTCTACACTTTCCTCCTTGTTTTGCCTTCCATGATCCATGCCACCTACTTGCATGACCTTAAGAAAGACATTTCCGGGCTACAATTTCCTTCTAAAATGTAAGGTTTGAACTAGTTGAACTCTAAGGGTCCCTACAGCTAAGATCCTTGAAAACTAAGTGACAAGGTGGGAAGTTCATGTTACCCTTAGTGCAGAAAGAATCAATTTAGGGTAACCAAAGACTGCTTAATGTTTTCTAAACTTCCCTCTTTAACATGTAGTAGAATGAGACAATGTGTCACTTAGATGGAATATTGCCAAGGACTGGAGCTTGAGCCAAGGTAATCCAGGGTAACTTCTCCCTATGATCTGGGGCACTTCATATTTTCACTAAACCCCGATGTGCCATCCAGCCATCTGCAGCTACAGGAGTCAGTACACTTTGTAAAGATTGAGGACTTGCATTTTCTCAAGCCAGGAGGGTGGTTGATGGGAGAGCAGGAAGATAGAACTCTTCTCAAGAAGAGTTCTTCTCACAGCTATATTCCTTCCCCTCTCTCTGAGATGACTTCTCTCCAAAAATTGAGCCCTTCTTAATGAACTCTCACCTTTGCTTATTCCTATCTCTAAATTTGATCCACAGTTTGTTATTTTGGTGCATCAGCCAAGCATCCCTTAAGCCAACATTGTGAAATCAGTGACATAAAAATAGAAGAATTTAAGAAAAATTCAGTTGAGCAGAAAGGGAAGTCTTGGCTTGTGGGGTGAGGTCCTAGGAGAGAGCAATATAATTCCAAGGTAGGATTAGCTCACCTGGTAAGCAGAAAACAAGCAAATGTGCCACAAGGTTAACTTCCTAGGTTAATAATTCTCCCTACAGTAAATAAATGCTAAGCTCAGTCATTTTTATACTGCTGAAAGAGTGAGAGTTGTCAAAACATAAATTAACTAAATTTAAAATAGCACAGTCATTGTAAATCATCAATTAATAAGAATGTATTAAGTACCTACTTGGTCCTAGGCTCAGTGGTAATGCTGGGGATACAAAGATAAAAGTGAAAGTCTGTGTCCTCAAAGAGCTTTTATTCTAATAGGGAAGACATAACACACACCTAAAGTATATGTATGTTTTTACTTTTGCCCCTCCCAATTTCAACACTCTATAACAAAACATTGCTCTAATTATTGCTAGGTTCTAAACCTTCCAATATCTTTTCCCATCTTCCCCTCTTTCTCTTCAGTCTTAGAGGAAAAGGTGACTTCCTTCCTTTCTTATTTTTTATGACAAGGCAATGGGGTTATTTGTCCAGTCACACAGTAAGTGTCAACTGTCTGGGGTCTGACTTGAACCCAGGTCCTCCTGAATCTAGGCCCAATGTGCTATCTTACTTGCTAAAGATATTTCCTTCATCAGCAATAAAAGTTTCCTCCCTATAGAGGAATGACAGGTTAGTGAATGATGAGTGAAGGGATCAATTATTAATGGCTTTCCCAAAGGGTTTTACCTAGGAAGCCAAGGAGAAATAGAGGATGATAGCTAGCAAGGGTCAAGCAAGGATATTTTTTAAAGGATGGGAAAAACACAGGCATATTTGTAGGCAGCAAGAAAGGAGACTTCAGGGAGCAGTGGAGATCAAGCAAGTTAGTGCTTGAACTAAATCTTGAAGAGAGGGTAAGTCTATTAAGGTAGAGGCCAGGAGTGAGTATATTCAGACATTGGACAGTTAGTCTCCCCCATCCTTAAAAAACATAACAAACAAACAAAAAAAGCCCTCTCCCTTGATCCTGTCATCACCTTGAGCTATCATTCTGTATTTTACTTCTTCCTCCCCCCTCCCCCTTTCCTGATTAAACTCTTGAAAAAGTCATCCAAGTTTACTCCCCACCTCCGTTTCCTCTCTCACTTTATTCTGAAACATCTGGTTTCTACCTTCATCTTTGAACTAAAACTGCCCCTCCAGAGTTTTTGGTGATCTTTTAACTGCCTAATCCAATGGCCTGTGCTTAATCCTGATCCTTCTGGACATTGCTGCAGCATTCAACGCCGTTGATACTCTCCTCTTCTTGTAATGTTGTTTTTTCTCCTTGGGTTCTTTTTCTGGTTTTCCACCAACTCCTCAAATTCCTTTGTGGGATCCTCATGCCTGTCATACCCACAAACTGTGTAAGTCCCTTGAGGTACTGTCCAGAACCTCTACTCTTTTCATTGTACACTACCTCACTTTTTCTCATTAGTATCCATGGGTTTATCATCTATGTGCAGATTTCAATAGAAAATTACTTGAAAACACCCAATAACACCAAAAGACATGCAAAAAATATCCCCAGGTATCCAACGATACCTACATTGAAATGGATAAAAAGACAAAACGAGATAAAATTCTTTCAGGACTCAAGGCTACCTTTTACATGACTCTTCTCTTAATCCTGTGAGCTTTACTTATTATATAGGTAATATAATAATAATCACTCATAATAATAATCACTCATCATTCACTAGCCTGCCATTCCTCTATAGGGAGGAAATTTTTATCACTGGTGAAGGAATACCTCTATACCTATTGTAAAATGTATTTTTTATATGTACATGTTTTCTCCCCCATAAGTTCCTTGAAGGTATGGAATATAGTTTTTTTTTTACTTTCTGTAATTAGCACAAATAGTACATTGCTAGTCACTAAACATTTATTGGTGGATTAATTTAAATAGAAAACTTTAAACTAGATTTTAAAACCTTGGCAATGTACACAACCCAAATTGGGGGTGAGGGGTGGAGAATAAACAGAAAGATTGTTGCAAAGCACTTCGATTCTAAGACAGGAAATTCAATGGAAATTCTCCAGATACTTATTGACCTTCTGAAGATGCTCTTTGGGGCTTCAACAAAAAGGATCTTATTTTTTAAAGTCAACTTTGTGTAAAACCAATAACCACATTATTTAGGTGTTGGAAACTTAATAGATCATTGACAGGTCCTCCATCCATAAAAAATCTGATTGGATTGTTTTGTGTCTTTACAACTACACTATAGAATATAACTTTTATTAAACTGGCATATTTTGTTAAGGCTCTTTATTTTTGGAAGTGAGAAACAGTTTAGAGGGAACACATCAAAAAGTTCCAAAAAGGGGCGGCTAGGTGGCGCAGTGAATAGAGCGCCGGCCCTGGAGTCAGAAGGACCTGAGTTCGGAGCCGGCCTCAGACAATTAATCCACACAAACAAAAAAAACCTAACCCTGTAACCTTGGGCAAGTTACTTAACCCCAATTGCCCTAAAGGGGCAGCTAGGTGGAGCAGTGAGTAAGAGCGCCGGCCTCGGAGTTGGGATGACCCGAGATCAGATCCGGCCTCAGAAAATGAGCACCCATGCATAAATAATGACTAGCCATGTAACCTTGAGCAAGTTACTTAACCCCAATTGCTTTAAAAAAAAAAGTTCCAAAAATATTTTAGGATGTATCAATTACCCTGGTTATTACACTTTAGCTCGAGTACAGAAAACAAATGGATCTTTAGTAACCACTCAAATTTTTTAATTAAAAAAATATTAAAACTTTTCAATCAAAATGATACTTGGGATTCAAAATAAGTTAATTCAGAAGGATATTTATGGCAAAAGTTATTCTTATCTTTATTTACTTTATAAATAATCTAATGAATCAATAATATTTTTATAGTTAATACAGGAAACTTATATTATGTCAAATGTATGCAGTTAATACTAAAAACCCATTATTATGCTTCAAAATATTAGAACTAAAGGCTTTCTGCATATGTAAAGGTTAAATTGATGGATGTGGGGGACTAAAGTAATTAAGACATATTATCTCTAAAAACCTAAAGTGAAATTCTACTAGAAATTTATTGAAATATATGTCAGATGTAAAAATGCCTGCCACAACTGCAGCTGACTTGTTATTTGTCCATATGTTACACATGCAATTTAAATTTGGTAAAATTGAAAAATGTTATAGCTTGCAGGAAACTCTAAAATTATATAGTCTAACACATTCATTTTAGAAATAAGGAAACTGAGGTCCAGAAAAATTTAGCTGTATATTACATGTATTAGCTATGTATTACAGCACTTTCTACCAAAAAATCTTTATGATGCAGAAAGTCTATATGATATTCTAGAAAGAAAGCCAAGCATTCAATGGCTTTTCTTCAACAAAAATAAAATTCTCACATTCTTAATGCTGTATGAAATTTTGACATTAACTATACCACTCCAAATCAGAGGAAACATGTATATACCAGCTTGTAAAACATGTGATTCAGGATAAGTAACCATGTAGACAAAGTATTCTTTAAAATTGTTTATTTCATTTTTTACACATGTTGAATGAAAGCATAATAGACAGCAGAGTAGGTTTTCCCACCAGAAAATTATTTACACCCAATTTTTCCAAGCCAGAAATACGAACTTGAAGAGTTACTGGTATATCCCATTTGTAATAATTTCTCTGCAGCAATCAATTTTCTTATATGTTTGGAAGATACTGAAGAAAAATATTGTCTTATAAGTCTTTTCATTTTGTTTAAATCCCATCTACTAGCAGTTCAAGTGGCGACGGGAGAATCCTGGTATCCAGCAAGGCCTGATGAACACATCAAAATCAAGCAGCTTGTTTGTATTCTAAAAATACTTTTAAACCCATATAAACGATGCTCATAATGTGGAGCTCAAAATCCTTCAAATGGAAATGTCAAACATCTGTTATGACAGTTTCACACCAATTTTGTTCTGTTCTTTCTTCATTAGTCGTTGTGCTTCCTTTTCCATTTTCTTCCTTTGTTGTTCTGCTGCTCTCTTTTCTCTGTCGGCTATTTTCTGCTGTCTAAAATTGAAAAAACAGAGGAGTCAAGGGGCGGAGCCAAGATGGCGGAGTAGAAACAGCATTTCCAATGTGCTCTGCCCCACACAAATTTCAAACAATGTGAAAGGGAGCTCCTAACAACTTCTGGAGCCACAGCACCCACAAAACGGCACAGAGAAGCTAACCTCCTGCTGAGGACAGCCCAGCAGCCCTGCAGGGAGCAGCCAGCGCAGCTCTCTGAGAGCAGGCAGCCCAGCACACTGGGAACCGACAGTGCAGCCCGCAGAGCGAGCCCAGGTCCGCAGTTTTAGCCCCAGGGTGGCCAGGCCTTCAGCCGGCTGGTGGAACCCCAGAATACCAGCAATTGTGGCGATTCCAGAATTATCAGCACAGATATGCCTAGGACAAAGTGAGAGGTTAGTGCCCTATGGACTTTGGGACCAGTATTTGGGGAACACGTGGCTGCCTCCCCTTGCGGGCAAAAAGCTGCTGAAGAAACTGCTGCACAGAAGCCATTTTGCAGCATCAGCAGTGGCTCTAGCTCCTGGTCTGCAAACTGTAGGAAGATCCAGCAATCAGTCTGGGGGTTAATCGCTTTTGCTTTAAACTGCCTGGATCTGGATTGTGGTCTGGGGGGGAAGTTTGGGGTGGGTATCCAACTTGCCAGAGTGGGTGGAGACTTTACAGAGGCCACACAACTGGCAGAAGTTGTGAAGACCCCACGTTTGGGCGGAAGCTCCCCTGTCTGGTGGCAGAGTCCTACTGTGGCAACAAGCCCAAAAATCAAGTAATTAAGTGGCAACATGCCTAGGCAAACGAAACAAAATAAACAGAAAAGTTCAACATTGGACTCCTATTTTAGGGGCAAAGAGGCTCAAAGCATGGAGGAGGACTGTGAGATCAGAACTCCTGCACCAAAAGCCCCAAATGAAAATAGAAGCTGGCTACAGGCCATAGAGGACCTTAAGAAGCAGATAAGAGAAGTGGGGGAAAATTTGGGAAGAGAAATGAGAAAGATGCAAGAAAAGTATGAAATGATAGTCAACAGCCTGACTGAGGAAAATAACACCTTAAAAAATAGACTTACTCAAATGGCAAAAGAGCCTCAGAAAGGCAATGAGGAGAAGAATGCCCTAAAAAGCCAAATTTGCCAGATGGAAAAAGAATCTCAAAAGCTCACTGAGGAGATTCATTCCTTCAGAGTTAGACTGGAGCAAATGGAAGCTAGTGACTTTATGAGAAAGCTAGTGACTTTATGAGAAATCAAGATACTATTAAACAGATCCAAACAAATGAAAGAATAGAAGGCAATGTGAAATATCTCATGGGAAAAACCACTGACCTGGAAAATAGATCCAGGAAAGACAATTTAAAAATTATTGGACTACCTGAAAGCCATGATCAAAGAAAGAACCTAGAAATCATCCTTCAAGAAATTCTCAAGGAAAATTGCCCTGATGTTTTAGACCCAGAGGGCAAAATAGAGGTTGAAAGAATCCACAGATCACCTCCTGAAAAAGATCCCAAAAAGAAAACTCCCAGGAATATTATAGCCAGGTTCCAGAATCCCCAGATCAAGGAGAAAATACTACAAGCAGCCAGGAAGAAACAATTTCAATATTGTGGAAACACAATCAGAATAGCCCAGGACCTGGCAGCTTCTACACTGAGGGATCGAAGGGCATGGAATATGATATTCCAGAGGGCAAAAGAGCTGGGAATGAACCCAAGGGTCACCTACCCAGCAAAACTGAGTATCTTGTTTCAGGGGAAAATATGGTCATTCAGTGGAATAGAGGACTTTCAAGCATTCTTGAGGAAAAAACCAGAGTTGAATAGAAAATTTGACATTCAGACACAAGAAGCAAGAGATGCTTGAGAAGGTAATCAAGGAAAAGAAATCAAAAGGAACTTATCAAAGTTGGACTATTTACAGTCCTACATGGAAAAACAATAACTGTGTTTGATGAAACCTTTCTCATTATGAAAATAATTGAAGAAGGGTACATGGCATATGTTCACAGGTATACATGGATAGAGGGCACAGGTTGAATTTGATGGGAAGGGATGATTATTATTTTTTTTTTTGGAGGGCAATTGGGGTTGGGTGACTTGCCCAGGTTCACGTGGCTGGGTTTTTGTTTGTGTGATGGGTGTCTGGGGCCGGATCCGAGCTCAGGTCCTTCTGGCTCCGGGGCTGGCTCTCTGTTTGCTGCGCCACCTAGCCACCCCAAGGAAGGGATCATTCTTAAGGGGTGAAGTCAAGAGGTGAGAGAGGAAAGTGGCAAGAGGAGATGGAGAGAGACAGGGTAGGGTAAACTATCTCATGTAGAAGAGGCAAGGGGAAGTAGTTGCAGGGAGGGGAAGAACAGGAAGGCAAAAAGGCAAAAGCATATTCTCATTGAAGTTGGCTCAAGGAGAGAATCACATACATACTAAATGGAATATCTTACCCTCACTCACTCTCCTGAGTAGGGGAAAGGGGGATGAGAGGGGGGATGATGGAGGGGAGGGCATTCTGGGGAGAAGGGAGGTTAGAAGTACCCACTATCAAAGAGGGACAGGATCTAAGTAGGGAATGGACCAGGTGGGAGGTGAGACAGGTGGGAGGGAAATATAAGCAGTCTTTTACAATATATCTACTATGATAATGTTTTGGATAGATATACATGTACAACACATACTGAATTGCTTATCTTCTCAGAGGGAGTGGGTGACAAGGGAGAAGGGGAATGGATCTGAAAATCAAAGTTTTAAAACTAAATGTTTCATAAGATGTCCAGGCAGTGGGGCTCAGAGATTCACCTTGCCCTAATTGCAAAGTCGAAGGGGGTATGGGAGAAGATATGGGAGAGAGCAGATTGGATGAGGGGATATCTAGTGGGACTGCTATTCTGGGGTGGTGGGTAGGGAAAAAATGGGGGAAAAATGTAACTCATAATCTGGTGGAAATGAATGACGTAAACCAGAAGTTAATAAAGCATTTGTTTAATCAATTAAAAAAAAATAAAATAAAATTGAAAAAACAAACAAACATGTATTTTCTCATATTTCAAAAATGACATACCCCTAAAGCTACAAGCATTCCTTGAGGGGAAACATTATTTTTATCCATAGTAACAACAACAAAAAAAAGCTGATAAATTATAGGCCTAGATAATGCAATGTTTCACATCCATCATCCCATTTTAACCTTCCTATCATCTTAGTTTTATCTTTATAACATTCATGGAGGAATGTGATATTAATCTGCACTTTACAGACACGGAAACTGAGGCATGGTGCTTAAGTGACTTGCCCCACACATAATCAGTCAGTGACAGTGTGTGTGGATGAGAAATTATATCTCCTGAGTATTAGTGGTTACCAATTATACCAGCTGTCACAGCAACAAATATGTTGTGATCTTAGGTTGAATCAATAGAAATAAAATGTCCAGAAAGGGTTTAATGATACTGTACTTTCTCTGTATCCTGACCTAGTGAGACTATACCTAGAGGATTGTGTTCAGTTTTGGATGCATTATTTTAGGAAGGAAACTAACCACCTAAAAATAGCATGTTCAAAGGAAGGCAATCAAGATGGAGAAGGGATTAAAAACCATGCCATATGAGGATTAAAGGACCTGGAGGTATTTATCTCAGAGAATTTACGATTTAATAGGGAAAAGAATAAAAGATAAGACTTCTTTCCTTTGTACCACCAAAATTTAGCACAGTTCCTGGAACACGGGGGGGCACTTAATAAATGCTAGCTGACTGAGAGACACTAAAGAAGATGAAAACAGCAACATAATCCAGTCAGAGAAAGTACACACAAAGGAAATCCATGTAGGAGGAACAACTTTAAGAGTGCTGAAATTTGATTCTCAAAGTTATCTGAAAGGGATAGTAGAGAAAGGAGGAGGAGAAAAAAAGAAAAGAAGGGAGGGGGAAGAAGAGATTTTAAAATGCATGGACAATATACCTACCAAAAGAAGGTGATTGGAAAAACATAAGTAAGCAGCCTCTAACTCATCTACTTACTATTCTCATCTGTGTAAAATATGAGAATTTTATATATATATATATATATATATATATATATATATATATACATATATAGATATATATATAGATATATATATCTATATATATGTGTGTATTCAAGACATCCTTGACATTGGTAGTAACATAGAAAAAGATTAAAGAAAAAAAAAACCCAGCCCCCAAAAGGGGGTAACCAAGGGAAATATATGGTATAGGTATATTTGCAAACTGAATAATCAACCTCATAACTAAGAGATAACTAGATTATGAACTAAAGGATAGGCAGAGGGGTTAGGTAGACCTATGATTTAATTCCTATAGGGAACTCCTGGGTGAGAAATTCCCTCTAACAATGCAGGTTAGAACCTTCACTGAAACTTATAGTCTTACAAAGTTGGCTAGAACATTGAGGGGTTAAATGACTTAAGGTCACACAGTCAGTGTGTGTCTGATGGGGGACTTGAACTCAAGTACTCCTGCTTCTAAGATCAGTGAGCTCAATATCAGTTAATTGCAATAAATAAAAGTGTTATTGGCACCAAAAGCCATAGCAAGTAATATCTGCTGAATTAAATGTTTTTGTCTGTGCAAGCAGGGTTATATTATGGATGGCTTCCATCCTTTGGGACCTAAAGATAGTACTCCTCTTCCTATCTAATGCTCACCAGAAGGTCTTAGGAGGCTGAGACACACTTTTATAACTTATAAAGGTCCTTCTGAACTGGCAAGAGGCATATCACAACTTGAATCATTATCACTCTCTGGCTCAGAGCTTGTAGCATTCTGTTTACCTAAACATGATCTGTTAATTGGCAATGCCCTTATGTTCTCTTGTCACAGAGTAGTAGCTTTAAAAATACTTATTGACTGATTAATAGAAGAACCTAAAAACTATATTGGGAAATTGAGGAGGAAGGGGAGGATTTGAATTAGCTATAATCAATGTGAGGATGGTTCTACACTTAGAATACATTCATAACCATATGTAAAAGTCTCATTAGGGTTACCCTGAACCAAAATTGTAAAACTCCTCAGGTTTTTGTCTTCAGGATGATTTAACTCATATATAACGTGAGGATAGTAGCCAAAGGTTAAAAATAAATAACATGAAGCAAAAATTAAATGTGTCATCCTCTTACATGATATATCTGATATAAAATTTGCAGCTTATATATGCAAATAATTTTCTTTGAATTAAGATGTAATCTCCCATGTTCTGACTAAATATTAAAAATTCTTGGTGTTATTAACATGTATAATTTTTAAAAATAGTGTACTTAAAAAGAAAAAGAATGGGGCGGCTAGGTGGCTCAGTGAGTAGTGTGTCGGCCCTTGAGTCAGAAGGACCTGAGTTCGGATCCAGCCTCAGACACTTAATGCATACACAAAACAAAAACCTAGCTGTGTGACCTTGGGCAAGTTACTTAACCCCAATTGCCCTTCAAAAAAAAAAAAGAAAAAGAATAATCTTTACATCCAAAAACTAAATCCTTAAGGATACGCAACAGTAGTTTCAGCTATTATATGGCTCCCTCTGCTGGCTAAACAGATTAGTTTTAATTTTTAATTCTTTGGTGTCAGGAATTCTGACTAAGGTTAAAAATAAATTTCTATAACCTATGTCATTTTGAATTTATTATATGCATAAAGAAAAAAATAAGCTGCATATGACAGAATCACAGTTTCATGGACAATGTTTTTTCTGTTACACTTTGTATATGAAAATGCTGGTCTTAATTTGGTGTTTGTTAAATTAAGTTTAGAATAAAGAAGTTCTTGAAAATAAAATGAAACCTGTCATTTTCTTCCTACAATTGCAAAACCTTTATGGTTTCATGATAAAATAAATATTTATTTCAAAAACAAATTTTGAAATTTGAAAATAAAACCAGAAATATTATTTCTAAATGCAAAAAAAGGCTTTAATATTTCTGGAGAGTTCATCAAAATGTCTAACGGCAGTGATATCTTGCCAGATTAGAACATCTACCTAGAAAACTTAATAACTTTCCTCATCTCTTTCTTTCCCAATCTCTTTCCATCTTGCCTCACTTCTCTATTTCAATAAATAGCAATAATGGCTTTAATAACTACTCACCCTTCTATTGGGCTGAAAGATTTCCAAAGCATCTCTCTCTTCTTACTAAATACTATAATTCAGGTTCAATCCAATGAACCTTTATTAAAGGAAAGTATGGGAAAGTCACTATGGGAAAGTCTATTATGGGGAAATTACTTTTTCTGGCTCTGAGAGAACTTTCAGAGTCAGAAAGGACCCCAGAGGTCACCTAGCCCAACCCTGTAGAAAACAGAAGTAGTATTGTAGAACTGGAGAAAAGTAAAGCATTCAATATTTTTTTGGTAAAGAGAAGAGAGTGATATCTTGGGAAAAAAAAAGAGTCTAGAAACTATGGGCCAGAGCAAGACAGGTTTCAATTGCTGCAAAAGTGGGTGGTTTGTGAGTACTTGGAAAGGACATGGTGATGAATAAAAGCTGGAATGGCTTCATTAAGAATAAGCTATATGAGACTTTTTCCTTTTTGACAGGGTTTCAGTTAGAGTTTTAAAATGCTTTAGACATTGTCTACCTGAATTCTGGCAAGGCAATTCACATCACAACCTTCTCATTATATGATGGGAAGATATCAGTTAGCAGAAAGGACAATTAGACTGAGACCAGGAATCTTAAGAGTAGTCAATAACAGCTTAATATAAACTTGGAAGGGGAAGGACTGCAAGAGCTGTCCTTGGTCCTAGTTTGATAGTTTCATCAGTTATGTACATGATAATATAGATGGTGTCCTTTGTACTTTTCCAGATGATGTGAAGTTGCAAGGGAAAGTTAATGTTAAAAGAAAAGAGAGTAATACATACAATATGGGAATACAATACAATATGGGAAACCATGTGGTAGAATGGAAGGGGCACTGACACTGCAACAGAGGGGACTTTATGTTCAAATTCTGCCTCTGATTCTTATTACCTCTGTGACTTCAGGCAAGTCAAAATTTTCTAGGTCTCAGTTTTCTCATCTATAAAATGAAGGGGTCTTTAAGATCCCTTTGAGCTCTAGACCTCTGATCGTATACTTGGAAAGGGCAGGAAACAGATGTAGGAAGTTCTATAAACAAGATATTGCAATAGTATGAATGAGTTGTTTGTGACTAGAGTGGTAGCAACGGGAAGAGAGAAGCAGATAGATATAAGGGATGTTTGGGAGGGAGAAGTAATGGGATTTGGTAACTGACTAAATATGAAAGATGAAGGAAAGGAAAGAGTGAAAGATATCCCAAAGACAGTGACCTAAGAGGAAACTATCATCCTTCTTCTAGTCATACATATCTGAAATTTCATCCTAAATTGCGAAGGCTATTCAAATCTACCATCATAAAATCTCACATCCATGCCCTTATTCCTATTCATGTAACCACTCTCATAGTTTAAGACCTCAGCCCCTTTTGCAAGGCCTACTGCAATAGCTTCTAATAAGTTTCTTTGACTCTAGTCTCTTCCTTCTCAAAACAATCCAACACAGTTGCCAAATGCCAAGTCCTAAAACACAAATCTGACCATGTCAACTCTCCTGCTTAAAAATCTTCAGAGGCTTTTCCTTTAGAATAAAATATAAAACCTGTAGTCTAGCATTTTTTAAAGCCCTCCATGATTGGGTTCCTCCATGCCTCTCTTCAGGTCTTTTCATATTATTCCCCTTCATGTACTTTTTTATGCCAAGTGGTAGTAATGTTCTTTACCTCAGGACTTCCTCTGCCTGCCAGGTTGCATCTTCTTCTTCTTCCCATGCATTTGTATTCTCCTGCCAGGTATCCAAATCACCTAATTCAGGCTATAGTAAAGAAGAAAAAAAAAGCAAGTAATTATAAGAAGATGATAGAAAGGGAAAAAAAAACTAAAAATCAGTGATAATATATGGGGTTCGAAAACAATTCTGTGGAACATATGAATGCCTCAAGGCAACATATAATTAGCAGTTTATTATATGGAACAGTAGTCAACAGCCTTTTTAAATTAGAGCCATGCTACATACAAATATATAATTTGATATTATTGACTGCTTCAACTTCCTTGTCTTTACTCCATTTAGGACAAGCAATAAGATATGATTTTAGACTTAAAACTAGATCAAATTACAAGACAGACCCTGAAAACCTAATGGTTACTAGTAAATAATTTCCCTTTATTTCCTTATACCAGAGGGAAAAAAAGTTAGTACTTGCAACTCACTTTTATATACCAGTGAAAAGTCCTTTCTTCATAACAACTCTGTTAGTTAGGTAAGTGAGGACATCATGAAACAATGAAAGAAGAATTCCAGCTACAACCCTTCAGCATTTGTGAAAGGGTGCCATAAAACAGGACATTTGTTGGATACTAGATAAAAGATAAGATAGTAGAATGCAGAGTACATCATGTTTCTATGTCTTCACTCCAAAGGGATACCAGAGGGTCTTGACTAACTTAGCCTTAGGTGAGAATGTGATTAAATTTGGTGAAGCACACATTTTACAATCTTCTAAACTCATCATAATACCTTGCTCTGGCTATCAGAAGTAGTTTTTAGTGGCATATTAGAAACTGTTAGGACCATTCTCATACTCTATCTCCCTTTCTAACTCCATGTACCATCCCTCCTTTATTTAATCATAATTTTAAAAGGCTCTGACTACAAATAGCTCAGTAAAACAGTCACTGCTTGAGGAGAGAGCATGGGGATGCACAGTCAATCACAAACACCTGAAAGCCTAAATAATGACTTAGAATAACATGGAATATTCTGAAATGTCATCAAATAGTTCCCTGGTCTGGGGCAGTAACAGAGCAAAACTGATTAGATTTTCTTATATGAAGTAGCCTAAAATTGCTCAAATTTATCAATTATTATATAGAATAATGCTTTACTGATGTAAAGGAATATTCAGACATTCTAATGTCTTGTAATACTTGAGGCTCTAAAATTGAAAATATGCATAAAAGTACAAATTCTATATTTTACACATCAAAATGCTTTTGAAAAGATGCAAACTTAATTTACTTATACCTTCACTTTTTAAAGTGAAAAATCTTTTGATTAGTCACCACTATTTTAAAGATCAGAGTTCTAAGTATAGCATTCAGTATCCTCCCACTGTTAATGTGTATACATAAACAAAGACCTCAATATTTTATGAAAATATATTCTTGGGGCAGCTAGGTGGTACAGTGAGTACAGCGTCAGCCCCGGAGTCAGAAGGACCTGAGTTCGGTTCCAGCCTCAGACACTTAATGCACACACAAACGAAAACCTAGCCGTGTGACCGTGGGCAAGTTACTTAACCCCAACTGCCCTCCCAAAAGGCAAAAAAAAAAAAGAAAATATATTCTTATAAAAGGCTAGAAAGAATACAAATGCCAAATTTGTCTATGGCAGGCATAGAATTTCTCTTGCTTTAACTGTCTTCATAGACAGTTATAGTAATTACTTTTTTTTCCCTATAAAAAAAATTCTACCAGAATACTTACAGATTGGTGAATAAAAGGAATATCTTGTGTAGCTGCTAATCTACTAGAGAAACCTGTAGTACCATCTGGGATGCCAAAATTTAATGGTTCTCTCTTCTTAATAATAATCTGAAAGATAACATTGAAGATAATTGGAACTTTTTTACTTGTTGAATTGTAAATAAATCAGCTTGGGGCACTAGGTGGCACAGTGAATAGAGCACGGGCCCTGGAGTCAGAAGGACCTGACTTCAAATTTGGCCTCAGACACTTAACACAAAAACTAGCCATGTGACCTTGGGCAAGTCACTTAACCCCAATTGCCTTCCAAAAAAAAAAAGTAAATAAGTCAGCTTGTAAAGCATATAAATTATATAAAACACTGTAACTTTTGATTTACAATATGGACATAGTCACTTAAAGATACAAAAAGTATTAAGTAGCAATTACACAAATGTCTCATTAAATAGTAGGAAGTATCTATACTGCTTTATAGGATCACAGGGTTTAGAGCTCCAAGGCATCTTAAAAATGATCTAGTCTAGGCCCCTCATTTTACAAATGAGGAAACTGAAACACAAAAAGGTAGGTGGCTTTCCTAAGGCCCCACCAGGACATATAATCACAGATTCTCTCACTCCATCATTATGCTTTAAATGCAAACATGCTGGGTCATATATTGTCAAATGAGTAATTCTCTTAATTAGTACTACATATTTCTGGAACTTAATTAATCTTTTCCAAAAACAAAAAACTAACATCCAGGGAAAAGTTCAACAAATATTCAGCTGATGGAAGATGCCCACCAATGTGGACGTACTTTTAAAAAATTCTGTACAAAAATAATTCTTTAAAATATCTTCTGTTTCTTAAGAGGGATAGGATAGAAAGTATGGCTGACTTAGCACATATTTAACACAATTATTTAAGAAACAATTCAGAGCACAATTGTAGCTCACAGTGGGTATAGTTATACAGAACAAAATTTAAAAGGTGAATCCTTATACAGAAATGTTGAAAATAATTTTGGCTTATTTATTTCAACAAATATAAAAAGGTGGATAGGTGGTATAGTGGATAAAGCACTGGGCTTGGAGTCAGGAAGACCTGAGTTCAAATCTAGCCTCAGACACTAACTAGTTGTGTGGCCCTAGGCAAGTCACTTAACCTCTATTTGCCTCAATTTCCCTATCAGTAAAATGGGGATAATACTAGCACTTACTTCCCAGGGATGTTCAGAGGATTAAATGATATAATAATTGTGAACTACCTGTGCAATAAAATTATGCTTGGTGCATAATATATGAACATCAGCTATTATTATTGTGGTAGTTGTCATTCTACAAATACACAACCTTTTTTTTTCATTGTGATTACTCTCTCACTTAACAGTGATTACTACCCTAATTATCAGTACTGGCTAGATGGTTTTTATAAGTTGTAGCCAAAAAAATTCATTGCCCTGTAGACAACCTGGTGATGAATATCTCTAAAACATAAGTAGGTTGCTCCTTCGACAAGGGACAACAGCCCATCATAAGGCTCATACTCAAAGCCTTTCTAGCACAAGGCTTACCAAAGCTTATACTTGATTAGCATACCCTTCAAGAATACAGGTTGCCTAAACCACCACCATCAAAAAAAATTATTCATCAAGAGCTTAATTAGAAAAGGGCTTTCTATGATTTCTTTGTTAGACAATTCTTTTAGAATAAGAAAACATTTTCAATTACAAACTCTTTTAAATATAATTAATCAATTCCAAATAATTCCACTGAGTTCCACAGACATACTTTCTGTGTTTTCCTTATAGTTGGTGCCATGTCTTTAAAATAATCAGGTTCCAACTGTTCCATTGTATTCTGTTGTGCTGTTCCATTTCCATTCCCTCCTTCAATCTTTATACTTGTGGGTGCATCTTCATCCCAGGAGCTCCAGTCTTCAACTTCTGACTAAATGCAATTGAGTAACATCATGTTAACCACAAAAAGAAATCAAATTTATATGCAACAATAATTATTTAAATGAGAATTGGTTAAATCAAGAGAACCCTTTTGCAGAAGTCACCTGCTTAGGAACTGGTGAATAATCCACTGTGGTTGGCAAAGTTATTTGATCTCCACTTAATTTCCGTCCTCTGCCTGACCTGAAATAAAAATATGAATAATTCCTTTCCAAACTACTAAACAACAAACAATATTAATTACTGGATGGAAAAAAAGACTTGCAAGATAAAACTGTAGAATGACAAACTTACTTCTTAATATAGCTACTAGTTAACATGTCAATAAATCAAGAAAAGACGTGAATAAATGATTTTGAAGATTTAAAAAAAAAATAATGGAAACAGATTGATGGTATAACAAAGTATCTAGCATACTTTGGATTTTAATAGTTATGAAGAGAAAACTAAATTGTCAGTTCCTTCCTGAGACTAAAGAAAAAAGCGGTATACTTTCTTCCAATTATTGATCACATTTTAGAAGATCCAGGAGAAAAGAATTCAATTCCTTGGATTATAGAAAAATTTTTTTGCTTTCATCTCCTGATTGATATTCATGTAAAAATTTATTCTATGTATGGTAGGAGGATCTTACTAAAAGCATTTTCTGACCAAGTTGAAGGATAGTTGTGAAAGAGTTATCCAAACCAAAGATACTTTCTTTCATGCAAAAATGATCATTTACTTAATTTTTCAAAATTTCTGATACACATTTAAACTATAGCAACTTTCTGTCTTCTTTGCTTTCACATTCTTGTGAAAGACACAATGATCAACATAATGATCTGTGAAAGCTGGAACCAATGATACTCTTTTATGTGCCCCATAACATCTAGTACAGTGTACTGCACTTAAAAACTCAATAAAAACCCACTCAATGAACAAAGGGATAAAAACTTTAGTAGTACTAAAAGCCAACAATAAAGACTTTTCATTTCCCACCAGTGCTCTGTTTGGTTTCCATTCCAGGAGTATCATGCTTTTCCATATAAGATCATCGTTAGAAATCTCATCATCACGGAGACTGCTTCAACACTTCCTCACTATCCTTAGCTGCCTCTCCTCTCTAACCAGAGCAAAACAAAACAAAACAAAAAGTTCCCTCCAAAGCTTCCCTTTATAGAAAGCTCAGAATTCCCAAACCTTCATTTCCCACCAGCTGCTTTGCTTGGTTTCAATTCCACAAACATTATACTGCTGGGAAGCTTTGGTGATCCCCCACTTCACCTAGAGCTTCCTTTTGTGTACTGTCTTCTCCTATTAGATTGTAAGCTCCTTGAGGACAGGGACTGTCTTTCTTATTTGTATCCTCATTAACAAATATTTATTGACTACTAAGCAAATAACAAAATAACAGAAAAAAGCAAGAAAAAAAAACCCTGTTAATTAAAAGAGCAATACAATTTTTACCAACGTTTTTCTTCTCCTATAAACTTTATAAAATGTTTCTCCTCAATACATTAATGAATCTTTTTTCATTTAAAAAACACACTTAGGGTGTGGCTAGGTGGCACAGCGAATAGAGCACTGGCCCTGGAGTCAGGAGGACCTGAGTTCAAGTCCAGCCTCAGACACTTAACACAAAAACTAGCTGTGTGACCTTGGGCAAGTCACTTAACCCCAACTGCCCTCAAAAAAAAAAAAAACAACTGAAAATAAATAATTAATAAATAACACACTTAAAATATTTACTAGATTTTCCTACTTTTATTACCATAAATGATTAAATAATCATAACTATATTTAAATAAAAATTCCAATTTCCCAGAAAAGTTCAGAAAGGAGTTTTATACCATTGTATCTTCTAATAATGTCTCATTTTCCTCAATTGTAAGCAGAAACATGTCTGATTTATCTTTGCATCTCAACTAGTTAGTAGTACAATGTATCACATATTATTAAATGTTTGCAGTGAATAAATATGATACCTTTTATAATAAAATAATTAAGACTACATATGTACCTTTTCAAGTAAGCAATACACAGAATTTCAAACCTGAGCAATTGAAAAGGTATCAAATACTTTTACATAAACAAAACATTAAAACTTAAACTATGGGCATATACTTTACTTTAGATATAGAAAGAGTGCTGTTGTAACCTAGCTAGCTGTGTTATATGCCAGAGATATCAAACTCATAGCACCAAAACCTGAGTACAGCCCGAATCGAATTTGAGTCTAACTGGGAAACATTTAACAAAAAAAGTAAAAATACAACAGAACAGGTAATATTAATTTGTGGTTTACTAAGTCAATATACAGCTTACAGAGATCCATTTATATTTAAGTATGACACCACTGATAAAAGCTACTGTATAATTATGGAAATAAAAGAAAGATGGTAGCTATGTTCCTGGAGTTGATATAAATTCAATGAAAAACAAACACTTAAGTATTTATATGCTAAGCACTACAGATACAAGAAAGAAAAAAAGGAAGTTTCTCTGCCTTTAAGACACTTATATCCTATTGAAGAAGCCAGGAGATTCTCCAGGATCAGAAAGAATCCTTATGATTCAGAAATGAGAAATGACAATAGCAGAAGGAACATCCCAAAGCCTATAAAGTGCTTCTAAGTTTTGAGTGCTACAACATAGGCTTTTGCAACCCAAGCACTGATAATTAACCTTCTGAACTAAACAACTTTCCACAAATAGTCCAAATTGTTGTTTGTTTATCTGAAATGGGGAGGGAAGGGGAAAATTCATTTCATTGAAATTTGCTTATATAGCAGCAAGCACCCCAGCATTCCCAGAATGGCTGCCAATACAGGTTCTTATATCTGCTTTTCCAAAGGAAAGCAACTCAAAATGGGTTAACAATCTTGCTTTAATCAATCAAACATATCATCTACCTAGTTCAGGAGAAAAAGTCAGCACCTCGAACTTCAGAGTATAGAGAGGTTACAAGCAAACAGAAACATTTCAAGCAGATAGGCCTCCAACTGTCCAACCATTACATCAATACCAACTCACAGTTACAAGAGAGGGAAGCATCAACATCTGGGTTTTTCAAAGCCGGGGGGCTCTCAATGGCTGCCCAGATCCTTGTCTGGTGAAATCACACAACACTTCTCAAAGTGAGCCCCAAAACAATGCCTCACATCAGGGATTATATAGTCTTCTCCTGGCTCTGAGAAACAAGCCTCCTACCACAAGCTCCAGGTGTACTTAAAACCTAGCGGCAGGGAAGATCTTAAAAATTTACATTCCTATAACAGCTTACAAACCAATAGTCTAGTACCCCTATGTCCTGTAACAAAAAAGGTATTCTTTATCCTATACAATAAAGAAAAACCAATAACTATGTACATACTTTTCCTAGAGACTTTTGGTAAAACATTTCTTAAAATACCTTAACCTTGATGTAATAAATATAAATAGAGACTTTTAGAAAATATAGTTTGATTTAATTCAGTATACTACTGTACAGCTCTATTAAAATATAGACATGGCAAAAAAGACAACAAAACCCTAGAAAATAATTTGTATATGCTTTAAATATAATTCAGTTCTCATAAAATACTGATATAAAATGCTATATAAAATCATTGGAAAGAGATAGGATCCTGTTTTGAAAGAAGCAGTTCAAAAGAGTCAGAGGCTAATTGTTGCTAAGGTAACCTCAATACTTCAAAAAATACTACTGTATTGAAAATTTGAGTATGCCTTTATAGATTAATATTAGCATCTCTACCACATACAATTAATTTAGGTTGTTTCTACTTCAGGTTCACAGAGTCTTCCATAAAAACAGCCTTAAAAAAATAGCAATTGTGATTTCTTCAGTATCAGGAATTTCCAGAGAGGAAGTGTCTCTATATCAATAGAGACTGGCACTTACTTTCATCAACATACAGTCTTACACAGTTGCCTTAGGGCACTGAGAAGTTAAGCAACTTGTTAACTGTAACAGAGTAATTATGTGTCAGAGAGACCTTGCTAATAAGTCTTTAGACTGAGGTCAACTTTCTATCTAATATGTCATGCTGCTTTACTTAAAGTAGCCCTAATTTAACATTAAAAAAAAAATTACTTAATTTGCTATTTAAATTCTATTAGGGAAATCCCATATATCTGCTTACAGAATATTAGAATTATGAAGTAATAGTTATTTCAAAACTTATTCAACAACAGTTTATGTAAAAGATTTGGGAATTTCAATGGATTACAAGTTCAATTAGAGTAAATAAGATGACAAGTTAACTTGGTCTTAGGATGTATTAACAGAACTATAATTTCCAGAACAAAAGAGGGGACAGGAACAAAGTACTTTAAGAGCACACATGGAGTTATGGCAGTTGGTCGAATTATTAGTTATTACATTTTAGAAAGGGCAACAAAATGAAGAGCATCCATGTTGGGGGCGGGGATAGGCTTTGCTTTTACTGTGCTAATTTCCATATAAGGTATAGGTTTTATTGGGCCATAGTTGGGGCGAGGGCGTGGTTTAATGTATATAAGATGCTGTACGCGGAAGCATCTCTCTCTCGGGATGTGACCAGCCGTGAATAAACAACCCCTGAAACCTCGGGTGCTCTGTCTGGGTTAATTCCTCTTCGGAGGCCGGTGACGACCGAAGACTCGCCATGGGGATAGGTGAGTAGAGAGGACGGGGATATAATAGTTACAGATCAACCCGCCGCCGGTGCCGTAGATAAGGCCCCCGGCACATCCAGAAGAGGAGGAACAGGAGGGTGAGAGGTCTGGACCATACAAAGGAATATGATAATAAGTTGATGGAATTCGAGAAAAGACTTAGGGATAGTATGACAGCTGTCTTTAAGCATTTGAAGGGCTGACAGGTAGAAAAGAGATTAGACTTGTTCTACTTAATATGAAAAGGCAGAACTAGGAGCAATGGGTTGAAGTTGCAGGGAGGTTAATTTAGATTGATGTGAAGAAAATCTTCCTAACAATCAGAATGGTGCAAAACTGGAATGGGCTACTTAAAAAAGTGGTAGTTTTCATCATTGGCTATACCTGCTTATAGACAAATCATCTAAAATCCACCTATTCCATAAAACAAAAGGGATTCTTAATACTAACAAATACAACAAAGGAAAACTAATAACAATTCTCTATTTTCCCTCAACAGAATTTTGGTAAGACGTTTTTTAGACTATTTTAATCTTGATACATAAATTAAAAAAAAAACTTTTAAGAAAAAGTTTGATTCAATTTAAAATACTACTGGCTCAGCTCTCTTTAAGGGAGGCTAGCTGACTTCATCAAGGGCATTACAGAAAGGACTACATACTGTTCAAGTACAGGTTGGATGGGTTTTTACCCAGGCTCAGATGCTATGATTCAATGATGCTTATACTTAAAGTACATCTATATCATTCTTGAAAATTCTAACAGTATACAATTGATTTTATGTAATAGGCTGTGCAGGAGAAATGAAATATATATACATCTATAAAAGGACATAGTAAAGCTGATGATCTAATTCACTATTAAAATGTAAAATTATTTCTGCTCTTAGTTAAGAAAACCTGTAGCTTTCTCTTAATGGCTACCTCAACAATACTATCTTAAATAGACCTTGTTTAAGAATTGTAAGAATATTTGGTCACCTCTCTTTTTCTTTCCTTGTAGAGGAAATGTTTTCTCATTTGATAATGAATCCATCTAAATTGCATTCCAAACATTTCTCAGTCTCTCCTTTCAATGATTCTCCTTTCTTTTACATATCCTTTATGTATCAAATGCTTTTTTTATCCCAAATTACTACAGAAAGCTGCTGATTGACTGTGTACTCTAAGACAGCCAGAAAGTTACAGAAAACCCAATCTTTATCTTAAGAAGCTGATACTGTTATCAGAATAAGTGGTCTTCCTTAAAGTGTTAATACATTTCTTTTCCTTTCAGTTTGGTTACTTACTTTATCTGACCACCAGTCTCAAGGACTGGAGGGGAAGACTATCTTTTGGGTTATCAAGGAACACAGGCTGAGAATTCAGTGGCAACACAAAAGGTTATTGTTTGTCTTTAAACTTAAATGTATAATTTAAATTGCATACCTAGGAAACGGGTTTTTTTCATAAAGAAATAACAGAAAGATGGAGAAAAAATAGTTGAACATATTCCGCTGTGTAGAGTTTCTTCCAGCATATGACATATTCTTGGTTTAGTAAGTACACCAAAGAGAAAGGAAGTAAAATTCTAGGAAACTAATATTAATATGAAAATATCACTTGTTTTAAAGAATCGCATGCCAAGTGAATATTAATAAGGTATTTGGCACAATCATAATTTGACTGGACAACAATTAAAAATCACTATTATTCAAACCATAAAGAGAAAAATAGCTGAAACGATAATGAAAACTATTTACCTGCATATTAACCTCTTAATGAATGACAGCACTGTGGCTAGGCAGGTACAAACTTTAAACAACCGGAACTGTGTGATAGCCATGATGGGAAGCAGAACCTGTCAAAAATGGACAAAACAAATGCATCAAGGAGATGTCATGAGCCAAATGTTTCTCTCTAAGCTGAAAATGTCAGATTTAATAAAAGGAACAATTCTGACAGAATGGGATAAAACATTTTAACACTTTTCCGTGGTAACCACAAACATAACAAGGTATATTTCTGAAAGCAAATCCTTTGTCAAAAGGTCAACTAGAAGATTAGAAAGAACCTATTTTTAACAAAATAGGCTAAACTTTTAAAATTCTTTATAAAACGGGGTATTTATGGTGAATTAATTTGCTTAATTAGGATTATTTAAGGCTGCTATTCACAATGATGTGAAATATAAAGATGGTCATGTAAATGGAAATTGAAACAATATGTTAATTCTAATAGAAAAAAAACCTTATTTATGCATAGGAACACCAAGGTAGAAAGAATGCATAATTCCAGTAAAAGGACAATGACATTGGAGAACTCTGTGGATAATCTGTTTGAGGTAAGATAGTGTAAATTTACCAGCTGTTCTAAGGGGTAAGATAACCTAAGACTTTAGGATTTAGGCAAAGTACTAAAAGGACAGAGAGTTTCAAGAGGTTGAGGAAATTTATTTTACTAAGTCCTAATATTAGTTTCAATATTCCACTATACAGAAGGTGTGAGTAGTCAGTCTATCAAGTGATGGCCCAAAGAAGAGGATATTTGAAAGGAAAAAAAAGATCTTTCAGAACTGAAGATTATCTCATAATTAAGGAGCTGGAGTCTTGAGTGGACTGGTCTCCCTGGAATAAAGGAGAATCATGCTATGAGGAGGGCAGGGGAAAACTGTTGACATATCTAAGTGAAAATTCAATATCTAAGTATGTCCCTAACATTAGCAGAGATAATTAGGATAATTAGCAGAGACTAGGATAAATAAGTTGAAAAGGGTTGTGTAGGATGGGAAAGATCAATGGACAAATATCCACTGTGTATGTGTGTGTGTATTTATATATGTTTATATGCATGTGTGTACATGTATATGTATATACTCGATAAATCTAGTAAGATAAAAATCTAATTTCATAAACACAAATTTTAAAAATCAATTAAGAATAGATGTGAAAATCTTTTTAAAACTAAAATAATATAAAATGGTATTTTTACTACTGTTTCTAGTACATATCAAGGTAACAAAGATACTGCCTATGTGGACAACATATAGGGCAATATAAATTATCTAAGGTATAAACATGAAGAGAACATATTGCTACAATATAGTTTTAGATTCTGGAAAGTGAAAAATAGTCATCACATAAAGCTTTTGTTCAAGGTTTCCCTGAAGTAATAATTTCTAAAGGTTTAGTTTTAAAATGAAATGAACAAATAGTTTGTGATCTAACACATAACACACAGCTAGACCTTTTATCAATCAACAAGCATTATTAAGTGGCTGCTATGTTTATTCCACAATATTTTACAAACAATCTAATGAAAAGTGGCCTGAAAATCTGATGCAATACAAGAAGTATGTATTAAATGAGAGAGCTAGGTGGCACCATGCATAGACCATAGTCATGAATTCAAATCTTTTCTCAGACACTTACTAGCTGTGTGATCCTGGGCAAGTTACTTAACCCCAGTTTATATTAGTTTCCCAATGTGTAAAATGAGGATAATAATAGTATCTACATCACAGGGTTGTTGTAAGGACCAAATTGATTTTTCTAGCTAACCAAGTCAACTGTTAAACATCTGAAAATCATTTGTTTCAATTCTTTAAAATAAAATTCTTACTGAAATATATTAGTAAACAGTTATATTAAACACATTTGGGGATGATTCATGGTTATCATAATGACCAGTTACTATGCTGCACAGTGAATTTTATAATTAGCCAAAGGGTCATTTTACAGAATTTTTTTGTACAAAGTTCTGATGATGGGGAAGAAAAAAAAAGCTATCTTTCCATTTTTCACACAAAGAGCACAAAATGTGTCACATGACCCCTAGAGCTAACAGCCTAAAACTGCACTAAGACTTTTAGGGCACCCTCTATATAAAAGATGATTTTTTGCAAAATGAACTACTAAAGCAAAGCCGCCTCCTTTTAAACGAAATTATTTCTTCACTTTCAGTAAACTTTTCATCTTTTTTTTTTTTTAGTAGCAATATCCTATAACTTCAGAAACATTAAAATACTATGGTGTAACAGAAATAGAACAAGACAAAATCCTAAAAATCAGGCCCAAACTGTGGTTCTGACATTTCTTAGTTGTGTGAATTGGAGCAAGTAATTTCTCTGGAACTCAGTTTCCTTGGGAATAAAATAAGGAGACTGGATTAGACAAATTGCAGTATAATGTCTTTTTCCAGATTACTATAATTTTACCCTCCATTATCCCTACATCAGTAACCACTCTAACCTCATTTAACTTCAGGACATTAACATTTCCCTCTTATGTAATATATGTTTGCTGGGAGATTTGCTGCAATGCTGGATACTTGCAGGCATCAAGAATAACATACATACATACATACCCTGCTGTAATCTTGGATATATGGTTGTTACTGATCATATAACCAAGATCATCCTACTAAGACATTTTTGTTTTTAGCAATAAAAACTTTTTTTCAATAACAGCTTTTTTGTTTTTAGTTTGTAAAATGAGACCTTTTGGAAAATACAAACAAAATTTAGTATATGTTTTGGTTCTCTTCGGATTCCCTCTTCTTCCTTTACACTCCTTTGCCTTCAGTTATCAACTCTCTGTGGATAGATTACAGGCAAATTTAATCTTCATTCAAGCTTCTCTCCCTAGACCTTTAGCCCAGTATCTTTAAGAACCTACTATACATCTGCATCAGAATGTTCTGTTAGTACCTCCAATATAGCCAAATTGAACACAGAGGACCATTGATTTAGATCTGGAAAGAACATTAGAGATGATCAAGATCAAGTCCCTCATTTTGCAGATGAGAAGACTGAAATTCAGAAAATTATTTGCCCAGGGTTGAATAGCTACTGGTCAGTTTTCCTTGCAAAGTTCTCAACCCTAGATTATTCCCACCATTCACCTCTTTCACTTCTATTTACATGATTCTGAAAGGGAGTTGGAGGAAATTATGAAGGCATGTTAATTAGCCACTACAAATTTATGCTCTCTAATCTTAACTGCATAACATAACTCATAGCAGTAAACTCTCCCTTCTTCTAAACTTCCCTATTACTGTCAAGGTTATCACCATCCTTCCAGTCACCCAAATTTGAAACCATGGAGTTTAGCTCATTCTTCCTTACTCAAGCCCATCAACTACTAAGTCTTGTTAATTTTACCTCCACAATACCTTCTCTCTCCCACTTACCTCCTTCTCTCTACTCTTGCCAGAACCATCCTAGTCCAGGTTCTTATCACATCACACCTAGATCACATATAAAAGTTTCCTAAGTGGTCTCGCTGCCCCAAGTCTTTCCTCTTTCCAATCCGTCTTCCACTCCTACTATTCCTAAGACACAGTTCTGACCAAGTTATAAACACTTCTATTTGGCTTTTAAAGTCCTTTATCACGTGTATCCAACCCCACCCCACTTCCCTAGGCTTCTTAAACATTACTTTCCGTTCATGCCTTCTTGGCAACTAGGTGGCTCACTGGATGAAGAGCTGGGCCTGGAGTCAGGAAGACCTAAGTTCAAATATGGCCTCAGACATTTACTAGCTATATGACAATGGGCAAATTACTTAACTTCTGTATGCCTTAATCTACTGGAGCAGGAAATGGCAAACCACTCCAGTATCTTTGCCAAGAAAACCCCATGGACAGCGTTGGAATGCTTATAGTCCATAGAATTATAAAGAATCTAATACTATTAAGTAGCAACATGACCTCTCACAGTACAACCAAACTGTCCTCCTATTTGTTCCCTAGACAGGACATTCTCATTTCCATCTATCTTTTAGAATTTGTCTCTTTCAGGGGCAGCTAGGTGGCGCAGTGAATAGAGCACCAGCCCTGGAGTCAGGAGGACCTGAGTTCAAATGTGACCTCAGGCACTTAAAACTTACTAGCTGTGTGACCTTGGGCAAATCACTTAACCCCAATTGCCCTGCCTGCCTCCCTCTAAAAAAATAAAAGCAAAAAGGAAAAAAAAAAGATTTTTTCTCTTTCAAAACTAATATCAAAAACTATCTTTTAAGTAAGGCCTTTCACGATTCCTGTTCCAGCTGCTAATGCCTCACACACATCTCCATTATATTATATTTATGTGTACTTGTAAATGTATATGCTGAATGCCTAGATAGTAAGTTTACAATCTGCTAAACTTTGGTTTGGGCATTCCCAAAGCCTTAGTCATTAGAAAGTGCTTAATAAATGGTAGTTAACTGATTTCTTCAGTCTATTCCCTTTTCAAAATCCTTCACACTAAAAAGCTAGGTAATTTTCTTAGCACACTCCTCTGATATTACTCTCCCTATTCAAAACACCCAATACAAGCCTGTTTTTCCTGACCATTCATACTTAAAATCTTTCATGTATTCTACTTTTTAACCTAATTAGACTACTAAACAACCCAATGACTCATTCAAATCAACAAATTCTGCTCTGGCCAATCAGTTCCACTTTCAAGCCTAAACTCATAAAGTCTTCCTAATTTATCCTCTGCTCCCTCTACTTAACAATGATCATGGTCCTCAAATTTCTCCTACCACTGTTGACTGACCTTTTCATTCGCATTCAATTACTTGGCTATATTTCATACTCTCTATTAGATTGTAAGGTTCCTAAAAGCAGAGCCTGTTAAATCTTTGTTCCCTCACAACCTAGCTACATGGTAAATCATTGATAATTTGAATTGAATATGAATCACTTTCTTGTGCCAGCTTAAGTTATACATGTGTGCGAGTATTCTTAATTGATATGTTTTGTTGTTACTATTACTTCCCAGCAAAAACTCAAAGTACAAGCTTTCTAACAATATGATTAGGACTAAATTAATTTTCAGAATGGTCAAACAGTTCTACCAACAATGAATTAGTGGTCCTGACTTCCCATAATTGTCTCCAACAATAGGCTTTTCAAATCTTTTCAATCAACTAACAAGCATTTATTAAGTACACACTTAACTATGAGTCAGAAATTGTGGTAAGCTTTAGGGATACAAAGAATATAGAAAACAAAAACTGAAGGATGTAAAAGTATATTACCAAAGCGTTGTTTTTATGTCTCTAATTATTAGTGATTTTGAACAATTTTTCATATAACCATTGGAAGCATGTACATTTTTTAAAGTTTGTGAACATGTAAGATTCTCAAAAGGGAGTATTTCATTCTTTTTATCTGAATACCCAGCACCTATATGTGCCTGGTACACAGCAGGCTTGAAAGATATCCTTTGATCATATGTCTAATGAGGTGGTACTAAGGCCACTTACCATATTTCACCACATACGTCACAGATTCTATAACAATTTTTGCAAAAAAAAAAAAAGGGGGGGTAGAGTGGGACCATTATGTTAAGCTTTAAAAAAAATTGTGCCAGTCTTACTTAAAAATCATTTATTACTAAACTATTATTAAAGAGAAAAGTTCTTTTTTTGTTTTTGTTTTTGTTTTTTTGGAGGGAGGCAAGCAGGGCAATTGGGGTTAAGTGATTTGCCCAAGGTCACACAGCTAGTAAGTGTTAAGTGTCTGAGGTCACATTTGAACTCAGGTCCTCCTGACTCCAGTATATAAAAAATCATTTATTACCAATTTATCTTTGGTACAAGATTAGGATATATGGGATACGAGTGGATATACATAAAAACTGAATACTGACAATGAGAGGCTTGCAATGTGTGAGAGATAAATGTGTATCCATATGCCACTGGTGAATATACTGCTGCTCTATTTACCTTTTAAGAGGCCTGTCAAACAGAATTATACCGTAACAGAACAATTATGTAATACAAGGTAACAAACCAGTTTTTGAACTGGAAAAAAGTGCAATGATTATGTGGTGAAATACGGTAATTTCATAGGTATATGTCAATTCCCTGTTGCATTTTTATCAGAGGTATTAAATTATTCCCCCATTCCCCATCAACACATTTTTCTCTTCCAACTTGGTTCTTCTTCATTGATTCAATGTGGATGCATTTCCCATTTATATTTTCTTTAATGTCATTTCTAGTCCATCATAAAAACATGTGGGTCTGTAATGTTAGTGTCTTTAGTGTCGTGGTTCCAATATTCTTAATGGTTTAAAATCTGTTAGAATAATGTTTACAGCTCTTCCCACCACTTTTTTTTCTCTTTGTGGTCCTCAAATATTTGCTTAGTTGATCTCTTGGTACTTCTCTCTTCTCTATGTTACTGCTTAGACTTGTCCACCACTCATCTTAAGATTTTACAAATAAGTTTATATACTAAACCCGTGTTACTTTAATGGTCATTTCTCTCTACTTTTCAAGTGAGTCAAATGTTTATTAAGATAATTTCTAAGCTTTTTTTACTTTCTTGTTTTGGCAATAAACTGTATAAAATTATTACAATTAGTGTAAATATCATTTTGTCATACATTTATGTTAGTCATTTGAATACCTCAAGAGTGAGTTGCTTCAATTATACACTATAACTTTTTCACATTATTAATTATTCACATTATTCTTACTAATTCTGATCTTTGTCCTGAATAACCTATGTGCCTGAACACAAAAAGCTATTTCATCAATTTTCTTGGGTATTAAAAATAATCTATTTGATATTTTGTATTATTTGGTATTTGTGATGTCCTCAAAGAAAGCATTCATGCTTTTAAAGGCATGAAGCATTTGCATGGTTTACAAATTTTCAGCCAAGCTCATTCCTTCCTTCTAAACCATATTTTCCACACCCATATTTCTCACCATACTTACTTTTTCCTATCTTTACATTATAAAGTTACCAACTATCAAAATATATGTTGATCTTTCCAAATTGGAAATTCATATGGAGTTTGGCATTTATCTCTCCTCAGCAACCAACTGCTTGTGCATGAGCTGCAATTATTTTTTTTGAAAAATATTTGTCATAAATAAGTATTACAATGAGATGATCCCATAAAATGTTTCCTGTTCGAAACATGGACTAAAACCTCACAACACCATAGCCACAGATTCTCCACAAACTATGTAAAAAAGGACTCTGAAAAATCTCTGGAGCCCCAGCACCCACAGAACGACACAGAGAAGCTAACCTCCCGCTGAGGACAGCCCAGCACCCTGCAGGAAGGACCAGCGCAGTGGTCTGGGAGCCGGCAGCGTGCAGAGCGCAGGAGCCAACCCGAGCCCAGGTCCACGTGAGCCGAGGTTTTAGCCCCAGGGCGGCAGGGCCAGCAGCCGGCTGGAGGAACCCCAGAACACCAGGAACTGTGGAGATTCCAGAATTATCAACATAGACTTGCCTAGGACAAAGTAAGTGGTTAGTGTCCTATGGACTTTGGGACCTGTATTTGGGGAATGCGTCAGCTCCCTCCCCTGGGGGCTAGAGGCTGCTGAGGAGACACGCCATTTTGTAGTTTTCAGAGGCATTTCCGGCTCCCAGCCTACAAATCGTGGGGAGATCCAGCCATCAGTCTTGGGGGGTAATCGCTCTTGCTTTAACCTCCCTGGATCTGGATTGTGATCTAGGGTGGAAGTTGTGGGTGGGTTTATAGCTTGCCAGAAACGGAAGTTGCTCCCCACACGTTCGGGACGAAAATTCCTCTATCTGGCCTTAAAGCCATAGTGTGGCAACAAGCCCAAAAGTCAAGCAATTAAGTGGCAACATGCCAAGGCAAAGGAAACAGAAAAATGCAACCCTAGACTCCTATTTTGGGGGCATAGACCGGAAAAGGACTGTGAGGTCAGAAGTCCTGCTCCAAAAGCCCCAGGGGAAAACATGAGCGGGTTGCAGGCCATAGAGGACCTTAAGAAGGACTTTAAAAATCAAATAAGAGAAGTGGAGGAAAAATTAGAAAGAGAAATGAGAAGGATGCAGGAAAAGTATGAAATGAGGGTCAACAGCCTGACTGAGGAAAACAACACCTTAAAAAATAGACTAGCTCAAATGGCAAAGGAGGCCCAAAAGGGCATTGAGGAGAAGAATGCCTTAAAAAGTCGAATTTGCCAGATGGAAAAAGAATCTCAAAAGTTCACTGAGGAGATTCATTCCTTCAGAGTTAGACTGGAGCAAATGGAAGCTAATGACTTTATGAGAAATCAAGATGCTGTTAAGCAGATCCAAACAACAAAAGATTAGAAGGCAATGTGAAATATCTCATGGGAAAAACCACTGACCTGGAAAATAGATCCAGGAGAGACAATTTAAAAATTATTGGACTACCTGAAAGCCATGATCAAAGAAAGAACCTAGAAATCACCCTTCAAGAAATTCTCAAGGAAAACTGCCCTGATGTTTTAGATCCAGAGGGCAAAATAGAGGTTGAAAGAATCCACCAATCACCTCCTGAAAAAGATCCCAAAAAGAAAACTCCCAGAAATATTATAGCCAGGTTCCAGAATCCCCAGATCAAGGAGAAAATACTACAAGCAGCCAGGAAGAAACAATTTCAATATTGTGGAAACACAATCAGAATAGCCCAGGACCTGGCAGCTTCTACACTGAGGGATCGAAGGGCATGGAATATGATATTCCAGAGGGCAAAAGAACTGGGAATGAACCCAAGGGTCACCTACCCAGCAAAACTGAGTATTTTGTTTCAGGGGAAAATATGGTCAT